>VXBW01007860.1:1857597-1894520 GCA_013400375.1 Thinocorus orbignyianus
CTTTTTTTTGTTTTTAAACTAGTGGCTCTCAAAAATGTTATTAGAATCTTCACAAAGGCAATGTTTTTGTTTGTTTGAAATATCAAGGGGAGAAAAACAATTAATGCATATAGCCCAATGTCTCAGGATTTATTTCTAGCTGACTAGTACAATATATTAATATAAGCCTGAAATTTTCATTTTCATTAAAGACTGCTGTAGCAGAATCATAAACCCAAAACAAATTATGCATAACATAGCAGTAATACTGTTTAATAAGCTTAAGTTTCTTCCTGTATACTTACCTGACCTAAATTCAGGTAGAAATACTCAATGCCAGCATTAGATAGAAAAATACAGGTTAATTTTTTTTTTCCAAGTTTTCATATTACTCCTCTGCATGGAAAAAATAATGGAGCAAGAAGGTAAAATCTGAATCTAATAAATATTTTTCCAATGGCTGTTCCATTGATATTTATTTATTTTTAATATTTATGAAAAATTACATAACTAGTTATAAGCTTCTCACTAAATCTCCATGGAGTCTTTGATAACATGAGTTAATTTCCTGCACAAATGCTGACTGCAATGGTAATGTACCTGCAGTCATCCCACACAACCCATTTTGTGTTCTGAATTACTGAACATACTGTTCTCTTTACAAAAGCTCCATCAGTAGTTTTAACTAAACAGAGTTTATCCTGAAAGGGAAGAAGCACGTTTAGAATAAGAAGGAACATAGTAAGGTAGGGCTAGGAGAGGTTTCAAGATTCACACTTCTGCCCTTCAGTGGGGAAGAAAGTTCATATAGATCACCTCAGACCAATATCAGATTTGTTGGCTCCATCCAGTATGAACTGAAAGAGGTTCCACAGGTTTTCTTGTTAGGCTATTCCAATGTTTAACAAGCCTTACCATTTAAAATTTGTTTCCTCATTTGTTAATAACCACTAAAAATTATTCCTATTTACTTCTGGTACTACTGGGTTTTAGTGAAGTAATTCTCACCTTTTTATTAGGGGTTTGGTTCATCTTGCAAAAGAGATGATCCTCTTCTCTTTTTAAACTTACCAGAGCTGAATTCTTTCATGGTTTTTAACATTTTCAACAGCTGCTGGATTGCTTTTTTTGTGGACATCCTTCAGTTTGCCTATACAGTCCTTCAAGGATGATGCTTGATGATTTCACCCACATCAGAGAATAATTAACTCCCATGTGTAACAAGCAGCACTCCTGCTACTTCATTTCTGTTGAAGGTCTGTAATATCCTCGCTAAAACAAGACGAAAACCTTACCTGACTTTTTTTGTTGTTCTAGACATGTGCCTAGCTATCTGCTCCAAGTCCTAAGATCTCAAACTGCAGTAGCAGTGATTATACAGTTCATTATTTCTCAGAGCTTATTCTGGTAATTTCCTACTGTATTTTAAAATATTCCTAACACTCTGAAATCCAGAGATGTTGCAGAATCATAGAATCACAGAATTGTCTAGGTTGGAAGTGACCTTTAAGACCATACAGTCCAACCATCAACCTAACTGATAAAAAAAATGTCTCCCCATCACAAAACCATGTCACTAAGCACTATGTCAACCCATCTTTTGAATATCTCCGGTGTGGTGCCACAAGCATTTCCCTGGGCAGCCCATTCCAATGCTTAATAACCCTTACAGTGTAAAAACTTTTCCTGATATTCAATCTAAACCTCCCCTGGTGCAACATGAGTCCATTTCCTCTTGTTCTATCACTTGTTACTTGGGAGAAGAGACCAACACCCACCTCCCTACAACCTCCTATTCAAATAGATGTAGAGAGCAATAAGGTCTCCCCTCAACCTCCTCTTCTCCAGGCTAAATAACGCCATCTCTCTCAGCTCCTCCTCGTAAGACTTATTCTCACCCTTCGGCTTTGTTGCCCTTCTCTGGGTCTGCTCCAGCACCTCAATGTCTTTTTTGTGGTAAGGGGCCCCAAACTGCACACAGTGCTTGAAGTGGGCCTCACAAGGGTCAAGTATAGGGGGGCAATCACATCCTGAGTTCTACTCTCCACTGTTCCTGATACAGGCTAAGATGCTGATGGTCTTCTTGGCCATTCGGGCACACTGGTGGCTCATGTTCAGCCAACAATCCACCTATACCCACAGATCCCTTTCTGCCAGGGAACTCTCCAGCCACTCTTCTGCAGGCCTTTAACATTTCATGGGGTTGTTGGGACCCAAATACAAGACCCGGCACTTGGCCTTATTCAACCTCATCCTATTTTCCTCAGCCTGTCCAGATCTCTCTGCAAAGCCTTTCTTTGTGACCACCACTCTCTGGACCTGGCCCTCCAGTCAGTTTTTAACCCAGCAGAGAGTACTNTCTCACCCTTCGGCTTTGTTGCCCTTCTCTGGGGCTGCTCCAGCACCTCAATGTCTTTTTTGTGGTAAGGGGCCCCAAACTGCACACAGTGCTTGAAGTGGGCCTCACAAGGGTCAAGTATAGGGGGGCAATCACATCCTGAGTTCTACTCTCCACTGTTCCTGATACAGGCTAAGATGCTGATGGTCTTCTTGGCCATTCGGGCACACTGGTGGCTCATGTTCAGCCAACAATCCACCTAGACCCACAGATCCCTTTCTGCCAGGGAACTCTCCAGCCACTCTTCTGCAGGCCTTTAACATTTCATGGGGTTGTTGGGACCCAAATACAAGACCCGGCACTTGGCCTTANACCCGGCACCTGGCCTTATTCAATCTCATCCTATTTTCCTCAGCCTGTCCAGATCTCTCTGCAAAGCCTTTCTTTGTGACCACCACTCTCTGGACCTGGCCCTCCAGTCAGTTTTTAACCCAGCAGAGAGTACTCCCATTCAAGCCATGGGCAGCCAGTTTCTCCAGGAGGATACTGTGGGAGACTCTATCAAAGGCTTTACTAAAGTCCAGGTAAACAACATACACAGACTTTCCATCATCAACCACGCAGGACACATTGTCATAGAAGGAGATCAGGTTTGTCAAGTAGAACCTGCCTCTCATGAACCCATGCTGGCTGGGCCTGATCACCTGGGTTATAAGCATAAGCTCTATTCTGTCAGCAAAACTGAACCTTAAAATATTAGCTAGAGATACATCAAGGAAGGCTTTGCAGGTCCCTACTGAATGTCCTTTCCATGTGAGAGACACCCACAGACAGTGGGGTGGTGGGCAGGGGATCAGCCAGCTGCACACGTACTGCATAATAGTTGCACCTGGTCAGTGTCACTAGTTTGCTTGCTCCTGTCACCTAAGATATCAATCAAAATTCTTACCAGGGTAAAATATTACAGACTGTTCTCCTGTTCTTGATCCACTAGATGATGATTTTCCATTGAAGAAAGTAAACAGCTCTTGTCAAATTCATCTGGTTGTTTTCTTCTTATTTAATTATCCTCTAGGTCCTATAAATTGATTCATAATTCATTTCGAGGCTGGGTTTTTTTTCGTAGTACTATGTATTGTGCTCATTTTTTCCTCAACCTTAAACTACATATGCTGTATACTATTTGTTCTTCTTCAGTCCCCTAGGATCTAACCTGTCCCCCATCATTTCTCAGAAGTAATTAATGATTCAAAAACTGTCTCTCACTTTTCTAAGGCCTTGACAAAAACAAACAAAAAAAAATCCTAAAAAAAAAATTTTAGAGGTTGCCAATTAAAAACATCCATGTTAATGAAAGACTCCTAAAATAGGCTTTTTTTAAAGACTCTTAAATCTTTCTCTGCCTATATTAAAAATTAATACTTTAAAAATCAAATTACAATGTATCTTTATTCTTTCAGTAGCTAAAACAGAAGTTCGCTGTCATTTGTCATTTGCACTTCTGGTTTGAAATAATGGATGCTTTCCGCTATTTCTCCCAGTTTTCCGTTAATGTATTAGAATCTTCTCATCTTCCTCAAACTAGCATTTTAATTTCACATGCTAGTTTGTTTTCCTGTATTATCTGTTTGATCATCTATCAGTTTATTGTAGTCCTTAGCCATTCTTCTGCCCCTGAAAAATAGTCCTGACACAGAAAAAACATTTTTGGGCACATGAAAAGTAATGGAATTACCTTCTCAATTATTAGGGATTACATTTAAGACATGATGGAGGAAAGATGAACTGTCAGCAACCCAAAAAGGGCACACAAAATATATTGAGGCAAAATTTATTCCACAGACAGCACTGTGGAAATATTGAAAAAACCCAAACCCAAAAGAACCCAACCAATTGCAAAACACAAAACCAAAACAAACCCAATCCAAAGCAACAAAAGCCCCCAAGCTCTCCATATGCTTCGTATCCCTTCTGCACTAGGATAAACAGCTGCTGTTTTTTTAACATATTTTTTCCCTAACATATTTAGAGAAGATATGGAGACCTCTATTACTTTGATGATTTTCCCAAGAGACCCTCTCTGTCACTTTCAAGACTGATTTTTCCAAAGTTTATTAACTTTACTCTGCTACTTTACTCCTTTCCATGGGTTTGTGAAACTATCGCTTCAGAAACACTTCCAACATGTTAATAGGTCATTTAAACCTCTCCATACGTTCTCCCTGTGGAGTAAGAATATAACCTAAAATAGTCATATTCTGTACCTCCTCCACCTTCCAAAACAAAAGCACAGCTGTCAGTGTGGCTTTGCAATGCCATTCAGGCTTGCTGTGACCTGTCATGCTATTTTTCCTCAATAACTAGGCTACTGTTATCATGAACTTCTGTTCTTTGGATAACTATTTAAATTTCTCAAAACCAGACATATGACAAATAGGTGAACTTCTTTGTCTTCTCATGCATAATCAGTGACTGTGTATTTGAACAAGTTTGAAAAGTAGGGCAAGATCTTGACGAGTCATTGAATACATCAAGTGGAGAAACTTGCAATTCTAGAATGGCCAGATTTTTCCATCTTTGCTCACGTTGATAGTACTTTATTCGATAACTAACTGCATTGATTTAGTTCATTACTCCAGGTTTAAGTATAAACAATGCCAGAAAGAATAATTTTGTTGAAATAGTGGTGGGAGGAAAAAAGAAAAAAAACCCTAACAGTGACATAGCACTTGACTTTACATTTCTTAATCAAACAGTTTTCTCACTAACTGCACTCACCATCAAACAGTTCTGTCACTGGCTGTGACTCACAGTTAAAGACTGGAAAAACATGTAAATGATTTATTTGTGCCCCAAAAGAATGGTTAGATTAACTATTTTTAACAGAATACAAATATAAGCAGATAAAGCAAAATACGATGGATAGCTACTCCTATTTACATAAAAGTATGGAGTAACACAGTGAATAAACATGGGAACATAAAGTGTTTAATTAACAAATCTGGGAATATCAACATAAACTAGAGAATTCAAAGACAGTTTTTTCTTCAGTGTGACAACTCCCATAAAGATAAAATTTAAGAGAACAGAGATCAGCTAGGGACAGGGATGACATATATAGTCAGATATATCGGAGACTTTTATGTCCTTCAATTATCCAATTCCCACTAGATTTTTTAATACCAAATAGAAAAGAAATAGAACATTCTCAAGAATGTTCATCTAAAGGAGCAAATTAATTTTGAAGTGCTCATTTCTCTCCACTAGCTACAAATGAAATCTAAACTTGTTTTAGGCAGACATTTACAAGAAAGTCCTCTAAACTATGATGAAATTAATCATCTACAAAGTACCGGCTCTAGGGGTGCCCTCCTCAAAGCTCACATATAACTGGGATAATAATTTCCACTGTAAAAGAATAAATTTAATTGCAGACATGATATAAAACAACTCGTGATTAAGTAGAAATCTGTGTAATCCTAGAGTATAAAGACTCCCAGTGGGTGAGCAGCACTCACATCTGAAGTAAAATGCTGAGGTGGAGGTAGAAGTAAAAGCAAGTGGTTGAGAAGGAGAAAAGAACAGGAAGAAGGTTATCCACCTTATGATTAATGCAGAGCACTTGGTGTGAAGCCATCCCTATGCATCAAGTCTAACTAGGACAATGCAGTTTCCTGAAGTGTTTGTTACCACAACCAAAGAGGCTGTGCCATCATTTGGGATATAAAGATGATACACCTTCACCTTGTGTCCATTTTCATATTTTACACTTCAGTGTAATTACCCTAGACTCCACATCAGTGTCATCCCTGTAACAGAGATGCCAAGAACACTGTTAAAGTAGCTTTGCTATTAGTATGCACCACTGGGCACCAACCTCTTTGATGCAGCAGCTATGAAGCCCAGGTTTCTGCCACAAGGAGATATTGAACTGCATAAATAGGTGGCTAGACCTGCCTAAACCACCACAACAGGGCAATGCAGTTTATACACCATGTAAATTTGTGCATCAAAATGCATGTGTGCAGATCCAACTGTACCACACCTGCATCTGAAGCTTTTTCTTGCAGTCAGACTCTTTGCCATCAGAACATGACAACAGTCACCTCTCAGTTGTTCTCTTGCCTGAAGGCCAAATGACACAGGAAAAAGTTAGGATGCCTTCTGGTGAAGAGTGGTAGCAGTGACAACCTACCCCTGTATGGCACCATAGGTAGGGGAAAACTCCTATCACAAGATAATAAATGCATAGATCATACCATCAAGAGGAACCACAGGTATATCAAGGAAATTGGAAGCTACCTTGCCAGCCTGCTCCTGAGGCTGATCTAGAGGAACATGGAAAAGCAGCAGAAGCAAGCTGAGCCAAACATTTTGGGCTAGAAACAGCCAATGCTGACAGCTGGTCCTCCCTGTTCTCTATATGCAGTAACTTACTAAAGTAACTTTAATAAGCTTTCTCTTCAACATACCCTCAGCATACAGCAAACACGTACTATAAGATGCTAATTGTATCCCAGAGGTTAGCAGGGTCAAAGCTATGTGAATAAAGGATTGAACAGACATGACAGCAGAGGGAAACTGCACATGAACAGATCAGAGAACAAAGGCCTTGTGATTGAATTTCAAACATACTGTCCTGGAAATTGTCAGTCTTCATATTTTATTAGTGCTTTTAGCTAGGGCAAAGAGTAACATCAGGATGCCTTTACAGTAAATCTAATTATCATCAGCAGCATTTTGAAGACTCCTCAAGTTCATTTTCAATTTTTGCCACTTTGTTGAGATGTTTTTAGTTATTTTCTTCATTAAGCACTGAACTAGAGAGCTTTAAGCAAACAAACAAACAAAAAACAAACAAACAAAAAAAAAACAACCAAGAGTGAAACTCCAAACTCACAACATTTAGATTCCTAATTTTCATATGCAACTAACAGTTTAACAAAAGATTAACCTCAGTTTGATATTTCAGCTCCTTCAAACTGTAATTACAGAGTAATTTACAAGGTCACTTTCCAGGAGTTAGTGTAAATGTTAATGGGAAGAATGCTGCAAAGTCTCTGACAAGTTCTAGTTTTTTGTGAATCTGGCTAAGCTATGGAGAATGCAAACTGATGTTTTAACAACAGCTATTAAAAAAGGCTGAAAACACTGAACAGAGGGTTCTCCACAATAATTTTAAAAGTAATGTAATGCAAAGGCAAGCAATATATGACTGTTTTTTTCCCATTCGATGACACTTACTTTCCTCAAGCTTACTAGCTTTCTGTCTACCTCCTCTTCTCTGTAGCCTTTATATTTCTTTGTGAACAACAGGTTTGGCAAACACATACACTTCAAACCCAGGCCCTACCATCATTTACTGAGTGCTTATAAATCACCTGCTAAATACCTAGAATGGATTTTCCACTGCCTTGTCAATTTGACGACAGAAAATGAAAGATGGTTGTTTCAGGTTGAAAAAATCCATGCCAATATATTTAGTAGATCAGAACGTGAAATTGGGCTGCCTTAAATATATATATTATGTGCAGATTCCTTAATATCAGAGATTATTCAGAATTAGGCAGGTAGAGGGAAGTAAATTGTAACTGAATAACCATACTTCTGTTAAAATCCTTAGTTCTGATCAATTGTAATAGCTTCTGCATCCACTGTCAAGGAAGTAACCCAAATGAAAGTAAAAAGTTATGAAAAGCCCCATCAGAGTCAAAATTGCCAAATGTGGTAAAGGACAATTACAGAGACTTAAGCTACACTTGCATATGGCACTGGAAATAGAGAAGGCTTCCAGAATGGTTATTTCTTTTGTACTTTGTGTCTTTTTAGCAGTTTCTGATATATTCAGGAAAAGGAGTTGTCTCTGAACCTACTTTACTTCAGTAAGTGGAAGAGTGGTGTATTTTACACAAAATGTAATACGTAAATCCTATGTTTTTCAGTAAAGTATATGAAACAGAAGATCACAGACCAAAAAAAAAAAAAAAAAAAAAAAAAAAAAAAAAAAAAAAAAAAAAAAAAAAAAAAACAAAAAACAAAACAAAACAAAAAAATAAAAAATGATCAATGCAAGGATAATGACCCAGACTATTATTGGGGTCTAGGATAAGAAAAACTAAAATGTAAAGCTTAGATATAGGCTTCTAAAAGACCACAAATAAAAAAGCCACTGCATTGCCAGCATCAGATAGGCTGGGTAGATGATTATGAAAGAGTAACAGTTGTCTGACATGACAGACATGAGACAGTTTCCAAGCTAATATAAGAGGAGAAAGCAGTAACATAAAGCTAATGGAGATCAAAGTCAGAACAGATAGACAGATAGATATAAAGAAAATACACCACCAGAGAGATCCAGGTGTATAGAAAACTTCACTGGGCTATATAGCACTTGGGACTTGGAAAAAGCTGTTGTGAAGGACAAGAATAGCATAAATTACCCTTCTGTAAGAGTTCGGGTGAGGGGAGAAGAAAAAAATCCCTGAGACCCCAGCAAGGTCACACAGGATTACATTCAATAGTAGTTCAGATGAATCTTTAGCAGCATTGAGTAAATGTTGAGTAGGGACTGTTTGAACTACCTATCAAAAGTAAATAATCTTTTAATTTCAGTCCTGGGAAGAAGAGCTTAGAAGACATGACATTCAAAGCACAGCATAGTGGACTAATCCTCATTAAGACTACACTCAAATGAGGGGCAAGGGAGCAAAGCAATTGCATGAGAATGTATAAACATCTTTCATAGGTTAATGAAGCTATTGAAACTTGTTGCATATAACAGAAACAAAGGCCAATTTAAACTCTTGTTAAAGGTCTTAGAAGAAGGGAACATTAATATTCACAGTCATTTGAACAATAACAGGGCTATTTAAGTAAATATTTCCCTTAGATTCATATACACCAACTTTGAGTTGTGCATAATACATGAAGGAAGAATGCATTCATGAACTAAGCTGATAGATTGATACTTATGACAGCCATCAACTTTCACTGATGCAACCAAACTGTTAAAACAGGACTTCAACATGCAAAAAATAACTTACCCCATACTATGTTATGACATTGTATTTACACTTCATGATCCACTATAATGCAGAGGTCCCTGACTTAGCAGAATCAAGAGTACGGTGTTGTTAGTGATCCAGAGATATTTGTAACAACTTGTACTCCAGTTAATTATCCCTTTAAAAGGCAATAGAATTTGTGACTCTTTAAATTCTAGGGTGTGTATTTCTGCAACCTGTTTTGAAGTAAACATGGAACCAAGCATCCTTAACACCCCCAACACAGGAAATTAGAGTGGAAAATATCAGCAGATTTGTAGAAAACAAGAAGTTTAACAACTTTTGCCTGTTACTTTCTGCTAAATTCAAAGTGTGCTTCAAGTGCAGACCGCTTTTTCAGTCTCAGCTAAATTCCACCTTATAGTAAGAGGTATATTATGAAACTTGCCAGAATAAAACACTCCACTTTCAGGTATATTTAGATAGTATAAATGTAGAATCCTATAAATTCAAAATGATGACAGGTCTTTCAGAGTAAGAAGAAAAAATTATAACAAAGTCATGAGGTGGACATTACTGCATTACTCTTGCATACACACCTAGCACACACAAATGCACTCTTTCAAATTTGCTAATAAAAAAGTAAATTTACTAATAAGCAAACCTGGGTTGGAGCAACTCCCAGTACCAATATAGGCTGGAGGATGAAGGAATTGAGATCAGCCCTGCTGAGAAGGACCTGGAGGTACTAATGGATGAAAAACTGGGCGTGAATCAGCAATGTGTGCTTGCAGCCCAGGAAGCCAACTATATCCTCTGCTACATGAAACCAAGCATGGTCAACAGGTGATTCTGCCCCTCTACTCTGCCCTGGTAAGACCCCACCTGGAGTACTGCATCCAGCTCTGGAGCCCTTAGCACAGAAAGGACATGGACCTGTTGGAGCAGGTCTGAAGGAGAGCCACAAAAATTATCAGAGGGATAATTCCTGTGAGAAAAGGTTGAGAGAGTTGGGTTTGTCCAGCCTGGAGAAGAGCAGGCTCTGGGGAGAACCTATAGCGATCTTTCAGGACCTAAATGGGACCTATAAGAACGATGGGGACAAATTTTTTGGAAGGGCCTTATCAACCAGGGGTAAGGGTTTTAAACTAGAAGAGGGTACATTTTACTAGAGAGAAGGAAGAAATGTTTTAAAGTAAGGGTGGTGAAACACTGGCACAGGTTGCCCAAAGGGTTGTAGATGCCCTATCCCTGGAAACATTTGAGGTCATGTTGGACAGGGCTCTGAGCAACCTGATCTAGTCAAAGACGACCTTGCTTGTTTCATTTTGCTTGGACCAGATTATCTTTAAAGGCCCCTTACAACTCAAACTATTTTATAAGTGTACATTCTGGTTAACAGTTAACATCCTAATTACTGACCTTTACTTAAGTCTCAAATTCTGAAAACTGATTGCCCTCCAGAGCTTTTTTCCTACCAAGAGCTCCATGGTTCTCCCATGTTGACCCAGAGATTAGCATGACAGGACTTTGAGGAACCTGCTCTAGTGGGAGGTGACCCTGCCCATGTCAAGGGAGTTGGAACTCAGTGATCTTGACGGTCCCTTCTAACTCTAACAATTCTATGATACTATTCTATGAGTTGGTGGATTTTGTGAGTGATTCAGCCTCTTGCATTGCTACTGTTTCTGTGATTAGAGGCTCGGGCCTTCATTGCTAGGTTTAGAACAATGTGAACTACTTACAGCTTCTTCCAAAGACACCCAGTGATCAGACACTAAAATACAGCCAAAAAGTTGTATTGCTTCCTTTATTTTCATTCTGTCCACCACACCTGCAGGTACATGGGAACAGGAAGCTCATCAATAAATAAAATTATTGGACTCAAGTTTCGTCCTTAAAGTTTAGTTGAAATGCAGTTCAACAGATTATCACCTGAATAGATGAGTGCGGCTGAGAGAAGACCTCATAAATACCACCTAAAAGATTGAATATTTTTCATTATAATCACTCTTCCTAACATGACTGAATGGGAATACCTAGAGGCTGGCATTAGCAGCTGCTCCATCACTAGGTTCAAACACAAGAGATATAAGATAGATCTTAAGGACTTAAGGAGAAGACAGCAAAGAACACGTACAGGTTCTGGATACCAGTTTGCAAAGCTAATAGAGTGATCGGTGAGGAATGGCAGAACAACAGGTATTTATTCGCTTTTTTGGGTGTGCTTGATTCTAATGGAAATTATAATGCTTGATTCTAAAGGAAACTCTGAATATTTTCTTTGTCTGGTTCACCTAGACATGCCCCATACCTGAGGGCAAGAAGAAAGACAGGTGAACCACAAATAAACTTCATGCTAACCTGCATTAACTTTTTTCCCCCACTCCCCATAAAGTCTCTTTAAACTTTCTTAAGGCTTGACAGCAAGTACAAAGAAGCTGAAATGCACACACTGGTGCTTACACTACTTCAACAGCCAAATTAAGACAAGGCACATGTCCTTTCAGTTGCCTCTGAAACGTCACTTCAACACTCTAGATCAGGGTACTACGGTGACTTAGCTAATAGCCCTGTTGGGCTCAGTGATTCTCTGTGTCTCTATCCTTTGAAAGTTTCCACCAGTGTGAACAAAACCATCCTCTATGGAGAAAACAGTCATACTTGTCCATTTACCTACAAAGGTTTGGTGTCTTTGAATGCTCATACACAGATCGCACTGTTCCTAAACCATATTTTGGATGGCAAAATACAAGTCAACACAAAGGTATCATTTATAATTTTCCTAGTTTGCCATTTATGAAAACATTCATACATCAGAACGCTTACGTGGTGTCCTCCAGCATTGTCCTTTGCTCCTGGGCATATCAGAGTTTAATGAGGGTATATACCCACTAGTAAAATGGCTACAAACAACGTTAATAAACCTTCAGAGTTTTGATCAGACATGACACTTCTCTAAGAAATAACATACTTCAAAGTCTTAGTTGCCAGTTAAAAACCTTACAAATTACAATATCTACAACAAGCTTTGCAATGTGGTAATACAGTTTGTTTTCTTCTCCTTGTGATCCACTCTTCGTAAATTGTCTGGCATTCTAGACAGACAAGCGCAGTAGCAATAGTACTTTTTTTGGCCCACTGGCACAAAATAACAATGGAAACATATTTTGTTTTGCTCTTGTTCTGAAAGCAATTCATTTCTCTACTGCAAATTCACAGCTGAATTCACACCATCAAATGGCAGAAAATAGCATGGTTGCATAAAACTGGACCAACTTTTCCACCAGGTTCCAGATACAAAAATTTGCCAAGACGCAAAAAAGTTGTGGACAACTGATTAATGTCTAACCTACATGTTTGTGTATCTTTTGGAGCACGATATATGTACTCCAGTAATATAACACCAGTTTAACGTATTAAACATGAATAGGCCAGTTTGTATATCACATGTTAATAATGAAAAAGCAAGGGAGACATTTTTATACTAAGCAAACATAAGTAGATAGTAATAAAATAATTAGCAGCTTGGAACCTGTTAATAATAATTTCTTATTTAAATTATGTTGTTTTAATTATGAAATATTAAAAAATAACAATATGAGTATTTATAATATGAATTATTTAAATAAAATTCACAGCATTACTGGCTATTTCTATATCAAGAATGTATCAGCCACACCAGTAACCATATACTGTACTGCCTTTGGGCCATGATTTCCGAGCATAATTCTCCCATTGGACCAAAATCACCCACCTTCCTATCAGTCTTAAACAGTACTTCGCTATGTGATCTATTGTTAATCTACATTTGTAGAGAATGCAGCCAAACAGTTTTCATAAATGACAAATTTTCCAAGATACCACTAGAACAAAACACTTATAATGACACTTTTATTTTTATCCAATATATCAACAAGTATTCTTACCCTGTGCCTTGATAATTTTGTCCTAATGTATTAATTGACCAACTAAAAACATCACAGTAAAAATGGGCCTTTAAGCACACCGAGTCCTTATCAACTGCACCATAACTTTTCAGTTCTTCTCTGTAGGAAACTGCCTATCTCACACATCTTTATCCCTCCCTATGTACTCCTTTCCCCATTCATCCTTTTCTCTCCACAAAACTGCAAGGCATCAGAAAAAATGAATAGGACAAACACTTTACTCTTTTGAAGTAACTCATGTGGTATTTTATAAATCTTTTCCTTGCATAACGCTACCTAAAAATAACTTTCACTCTGGAAAGACTAGCCACAAGTGTGTGATGAAAGTGTATTAAACACCCTTGGGATGAAAACTCTAAACTATCTACGCAAAGTTTCTTGGTCATGTTCCCTTTCCCAATGGAGAGATATAGGTATCTCTAGGGATAACTGTGTCTGAAAGATGTTAGATAGAACCCACAGCAGTGCCCTTCTTTTCATAGAATCATAGGATGGTTTGGGTTGGAAGGACCTTAAAGATCATCAAGTTCTAACCCCTTGCCATGGGCAGGGACACCTCCCACTAGACCAGGTTCATGAAAGCCCCATCCAGACTGTCCTTGAACACTACTGGGGGGGCCATCCACAGCTTCTCTGGGTAACCTGTTCCAGTGCCTCACCACCCACACAGGAAAGATTTTCTTCCTAGTATCTAATGCAAATCTCCTCTCTTTCAGTTTAAAAACATTATCCCTCATCCTATTGTTACACTCCCTGAGAAAGTGTCCTTCCCTGTCTCTCGTGTAGACCCCGTTTAGGTTCTGGATAATTTTATTTTTAGGGCATATTCAGCTCTAAAGCAAAAGCATAGGAAAAAAAAATTAAAGATTCATTGAAGTGTTTCTTGCTACTTACAAGATGAAAAAAGCTGCAGTTTGTAATGTAAAAATATATTTTATACTTCCAAAAGTCTACTGGAAAGGAAACTGTAAACCCTGATTTAAAATTAGGTTGACATCTATGTAATATCACTACAGCATAATATATGAGTTTATGAGATCCCGAGATACAGCTATAAAGAATGATGAATCCGGTTCAAAAAAAAAAAAAAAAAACTCAAAAAAACCACACACACACACACAAAAAACCCCAAACATATGTAACTCATTTTCTTTCCTGCTCCAAACATCTGTAAGTATATAAGTAAGTAGAGGGTACCTAATCTATTGTTTCTGTAAATTACTGTGTATGCAGTGATATACACAGCCACATTTTTAATTCACTCACCAAAAAAACCAACCCAAACCCCTAATCCAAATTGAATACTAAACTACATGAGAGAGTAGTAAACAAAAACAATGTTTATTTTAGAACATATTTTTAACATACAAATAAGCTGAGGCCACAGCACAAGTAAAGCCTGTGAAAGAGTTAATGACTCAGGAAACAGTCTTGGCCCTACAGTAAAACATTTCAAATATTGGGAAAGTTTAACAAGAAGACAGGAATCAATAGATTTCTCCAGAGACTACAAAAGACACTTACGGGGATGAGCCGTTAAGATTTCCTCCGTGGATTCCCACTGCTATTCTTTAAATATTCCCATTTTCTTTCCCATCAAGTCTCTCCCTAGGTGGGTTACCTATATCATCCTCATTCCTCTACGGACCTTGTACCTCCATGTGAAACAGGAAGACTTTGTTCTTACTGTTGCGCCAAGCAATACCTCAATTCCAGCTTCATTATTAGCTCAAATCTTAAGCCAGATTTATCAGCCCATTAGCCAGGGTTAATGAGTCTACACTGAAATAATTTTGGACCGAGTCATGGTTTGAGCGTCAGTGTAAAATGCATGCAAAGACCAAAGAAGAAACTCAACTACAAATGAAATGTCAGTAGTTCCCGAATTATGTGCTTCTCTCTTCTAGACTGGTCATGTGTCTTACTCACAAGATTTCTTTATTTTTAAAATAAAAATAAATTTAAAATAAAAATAAATTTAAAATAAAAATTGTAGCAGTGCTGACTCCTATTTATGGGAGATCATAAATCATTTGGTTGTTGGCTTTTCACATAGTAAGAAGAAAGCACTGAACTAGTCAATGTGTATCAAAAACCTTACTGTCTCTGATGCTCAATCGTCATTGCTATTGAGAAGTCAGGACAAGTCCCTGAAATGGACCATTTAACAGAAAAAGCTTCACTGGACATTTACTTTTCCACTAGCTGCCACAAAGAATCACATGATGTTTCTGAGAGCTCACAAGACAACTACAATGTGGCTGTCTTAAAAGGGCATTTTCAACCATGAAGCAATCAAAAAAGGGTGTAATTTTAGAGTAATGTGTACCTGACCAAGCTTTTCCAAGGGTATCTTGTAAAGACCTCTGGCATCTGGAAGGATATCATTGGTGTCTGACTGCACTTAGCTTTCAGCCTTCCTCACAAGGAACTTCTTTCCTCTGTGAAACCATTTTCTATTAAATTGACTGATATTTTTCTGGCAGTAACTGAAAGCTTTCATTTTAACCCATCTAGCAGTCCTCCTAGTGTCAGTGAAATAAAATACTGAAAGTCCATATGGTTACACAAATCATTTCGGTTTTATTTCTTCAGCACAATTACAGATATTTTTCAGAAGTTTTTCTATAAATGGGACGTATGTTTCAAATTCTAAATTGGTTGGGTTTATGATTATAGCATATAACTTTGTTATAGGACAGAACTAATTTTTTTTATGTTAAATTAAAACTTAAATGAGGTAGAGGTGAATCTGAACATTCCCACCTCTTTAAAAAAGACTGTTTTCTGTACCACTAAAAGACAGCCATATAGAGAGACCAGAATCACAATGATAAACATTTGGGCTTAATGTGACAGCCTGTTCTTGCTCTCAGCTGTCTTGCATCAAGTTGTTGGTTGCCATTTCATGATGCTTGCTCTTGGACAAACCAATGTTAAAGACTCTTACAGGGCTAAGTGCTGTAGTACTCAGTATGATTGCTGCTGGATCCTGAAGTGGCAGCCTCCCAGGAGACACACCATTTGGCAGAGAGGTTAATTCTGTGCCATTTTAGGCAGAATAGGAGGGCAGAGGAGAAGAGGGCAGTCTGGAAGGCAAACGAGAAGTAGCGTGGTTGAAAGACAAATAGGAGAAGAGAAAAAAAAATTAACTTTGTAAGAACTTGAAAAGATTAAACAGCAAATATTTTATTCATGTGAAAGAGCAGAATTCAGTGCTCTTTCAGTTCCACCCACTCTGCCATAATGTGCTGTCTGACAATAAAATGACTGTCACACCTCCGTCCTAAGACTTGAGTAAGTCTAAACGAGTGAATATCCATTTTAGCAAAGATAAAACTTGTCAGGGTATCCTTGGGCAGATCCTAACACAGCGTTTTTAAAGCCCCTAAAAAAAGAGAATCTAAAACCAATAAACATCCTCCTTGTTTTAATCCAAACCAACCAATTGACCAAGTAAATAAACCCCTCTATCACTAGCTGAAGACTCCAAACTCCAAATATAAGTGCATTGTAGTGATGACTAGATAGAATATAAAGAGAAACATAAAAAAAGGTAATAAACAATTCTGAAAGTTAATCAGCTCCTCATAATAATTTACACATTTATCATTGCATTCCATTAGCGGTGCTTTGTTAATGTTGATTCTTTCAGAGTTATAGAAGTATATGAAATACTCAAAAAAAACCCCAAAAAACAACAAAACTACTGAGAAATTATATAACCCCATTATTCACATATCTGTTTCAGAGTAAGGTATAGTGATAGTGCTCCCTCTAAAAAGAAAGCCTCTACAAATATAGACCCTCAAAATTACTATGTTATGCTAAATATTCATGACAATTAAAGAAGGAGGGGAGGACATTGGAGAGGGGAATGTATATTCCAGCATGCACTCTTAAACTGAAAAGTATTTCCGTACAAGAAATGGATTACTTCTAAAAAATGTCTGTCTGCTAAAAAGTATCATTATTCTGACATTCTGGTTCATTTTGGAATGAGACTAGGTAAGTACACTTAAAGTATTTGCCTTGAAATTGGAGTTAATTAGCAGCACTGCACTGATGACTGTCAGAAAAACAGACACTCAAGTGAATCTTCAGAGAAATATTTAATCCCTGATACTGGAAATCATAAGCTAAGAGTGACTCAGATTTACTTCTCAGTATGTGAAGGAGCTCCTCCTACACGTTCAGTCTAACCATGAAGGCTGTGATCTGGGCACTAAGCAGTGCCCAATGCAGTCTTCCTTCTGAAGGACTTCCATTGAATAAAACTACAAAATCCTTTCACATTATTTCCTTTAAAGTATTTATTAACCTCATGCCAACAGTTACCAGTATCCAAGAGGTAAGTGGTTACAGACACCAGTATCAAGCTGGGTAAATTCAGTCCTCAGCAGTTAGTTGTAAAGCCTTTCCTCATGTACAGGATGAACAAACAGTTCTTCGAGATTACTATTGACACATCATTTAAAAAGGAGGGGTGATAGATCACACTTCCATAATTATAGAGACTCTTGACTTTAATCAATAGCAGGCAAATTTTATCCAGACTGATGCTGAAGTTGCTACTCAATCATAAAAGCTGTCATTTCACTTGAAAATGTCTATGGATTCCATGATAAATGAAACATCATGGGGAAGATCCATTAAACTTGACAAATTCAAGAGGAGTGCCAAGAAAACAACACAAATCAATATTTGATATTTATCAGTTTGACAAAAAGCATTTGATAGAGTGTACAGAAGAGGCTCATGAGCACTCATGGCTTGGTATCTTTCGTTCTTAAAAACATAGTCATATATACCTCATTCTCACAATGTCACGTGCAAAAAGCTAATCTTTGAGAGGCCAGTCTAAATGACATGGCCTACACTCAGCAGTGTCAGGTATGTCTATGCTGTTGCCCTGTGTTTAATATCTTTTCAGTTTTGGCAGATAGTAGAGAGATCAGATCTTAGTGCATCTGCTGTCTATGATTCAGATGGCAGACTATATGAACTTTGCAAAGGGCAAGTCAAAGCCAAACACTACAGCATCTATTAAAAATGTTTTGGTGATGACTGTTGAGTAAAAAGAGCTTATTCATTGACAGAGTGTCCTTAATCATTGCTCTGAAAATGCAAAGCACTGAGCAATTTATGGGCCAAATCGTGACTGGCTTGAAAGTAGCATGGGGGCACAAAAGCCCCGAAGGCTAAATAAACCAGCTTTACTTTCATTTTCGTGATCCTGAATATAGCCAGGAGCCACAAGCATTGTTCTAGATATGAAAGTGAAAACTGATTACAAGGCAAATATTCTATACAAATTGTCTTCTGCATTGTTTCTTCTTTATCTTCTTCCCAGTGCCCCCAGTAAAAACTTGTGAGGCTGGTTTAAGCAGAGAAAAGTGGATATAGAGTTCCTCTTCCATTTGAACGTAAAAGGAGGCAAGTTTGACCCAGTGCTCTGATGAACAACTCCAACCCTCATAACCACTGAGACATTTCACTCTTTAGGATGCTAGAAGCTCCAGCATAATACAGTGCTCTGCGTACAGTGAGTCCTCATGACTCAGCTGCTGTGGTCAGCGGTCCACTTCTGCAGAGTGGCAGAAATGTGAAGGACAGTTGCTGCTGTTGCAGTCATCATTTTTCTCCTTCCTCTTCAGGATGTACAATGACCAGTATCACTTCATACTTACTATGACAATATGCCGCAGTTGGATTAGAAGGGACTAATAAAGGGTGTGTGCACATGCTATATATGCATGCGATGCTTTGATATAAATAGCCTGGTTGTCTGACGAAATTTCATGGACGTAAGCCAGGAGCAAGAGTATTTTAGGACTTAAATTTGGTAGTTGCATGGCCATGCTTATCCACAACCACAGCACAGCACTTGGGTTACATAATATAAAAATAGGATTATGTAGCTCTGCCTTTGGCTGCTGTATATTCTCACCATTAGTTTGTACACTTGTTACACAAAATACATTTATCAGGTCACTTATCAACACTGAAGTATCAGCAACTACTAAAAATTATTCTCTGCCTATACAGGAAATGTGACAGAACTATAGTGTACAAGGTACGTTTCAAATTACTAGAAAAATCAAATTTCTAATGATTATATCAGAGCACTGGCAGAAGAGCTTTCAACATTAAAGACTTTTTCCAGGGCAAATAGACCTCTCTCTAGATCTTTAGGACACTAGGCGCATTTAGACAATAACCAGGCCACTCAAACATCAGAGGAACTATTTCTCAATTATGACTTTTATTTTCAGCTAAAGTCAGGTAAGCGATCTTTTCAAAACCACCAGTCTCTCTCAACTATCCCTCTACTCAGCAAATTCCCAATACCATAGCCTAGCTGCAGAGAAAGGATTGCAGCATTTCAATGTGGAGAGAAAAACAATGTCTAATATGATCTTCCTGAAGTTCTCAGCATCAGATTTATGAGAAGATGCTACCAGCAAAACCTCAGAATCACTTTAAGTATATACTTATATAAATTTGATTCTTCATAAAATTACAGGAAATATCTCAATAGTTGATAAATAAATATGTACAGTTACTTCAAAGAGCTATTAAATTAGGTGAAACACTGTCTGTTGTACAGGAAGTGACCCCAACACTGAAATGCAAGCCCAAACATGAGGTGATCATCATGTTACAGACAACATGATAAAAAAAGTCTTTTTGATATAGATACAAATAGGCCGAATCAAAAATAGTACCAGGAAACCGCAAGCAAGGCTGGTCAGAAGGTCATGTGAGGCATCAGTGAAAGCTGCGCCAGGCATAATATGAGGAAAAATACCTATGCATTTAAGAGCACATGGATTTTTCAGACTCAGAAAGGAAATTATTCTGTTTTGAGTGGGTTTCTCCCTCATTAGTTCATCTTAGACTTCTGTCAGATACAGAACTGCCTCAGACCAGTGAGGCACTTAAAAACTAAATTTGGAAAATGTTAAACTTTATCATTTGAAAATGATGAAAAGATTTTGAAGTAGGAAAGATTCCATGGAGAGTTAAGATAAAAGAAGGAAATCTCTGTTCCAGAAAACTGAAAAAACTTGCAGCTTGTAAAACCTCATTCAGCAACAGGTCAAAACTTCTTTTTAAACTTAAAACCCAATTGATTCTAATTCAAGTCTATATTTTTTCTTTCATAATTTTCATGTTTCATCTCAAATGTCAGAAATTTTTATTCTAATAAAATAACTAGTATTTTCTCAGTTCAGAACAGAACTGTGACACTTTCAAAACTTGTTCTAAGACCAAAGCCTTTTTCAAAACCAATTTTTTCAGTAATAACTTTTACTTTTCATTAGTCACCATTGTCTCAGATTGTTGCATGGCAAAATGTCTTGTCAACTCCAGTTGGTCACAAAGGTTGCTTCCTAAAAATCCAGTGGACTGATTGAATAAAGCCAAAAAAAAATTATTCTGCTCCTTGTGCCTCTGAAAAAAACACTCCTCATGATAATATGTATGTGGTCAAAGTGCGGTAAAAATTCAATTTTCTTCTTATTTTAATCTACATGCAGTCAAAACCTGATGTTAATGATAACAGCCTCTTACAATTTAAGTGAGCTGTATGCACTTTAACTGTCCTACAGTTTAACAAAGCAGGCAAAAATTAAGGTTTGTTCCCATTTGTCGAGTATATTGATCCCTAAACTTTCAAGTTACATATCATTCATAGCCTTAGTTTACTCTTTTCAAACTTGAAATGCCTTAAATGGACCTGATTTTCTGAAACTCATGCTTTTTAACACACAACATATCAGAAAAGCAAAATTTCTAGATGCTTTGAAGAAACATTGGGTGCTCCATTGGAAACAGTTGAATTCCTAAAATATCTGAAATCTAAACAGAAAAGCCACAGACAGACATCAGATTAACAACAACAACAACAACAAAATTAGATAGCAGTTAGCAATACTGCTTCCTTCCTTTCTTCAGTCTCAGCCCTTCACAGAACAGTTACTTTCAGTTTCATGAGACTATGAAAGCCCTTTCAGGATTGGGTTTGGATGAAGAAGATAAAACTAACACTACATCACTTAATTTGCTGGATATATTAAAAGCAACATTGTCAGGTGCTTTCATTTTTAAAAAGGATTAAAAGCGGACAAAATCAAAATTAAAAGGTTGGAAATAACTGAAAAGGGAAAATCACTTGATTAGAATAAAAATTATTTTTTGTTTCAACATTGAGAAAAACTATTTTAAAGTTTTTTATCATAGTTCTCAATAGAATATTTTCTCACAACTCTTGGGTCTTCTCATGGGATATGAACCAGCATAAGTATTACTGCTGAAATTCAGAGTGCTTTACCCTTGAACCACATCAGCCTTGCAATGGCAATATTAATTGAAACCTACCTGCTCCTTTGTTAAAGCAGTGGGAATTTTTGAACTCCCTCTCTCCTTTTAGAGTAACACCTTAAATATGTACCTGTATTTAATTATAATATCTGTATTATAGTTAAATACAGGTCTTAGAAGAAGGAAGCATCTTCAGTTTACCAATACACAGTCTGTTAGGTTCCACATTCTATTTCACTAATTGTACAGTCATCTTACAATTTGCACTGTCATCTCTAACCCAGGCCCAGTTCAGCAAGATTTCTGGAGCACAACACTATTTCTGGAAACTAAACACAAGCACATGCTGCTTTGCTGAGATTAAAGCTTGCCAGTGGATCCAAAGCACAAGTAGAAGTTAAAATAAAGGGTTTGGCCATCCACCAGCCCAAGGGTTTGTAGTTTCACTGAGACACAGCACATACCATATTTCAAAATGATCAATATTTCTGAACTAAACACGACAGTATTAATCTTTGCTCATTGTTGCTTAGCAAACAATTAAGTGAATGTCCAATGGAAAAAGTTTTTTCTTTCTCCTGTCTGCCTCTTTTTCACTTCTCCTCTGTTCTTTACTTTGTAAATTGGGGAAAAGAAGAAAATAAAACACTGTTGAGCTACTTGTGGATCTCCAAGAACAGAAGCAAGCTTATCACACAACTTAAAGATACCCAGCTGATTTTTAAGAAGAAATATAGAATAGAGAAGTCACTTAAAAATAATCTGATTTTACATCGCATTTTGCAAGATTATGCAGTGTATTTTTACTGCATAGTTTGAAGATATTCAGTTCTTGAATATTGCAGAGTAAACACTTTATCAACTGAACAGACAGTAGAATATTATGGTCGGAGCTCAGTCAGACACAATGACAAAATCGGTACCAACAAACCTCAAATACCTTGCCAAAATGTTGCAGTTTATTAATCACACAAGTTTACTATAGACCAAGATATTTTATCTGTCATTCCTGTACTTTAAAATGAAATATTTGTAAATCACGTCAATAGTTGCCTTCTGCAGAACCGTCTATCACCAAGAGTTAATCTGTGGTGCCAATTTTACTTTTGTGTTTTCATCAGGAGAAAGCACATCAAACTATGCAACCTTAAGAACACTGGAAATAAGATGAGGCATAGATTTGTTATTTGGGACTTAAACTAAATGTTTTGGTTTTGAAAATTATGCAGATCTTCAGACCATGTATTAGTGGCTGACTTTTGTCTCATCAGCATGTTTCTCTTCAGAACCTTCTTTCTCATGGCTTCGTCAAACAGCCAGGCCAGAATGTTCTTTTACTAAAAAATGATATATTACACATCACTCTAAATATCCTAGTAAGAGCTTCTGTTGGAAGAATTTCCAGCAGTATCTGCAGTTCTTCCATCATCTCAAAGTTGTTAATTGCTCATGACTTTCTAGTCCTCAAAGTTCTCTAGGAAGTGTAACATCAGCACTTCTTGACCATGAACTTGAACTGCAGTGCAAGACAAGAAGGCAGATGGTTGTTTATCACTTTTTGAGTAACCTCATACTGTGGTTTTGGGGATGAATTTCATACACTTGTTACCTCTTCTGCATACAAAATTAAAAAAAAAAAAAAAAAAAGAAAGAAGAAAAGTAGTAATTTTTTTTAATAATTAACATTAAAATCACGTAGTAAAACAGAAAAGCATTCCAGCTTGCAACCTTGGTTCAGTGTTGGTTTACTGCCAATAAGAAAAGAATGTTTTAAATAGACTTGGCAATTAGCTTTTCAAATATTTGAGGAAAACGTGTCAAACAGGAACTCCTGCTTTCAGGCAGGAGAAACCTGCTATAAATGATATTCCGTTGGGATGAACAATTTTCCATGAAAATTCATGGTCTGTAATATAAGTTTGGTTAATTGTTTTATCCAAAAAGTGTTTATCTACATTAGACAAAGGAATAGTTGATATCAAATAAACTAAGCAGTAAATTTATTAACTTATATACTAAAAACTCAAATCTAAAGGCTCTAATGTTCAACAGGCCAACTTGAAAACAGTCATCCTACCTAGGGAGATATATTTGACAATTCCCGAGAGACTGTGGGGTGGGCTTTACTATCCTAGACTACTTTTATCATCTCCCTTTCCTGTGATATTACCTCTGAGAAGAAGTGCTGTGGATTCTGTGCTGGCTGAAAATGAAGTGTAAAAAGAAATTATTTTCCTATGAAGAGAATGTGTTGCTATCGTAAAAGTCTACTCAAAAGTGTTTCTTTCTGACAGTGCTAGGGACAGATTCAGATTTGATTGTTGTATGAAGGAAAGTCTTTCTCCGTGCTATTATATCTTTAAAATCACTTTGCTGGTTAATTTGCACCTTTTTTTTTTTTTTTTTCAAAATTGAAATAGATTTGCCAATTGGCAAGTGATTTTCATTTAATTTAAATTTAATTTACTTCAAATTTTACTCCAACTTTTTAGTAAAAATCCATTTAAAGTTGAAACCAACTACTGCACATGGTTAGAAATAAAATAGAATAAAGTTTTGAAAGGAACAAGCATATTAGCATGCCCAAAATATGCAGTTTATAAGTATTTAAAGTGTAATCTTTACAAGGACATCAAAGTAATTTGGACATCTACATGACTAATGTGTCTTCCTCTCTGAAGCCTACTTAGAAACTTTCTAGTTTCACACGAAAATACCCTTAAGTCCTTTTTTGAACTGTCTAGAAATACTAGTCAATACAAAACATCAGTGCCTTGGTACATCATTTACTACCAGAGAGAGAGAGAGAGATGTATTTAAAAGTGATAACTACAGATGTGAATAAAAACATCTCCTGATCATATTGTATTCAGATGCTAGTCAGTGGTAAAACTACATCTACCTTAACAAAGTATTTCCAGAATTCTTTAAGTACTTACTCTAACCTGAAACTAATCCAAACTCTTATCTTTGCTTCTAAAGTATTTCCAGAGGCACGGTGACAGTCTTTGCTTTTTTCTAGCTTTACATGTATCAACAGTTATTTTCTCTATATCTATCCAACCAAAGCAGAATTTGAAAATGCAAATACTAGACTTTTCCACAACATCTCTTCACAGATGACGCTACAGTGTTTCTGGGGACCAGCAGCACATTCACTCTCATTACTCTGGCATGCATATTCCGTGTGGTTGACCAAGGAAATTGTAAACGTTCCAACCAGCTCCCACACTGGAAGCTGGATACAGGGTGGGCAAGTCAGCAATGCTCAAGATTGCAAAGGAAATATAATAACCACATCTTTTAAAGGCAGGGGGGGGAGAGGGCAGGGAGTAGTGTATTCTGTGGGAATTACACACAGATGTCTTCAGAGAAATTGGCTTAAAATTATTAGGAAAGCTAATGGAGTAGAATACTTACGGGGATTTCATCCTGCTTATCAGTGGAGAGACAGTGTTGTTGCTTTGGGATTAAATTCTTATAACGTGGAAATACACAGAGCATATTAACCAGGTATCTAATTATCACTAGCTAGAGAAAACTGCCTTTTGTAGAATGACAAACATTCAAAAGTTGAATAGGATGGATATTAATTTAGTGATTTGAAAGACATCAAGCAAGCCTGAAAGCTGCGTGCTGAAGCCATGTAGACATAGTATCTGTTTAGTCTAAGTAACATAACAGCAAAAGCATGTGTGACAAGGTGAAAAAAAAAATCCATTCTGCAATGGCTAGATCTATGTTAAGGAAGTTACCTGACAACATTCAAGGATAACAAGTTCACAGTTTCACATTTATTTTCCTCATGGTACAAAAACAAGCATAACAATAATTCATTAGACAGTTTCAAAGCAGAATGATTAAAGAGAAGAGAGAGAACTCCATACCTGAGCTGATAGATTTGACTCTGTGAGTCACCAAAAAGGTCAGCAAGAAAAGCTGGAAAAGATGGAAGCTATTTGCCAAAACTCAGGTAATGGACTTCTGAGAAAGCATGAAAAATACACAGGAGTCTCTTGTCACTTGTTTGCAGCCAAAGCCAGTAAGATACCTTCCCTGTCATTAGCACTCACATATTTTCTATAAACCAAATTTCATAAGTGAATTTATCAGGCTGGAAGATCCACCTAATCAGCTCTGAAACCACCTATTGATCCCAGATTTCCAAGGGAAGCACTTTTAGCTCTCTCTGACACATGTATGAATATAGCCAAGAAAATTCTGACAAGAAAGTATAGAACCTCTTGCCCATCAGAAACTGTCTGGGAAGAAAGTCAAACATTATCAGAGTATTTTTTTTTAAAGGGATAAAAATGTGTACAACCTAATTATACCCCTGTGCCAAGACCCACAAAAAGAGCATTTTTCAAATAGAAACAGATATTGGCTAATGCTGGCCACTGGCTTTAACTAGATAAATTTTTGTCTCTTCCTTCTTCCAAAGGAAGTAAAGCCTATTGATCATATTATTGACTAGGTGATCTTTATAATCTCTTCTAGACTTAAAGTCCACAGAGTTACAGAAAATTTAAAAACCAAACATGGATGTAGCAGGAATATGGACAGAATGGAGAGAGAATCCTCAAAAAACGTAATAACTTCTTTGTAAAGTTTTATTACTCAAATATTATTTAGTGTGATACCCTACGAGAGTACCATTAAATTTTTAATTCTTTCCTACCTTTAAGGTCATGCAAAAGAGGTAGCTAATTTATGAACTGACTCGGGAAAGAGAGCACAAAGCGGGACACTAAATATTGCATGGTTTTGTTTGTCTGCTTGTCTGCTCTATCTTGTTCTTCCATGATGCTGGGAAAAGGAGGTATATGAGCTTGGACTTCAAGAGGAAGAAATACAATTTTTTGGAAGTAATTCCAAAAACTATGAAAAATTCGAGATAATTTAGAAGATTGCTGAAGAGGCTAAGAAACTTCTGATATTGTTTTACAAAAAGCACTGTCTGAGATTAAGCTGAATTAAAGAATCAAAAGTCTTCATTTTCTTTAGTGTTTTTTTCTAAACAGGCTTCCTTGTGTATCAATTTAGGGATATTCGGGATCTAGCCAGCTCTCCTGGTGACAAGCATTTTACATCACTAGGACTCTGTCAGGATGGGGTAAGGGAAAGGGAATTTTGCAGTAAACACCAAGCAGACATGGAAAAGGAACCATGGAAATGTTTAAGTTAAAGGAAAAGATGGGAAAAGATACCAAAACCATGTAGCAGCACATTCGCTGCAGTTTAGTAGTATTTACACTTTTCTATAAAGTCAGGGAGACAATATATCATCCTGTTCAATAAGGAGGATTCTTTTCAACCCTAAATACACTCAGACCCTACACACCCAGACAGTTTTGGGTAAAGTAGTGTTGGAAGCTATAAAAGAATTATATGATATAAACAGCAGCTCTGGGTTGTTACTCTCTTCAGGATAGAGAAGAAAAACAAAACAGACCAAAGTAAAAGAACAAGAGAAAATTCTTTAAATTGTACACATAAGCACATTCCAGATGAGAAGCGTAAAGGAGTTACTGTTTCAGCTGTGACAGAACAGGGGAGGAAATGCAAAGGAGTAAGAGGAGTTTGTTGAGTTTGCTCAGTTTGTCTTAGGCTCAGTTTGCTGAGTCTAAGACAGCAGAAAGCCTATGGTCAAGTTTACTGGTATGGTTTTAAGGATCATAAATTTGGATTTAACAAGGCTCAGATTAACGCGGTACACAATAAACATTGCCAAAAAAGTCAGCTATCCACCTTTTCAGCTAATTCAGCCTCACTTTGTTCCCTCCTTTTTACTCAGTGATAGCAGTGAAATCTCCAAATGAGAAAAAAAGGAATCAACTCAGAGAATGAAAATAACGTCACTAACTGGTTTTTTTTTTAGGAGTAAATATTACTCTGAACATCTCAACTCATGTTCCTCAGATGTTTAATGTTAAAGCTACAGTTTAAGTAATATTGAATCGGATATTAGAAAGCTATGACAATCTGCAAAAGAAAATTAAAAAATAAATCTAAAGCAATTTTAGAGGCTTTGGATTCTAAGATTAGAAGTAAGCCCTGATATATATGGAGGAAAAACAGAAGGATTATTTCTTAATAAAAATCAATCCCCGGGAAAAAAAAAACAAACCAAACTTATGGCCACATTTTCTACATCTTCTTCTGAATATTTAACCTTTTCATATTAAAATTGAACAGAAACACAGAGGAGACTGTTTTCAAGACTATTAAAAAGAAAACAAAAAAATAAACTAAACATGCAACCATAGTTTCATTAAGTCTCAAATCCTTATACTTACATAGAAAGATTTCTAAAAAAGAGTTAGATAAAAGATTAAATAAGAGATTTAAATAGAAGGTAGGTCATATACCCAAATTATGACTTGTAAAATCCATTCTTACAGTCTTCTTAGGATCAAGAACACATCAGCTCATTAAAAAAAAAAAAAAAAAAAAAAAAAAAAAAAAAAGACAAAAATACCCCACAAACCAAATCAACCAAACAGAAAATCTCTAGCAAACTGTAAGTAGGAGCAATATTGTTTCCTACGTGTATGGTAATTTCCCTGTACTTCGGGAAAAATTTGCTTACAGGGCAAGGCTTCTCACCCACTCACCCACCCCATCTTTTCCCCTAGGGATAAGACAATCACCTAAATGCAGATTTCGTACCACAGGAACACAAGTAAACTACTCCAGTCACCCACCATGCCCCCTGTGCTCCACCACAGTACATTGCAATTGTTTGTCAGAGCAAATGGTACAAACTGTTGAGGGGAATTTAGGAATGCTACAAGAGAGCATTTGCTTCTTATCACATTTTACTATGCTCCTCAATACAAAATGTAGCAAGACATCCCAATCTTACCAGTTTCTCAATTTTTTTTAAATGCCAAAAGAAAGAGGATAGCAGCAGGAGAAAGCCAAGAACGGGGCAACGGTTTGGGGAAGGGTCTTATCCCCCAGGAATTCCCCCCACCTGCTTTCCCTTCAGCTCAGCCACTGTGATTTCAGATGGACTGACCAACACCACCAACATTAGACTATCAGACAAAGACACAAGAAGAATCAAGACCCATAAATTCATTTATGTTTATGAAAAGTTTTATTTCACCTATATATTCATCCAATATATGCTTAGCACTGGACAGGCTGGAGAGGTGGGCTAATGCAAGTCACATGAAGTTCTACCAAGCCAAGTGCAGAGTCCTACACCTGGGACGTGGCAATCCCAGGCACAAATACAAGCTGGGCAGAGAATGGCTGGAGAGCAGCCCTGAGGAGAAGGACTTGNAACAGGTTGCCCAGAGAAGGTGTGGATGCCCAGTCCCCGTCCCTGGAAGTGTTGAAGGCCAGGCTGGATGGGGCTTTGAGTAACCTGGTCTGGTGGGAGGTTGTCCCTGCCCATGGTAGGGGGGTTGCAACTTTGATGATCTTTAAGGGCCCTTCTAAATCTAACGATTCTATGATTTTACAAACAGGTTTAAAAGATTATGGTTCGCATTAAAGCAAATGTGAACTCTGATATGAAAAACAATATTTAATCCTTTGTGTGTGTGTGTGTGTGTGTGCGTGCGCTTTTGAAAACATTCCCAGGAAAGAAATGGAAAGGGTAAGGTTTTAAAAAAAAAACCCAAAAGTGTAATAATAGGACTCAAGTAGGGAAACATCTTCTTAGATTTAAAAGAAAACTGTTTTTAAATGAAAAATCACAACCAGCTATAAAAATAGTGTAAACTAACCTAGAAAGCACTGTTCAGATAAACTAGAAAATTCACTTGAACTTCTTTCTGAAAGCAATAGTTAATATAAAATTTTTAATACCAGACTAAATTTGGCAGCAGTCAAATACTTTTCAAAATTTGACATTTTTGTCAAAAGACAGTAAATTATTTTTGCTATTGGTTGGTCCATTCTTGTCAAAATCCAACGAACTTTCCATTTTTCTTCATTCTTGGAACATCATTCTTGTAGTTGTCAAGAAAGATAGAGCTGGATGGAAAAAAATAAGGTTACTGGAGTACAAAGCATACCTTTAAAAAGAAAAAAAACCCAGAACATACACACCCATAGAAATTTAAACTTTCTGAAGCACACAAAAAATTACATTACATTGTAAAAAGAATTGTCATCAAGAAAACCAATTAGGAGTTTTTGAAATCTCTACTAAAATGAATGAATGATTAAAAGAATAACATAAACTAAGGAGGAATCAAAACCAATGGGAGTTTCTTGACTTGCCAGAACTGGATTTTGTATTGCCTAATAAATCTTCTTGTCTCTTGAGTTGGCCAAGAGAACTATTACAGGAAAAAAGAATGGACTCACTTATTCTTTCTTTTCCTCACTTCAAACAGAGCTACCAGTGCCTTCATCAAAAAGTTGCTAGAAGATAATACTCTATTAACACAGTTGTAGTCAATTCTGTGAATGGAGACACAGTAAGATTTAATCCTAACAACTCACATGTAACTGGAGTCTCCTGCAGGCAAATTATTCATAAAAACATGCACTAAATGTGTTATTACTGAATGTGCACTACTACTGAAAATAGTTTAAAACTTGCCATACACAAACCCAGTTCTTTTGTTGCATAAAAGCATAGGATAATGGAAGCTATTTTCAGCTTGTACGAAAAGCCCCTTTAGCAGCTTTCCATAAGCACTTATTCAGTACATGTTAGATATTGTAAATACATCCAGGAAAAGAGGACTTCTTCATTACTATTAACTAGACTATTTTCACAAATAGTTAAAAATAACAAGATATGGATTTCATTAAAAATATGATTATTCTACAAACCTTATGCTTCTGACTGAGATAAACCAACAAATTCCTTTGGACTTCTTTAAAATTCCCCTACCCGTTGACAGTGTTCTTTGAGATCTACCTAAGATATGCTGTTTCTTCTCTGTACAACTGTACAGCTTCTCTGAACAGCTGCACAACTTAGAGATAAAATCATCCAATATGAAAAACAGTGATAAGAATATGAAGATAATCCCATAGAGGGAAATTATCAAAAATTATGTTGACACATGCTACACAAATTTTAAATATTTGTATGACTCGTGTTTATACCAAATACTTCCTTTAATTTCCCATATACTTTGGTTACATCATTACTATAAAATAACAGAAGTGAAATCCTCCATTTTAGACACATAGCAATACTCTATGGAAAAAAGTAAGACACAAAAGAGGACTTCAAAAGAGTTGGCTGGATGTTTGGAAGAAAGTATTCTGTTATCTGATCAGCAGAAGGTTCAGTATGAGCCAGCAGTGTACCCTGGAAGCCAAGAGGGTGAACAGCATACTGAGCTGCACCAAACACAGTATCACTGTGGCAAAAAGGGAAAAAGGACTTCACTGAGAGGTTCAAATTAACAATTTATTTGGACTACCTACACAGGTCCAATATGCCACTGTTGCAGGTCCAATGTGTATAATGCCAAATGCACTATTGCAATTTCAAATCAACTCACAAAATACAAGTGATACAACACAAACCACAAGTGCACTAGATATTAATATCTTAAAAGAGTGCACCAATCACAACGTTAGTACCATGCCATATGCCATATGTATGTTTCTTAATCACTTACCCTCTCTCTCAGGGAAGGTCACTCAACCCCTGGGAAGTTACCCTGTACAGTGTCCCATACAAGGAGGGGCTGGATCTCCTACAGGCCAGCTGTATCATTGGAGGATTCCCCATTTTTCTCCCCAGACTTTAGGGTTTATATTTCCTGATTCGATGGGGGTGCAGGATTATGCCCGAGCTGATTACCCTCTGTGGAATATTTATCTCTGGTGGTGTGGTGGCTCCTAAATTTCTGATACTAATTTTGTGATGTCTAGCACTCAAAGTCAAGGGAACAGTGGTGGGATAGGACTCAGGGCATTCTATTTGTTTCAGTTACAGTTCTTATTGTAACGCAATCTTGAGACAACCCAGGGCTTTGCCGTTTTTGCAGCTCCCCCCTGGTTGTCTCTGCATAGATAAGGCAAGGCAGAGATGAAGCGGAGTTGAATGTCAACCCCCTGCATCTCACCTATTGTGCTCCAAAATGGGCTTGGCTGTGTGCTCCTGTGCAATCACCAGCCAGTCAGGAGAGGTAATTATCCCACTGTATTTAGCACTGGTGCAGCCTCACCTTGAATATTGTGTGTAGTTTTGGGCCTCACAATTTAAGAAAGATGTTAAGTGACTTGAATGTGCCCAGAGGAGGGCAAGAAAGCTGGTGAAAGGGCTGGGATGAAATTTCCTATGACAGGTACTTCAGGATTTTGGGTTTGCCCTGTTTAGCGAAAAGGAGGTAGAGGGGCAACCTCATTGCTCTCTACTGCTTCTTGAGGATGTGTGGGAAAGGTTCAAGGGTTCATCAGAAGAGGTTCAAACTTGACATTAGGAAACATTTCTTTACTGAAGAGGTGGTCAAACGCTGGAGCAGGCTTCCTAGAGGTGTTTGATGCCCCAGGCCTGTCAGTAATTAAGGGGCATTTGGAAAATGCCCTTAACATACTTTAAATTTTGTCAGTCCTGAAACAGTCATGCAGTTTGACTAGATGAACATTGTAGGTCCCTTCCAACTGAACTATTCTCTTCCACCCTATTTTAAAATCGAGTAGCACTGATTGACAAGTGTAAAAATAAAGAATGGCACATTAATAACCTTTTGCATTTCAGCAACAGAAACTGAATACTATTTTATTATGGAATCTGTATGAGTGGCTGGAAGGTAAGCTCCACCAGCTTACCAGTGTTTAAAAACTATAATACCTCATGTCAAAACACAAATATGTTTTGTGAAGTCTGTGGATGACAGCAAACTGAGGGACCAATCGATACACTGGAGGTCAGGGTCATTATTCAGATCAACAATTATTAGCTGGAAGTATAGGCTTATAAAAGCCTTATAAAGCTCAACAAAACCCTGCACTTGGGGTGGTCAAACTAGCTAGTCAAAGGAAATTACAATTTTCCTTCTCTTGGCACTTCTGAGATCACATCTGGAATAGTCTGGCAGATGCTTAGGAGGCTGGCGCATGTGACTATAAGGTGAGGCTAGACAGGTGGGTTTCCTACATACAAGGAGAGAAGACTGAGTGGAGAAGCAGTTGTGACCTTCAGCTACCTGATCGTTTAATAAAGAATTAGCTTCTTATAATTCATGATCAGATACACACAACAATAGGACAAGATGTAGTGAACACAGATTACAAGGAAAATTTCCAACTAGATATAAGGCAAACAAATTTTACAATATTTTAGAATGTATTTCACTTGGAAGGGCCTTACAATGATTATCTAGTCCAACTGCCTGACCACTTCAGGGCTGAGCGGAAGTTAAGGCATGGAATCAGGAGAATTTTCACAGTGCACAGTTACGTAACAGAACAACTTCCCCTGAAAGGAAATAGAAACATCATCCTTTCCTTGGAGATTTTTTGAAGAAGGGAATTTTTTTTATTTGTTTTTTTTAAGGATTGATGAATTTTGAAGTTGTCCTGATTTGAAACAAAAGTTGAACTCCTTCAGGGACACCTTCCAGTATAAGTTATTCTACGACTCTATAACATGCAAGATAACAATTTCCTAATTCTTCAAAGAAAGAATAGCCCTAGATATCCTGTAGTCAATAGTTTTATCCAGGCTACCATTAGGCTGTTTATAAATAACTGACTTACTTCTATAGGTTATTCCACACTCTAACAAAAACTACAGTTATGAACATTTTCTTAATGGTCAGCAGAAGCACAACTTTAGCATCCTCTATAGAATCCAGGCAAAAGAAAAGATACTAATATTTCAATATTTTTAGAAATATATTGATCTCTGAGCTATCATTTAACAAATCTAATTACTTTATTGCTTTCTTCAGGCAAGAAAACTTTTGTAATCCAAAAATATATTCTTCTTCTGTGTCCATGTGCTAGAATTGTATCGTTGATGAAAATCTTATTGTTTCCGCATGACAAGAAAGGGATTGGCCCAATTTCTAACATAATGCTGGTTTCCTTTCTCATTCAATGGTATCATATTTCAGCCAAAATTGTTGGGACTACTACTGTCCATTAAAGGGTTTGAGCTTTTATCCCCTTTATTTTTTTTAAATCTGTGTTGGATTATGAATTATTATGCCACAGGTGCAATACACTACATTTTTGCATGTCGAATCTCATTTTTTTCCTGCCTATACTTTAGATCTCTCAAGACTCCCATTAGTTCTGTTCCCATCCTTGTTTACCTTGGTATTGTCTATTTAATAGAAATGGAATATTTAATTACTTTTTTATGTTATAATCTAAATCATTAGCAGGATTTTTAATTTTTTTTCTAATTTAGAAAAATAATGTCCCATGGAAGAAACTACTTTGCTTTTTAAAAACACTGTCAACATTAAGTGGCCCTGTTGTGCCTTGCTTTTTTAAGCAGCCCAGAACTTGTACGGCATCATTCAGAGTTCAATTCAGGCACTTTCTGCAGAACTCTGCATTTAACTGTCATACTAGACTGAAATAGTACATGCCTAACCCGGGACCTTGTTCAAAAGCCCAAATATCCCTACAGTAGGATTCCACCCTGCAGACATTTTGCCTGAAAGACATACCTTGTGTCAGAGTTTCCCACGGGTATTTTAAAACAGAATCACTTCACTTGGAGTCAAAACAACTTCCAATAACTGCCACATAGCTGGCTGGCCAGAAGCCCCCAGCCCTTCTCCCTTCTTACACTCCATACAGTTCATCTATTTCCAACTGTTAAAAAACATAATCACAGCATCCCAGGTCAGGCTGGATTTCTTTCCCCTGAAAGGGCCAGCAATTTTGTGACAAACATGAAACCAGCTAAAGGAAACAGGAGAGTTCAGACCTGTATCATTTCATTTGGCACACCAAATTATTATAGATCAGTTACCCTAGATCGAGTGCAACAAGATATAATATGAAATGACTGAAGCACTCCAGAGTAAACCGCAACACAACATGACATGATGGTGAGAATCATTTCTTCACAAAAATGACATTTGGAGAGATATAAACAGCCTCTTAGCTGCAAAGGATTCAAGTTTGTTACCTACCGCTGTTTTCTGAAGATGATAAATAGCTTGTTGTGCACAGGATTGAGATATAATTCCACTTCCCATGGCAAAATGCAGTCATTCTTATCCTTCTAGCATGTATCTGGCCTTCACACATTGCTGTTTTCAATATCCACGAAATCCTAAGAGCTCTGAGCTAAGAGCATGCTAAGTAAACAAACAGATACAATTCTTTCCCAAGGGGACAATTGAGGAAATGATTACAAAGTGTCTTCAGTTCCAGTGACTTGCTGTGTGCTAACAACCCCTTTATTTCCTCTCACACCTCCTTGATTTCAATACTATATTATGATCTTCCATTTGGATCAGTTAAAGAAATTCAGCAGATGCAATCTATGAAAATGGGAACAGGGAAGGACATCTAGCTAAAGGAAAACCAGAAATGTGCCTTGCTTTTCTTTGTAAAGAAAATTAATGATTTGCAAAATAAACAAATTACTAAAAACAGGGGTTAGAAAAGTGTAATTATTCTTCACCACATACTCAAGATCTTCTCTAAATATTAAGTTCTATAACTGAAACCAATGCAAGAAGTATCCAGTGGTGACAACAGAAGTTCAAAACAAATAGGAAATAAACAAATGAAATCCTTCTAAATATTATCAGAAGCTACCAAGTGCTTTAATTAGTCTAGTGGAATACCAGAAGCAGAGGGAAAAGGTGTTAGATTCTTTTAACAATACCAAAAAAACCCTCCTCCATTATAACATCTCTTTCATGTTTTCTAATTACAATCTGATCTTTAGCTACAAATCATAGACTACTGCATCAGGGCTCAAGAGCAGCACACAAAGTAGCTTAAATGAAGCTTAACCAGAGCTTGCCTATATAAATCTGAGAAAATCTTGCCCCATGTGTCTAAGAGATCTTTTGGAACTGCTTTTTTCCCTGATAAAGGGTCACTCAAAGAGACTCATGTCTCTTCCTGGAAGTGCTGCCACCTTTCCAGAGAGACACACACCTCAGTACATGCCATGGGGAATTCATGAACTGTGTGACGGCACTGCAAAATTCTCTGTCTGCACACATGCTAGGAGTGGGCTCAGCAGCTCTGTGCTTGGTAGCATTAACCACTTTTATGCACGAGACTGAAAGGAAAAGGTGCCTTTTCCCCAAAAGTCCATAAATCTAAGCAGTTGCTCAGCGTACAGCGTCTGTGCCAATCTCAGTTTTGAAAGAAGAATTTAAGTCATATCTTCCATTTGCAAGATGAAGCCATAACAATTAAGCTTCATTCCAAAGCATTTGTTTTCTCACAGCTTTGTTTGCATCTATAATGAAAATCCAGCACTTTTCTCCCCTTCTTGGCATAATCAAAGGAATTGGGAAGACAACCAGTTTTGATGAAAACTAGAAAAACGATTGTCCTTCCTCAAAAAACATAACAAAACCAGCCTGTTTATTGAAATAATTTCCTTCTAGTCTACCAAGCTTCAACTACATACATAATAAATATTAGGACTGTTACAAAAGTCAGCAGCACAATATAAATGGCAGCACTGCTACCTGCTAAGGCCAGTGAGCTCTTCTTAAGCTCTTTTGGTGTCTCATTAAACCCCACCTTCCAATTATAATAACCATTTCATCAACAGATGAGCTTTGTAGCATTAATTCAAACATTTTAAATGATGAAAGTTAAAGGCTACATTACAAGAGCATACTACTGATTTGGGACTTCAGTTTGTTTTTCTTCCTTGTTTTCAAATTGGAGTCCACTTGCAGTAGTCATGTTCGGAATTTGTGTAAGGGGTACCCTGCTTGGAATTTTCCTTTACCTATCTGCTAGGGTGGCCTTGATGCATACATGCAACAGGAGACTGACCCACTTTCATAATTTGTAAAGCAAACTCTTAAACCACAGCCATATCCAAGATGTTGAGTTCTGACAGTCTACATATAAACATCTTACAGAGACGTATAAAATGGACTTTTAGCCAACAATGAAATTTTTAGCTCACTCATACAAAAGGAAAAAAAATTACACCCATTAACAATCATTCCCACAGCTCCAAGAGTCACAGCATTTTCAAACATTCATCTTTTCTTCTGAAGTTAATCTCGTTATCAAGTAACATGTTTTGGTTGGCTAGCTTATTAGTACAAATATTGCAAGAAAACTCAGGGAATTATTTGTAGTATAAAGCATAAATTAAAACAAAGCTGGGGCAAGGGAGGAGATGGAGTCTATTAAACTGTGATGGGAAGTAGGGATCAAGGA
>VXBW01007862.1:5277-18436 GCA_013400375.1 Thinocorus orbignyianus
CCGGGGGGGCGGCGGCGGCCCCGGGAACCCAGGTGAGGCGGAGGGCCGGCAGCCCTGCCTGTCCCCAGCCCCTGCCCGTCCCCAACCCCTGCCAGACCCCCCTGGCAGGCCCTGCCTGCCTCCACCTTGCTCGTCCTCAACGCCTGCTCCTCGTCCCCCAACCCCGCTGCAGGGCCCTTGTCCAGCAAAGAGAGACCCCTTCCCCCTTTTGCAGTTGAGAGAGTGCGATGGGGTTAAATCCCGATAAATAATTAGTGGGGGATAATAAGCAATATGGAAACAAGAGACTTGGAAAACACCTGTCCCATCCCGCATGCAGCTCGGGCTTGCTGCAGGATTGTGGGATGCTGCAGGAACCTGCCTGGCCCCAGCAACTCACCTTCCTCAGCACAGCTCCCTCCAGATGGGTGTCCCTGTTGAAATGTGGGCGGATTTGGGCTGGGTTTGGGGTGTAAAACTGTTCCTGGGGTGCTGGAGCTTTGCTGCATTGCACTCGTGGTTTGATGCCTCATCTCTTCTCCCGTAAGGTTTGTGTATGAGCACAAGAACATGTCTTCTCCTAAAGTCTACGTTCTGCAGCCTTGGATCATCAACCTCTTGGTGAATTACGAGCAGCTGGTTGCCAGTGAGAATCTCCTGGCTGGGCAGGTCCTGCGGGTAGGTGCCGAGGGGGACTGACCTAAAGTCCTCCAACAAATTCCTGGATATGTACAGTGGTTCCCAGTTCAGTGGCTGTGGATGGGCAACCCTTCCTCAAAGTCCCAGATTCTGAGGGTTTTTTGAGGTGGAGGACCTTTGTTTTGCCCGTGTCTGGTGGCCTTTGATGACTTTTGCACCCCAGGGTAGGTGTGGCCTGCTCTCATCCAAAGAGTTTGCAGTCTCCAAAGTAATTTTCTTTCCCAGCCTTAAGGCCAGGCTGGATGGGGCTTGGAGCAACCTGCTCTGGGGAGAGGTGTCCCTGCCCATGACAGGGGCGTTGGAACTTGATGATCTTTAAGGTCCCTTCCAACTCTAACCATTCTATGATTCTATGATCTTGAGCAGTGGAGCTTTTCTCCAGCTTGCTGTGGTCTCCAGCTATGCCTGCTGCCTTCTCTAGCTCTTTCAGATCTATAACTTCCAAACCCAGCCTCTTTTCTTATCTTGTTTTTTTTTTAATCCAGTCCCATGAGCAGCCCAGCCCTTTTCCTGTCACGCTCTCTTGCAACTAAGCCTCTCTGCCTCTGCTGGGAAGGAAGTGTTGCCCAGAGTGAGTGAGCACACGGTGGGACTGGCGACCTGCACGCTGGGCTTCTTCCACCAGGGTGAGGGGACACAACCAGCTGGGACTGCTGGGGGACTGAGCTGAGATACCTCCAGGAGCAGGATCTTGGTGGCACAGGCATCCTTCAACCCAGCAGCAAGCCTTGTTGGCTTGGATGGGGAGTTTATGCAGTGGGAGCGGCAGACTCTTCTTTTCAGAAGGTCCCAGTTGGTGTTGACTCGTCTTTTTAACATGGTGAGCACCTATTAAAGGCCATAATGCACACCTCTTGTCAAAGGGGAGTGACTTTCATGCATGATGTGGCATGTACCTTCTTCTGGTATCATGTTCCAGTGCCACCAGGCAGGTGAATGACGTACATGACATGTGACCAAACCATAGGAATGTCACAGGAGAAACTCAGGGCTGTAGGGGTGGGCGCAGGCCAGGACTGATCTGCACCTCCCAGCTTGTGAAGCAGGTGGGTACGAGACTGGGAGGAACAGTTTATGGCATCCTTCAGGGCTTGTTTTGACCCAGAGTGGTCATGGCTTAGTAGAGGCTGAGGGTTGCCACACCAGGAACTTCATTCAGAGGAAGGGAAGGGCTGTAGTGGTCCTCCTGGTTACTGCTGCTCTCCATCTCCCTCTGCTTTGCAGAGGAACATGTGTCCTCAGCTTCCCAGCCCCCTTTTGCCTGGATTTCTGCTACTGGTTTGGGTAAAAAAAATGCTTAGTTGGTAGCTCCTCTCCCACCTTGCCTTCAGTTTCTTGCTTGCACAATATGGCATGTCCCTTAATCTGTCTTCGTGTAGAGCCTGCTTGGTCCAGCCAGGAGGCATAAGCACATAGCAGACCCTTTGGTCATGGGGTGAGCATTGCCCTCTGGCTTCACGGTGGATGGTGACCTCTTCTAAGGATCCAGGCTCTCAGCCAGACCTAGTGCCTGGTCCTGGTTCATGGGGAAGCCTGAAAAAGGGATTTCTTTCCCCCCTCCCTAATCTCTTGATAGGTTTTGAGTGAGTCAACTGCTCCAGCCCAGCCTGAGGTCCCCCAGGATGCCGTCCTGCAGGTCTCAGATGGCTCCTACTCCATCCGCGTGGTCATTGCACCCGAAGCTCTGCAGGAGGAAGAAAAGTGGGTTCCACCATGACTTGGCTGTTGCTGGGACAGCAGGTCTCCCTGGCTGCTAGTGGGGCTCCTGCCTTCTCTTGGTTCGGGTTGTGTTATGCTAAAGCCATCACAGGGTGGGAATTCTATGTGGAAGAGCTAAGAGAAGAAAACCAGAAAGCTGGTTCCCCAGTTTTGGCTGGCTAGGATGGGCAGGAGTCGATGGCAGAAACTGATGCCATGTAGATGTCATTGGAAAGGTCTAAAGATCCCATGGGCTTTGTGAGAGGAACCAGAGCATTAACCATATGCTGCTCCCTCAGTTTCCCCATATGGACAACCCCAAATTGGTGGGGTAGCAGAGCTGAGGATGATCAGCAGGAATAAATTTCGGGAGTCCTTGGTCCCTGATGCCCCTGCTGAGACACAGGCCAACACACCCTGATTTGGTTGTGGGACCTTTTGGGGGAGTCCTGCTATGGGTCTGGGTGGTCTAGCTCCGTTCTTCACCTTGCCAAGATGTTCCTGCTGTGCTGTTTTTGTAGTGTCCACATGCAGCTGAGGCTTTCCAGCCTTATTTGCAGGATTATCGTCCTGCAGAAGTACACGGTGTGTTTCCGGGAGGAGGCCAAGCTGGTGAGTGCTCTGATGAGCAGACACAACTCCTTCTTTGACTGTGCCCTGCTTCCTGCATTCTTTCCTGCTTTGAGCTGCTCCCAAAAGCTGGAGGTAGATGAGGGGTGGCCTTTCTTCTTCCATATGCAGCTCCTGGGAGGGTCTGTGGTCATGATGCTGACTTGGCCTGAGCGCTGGGGCAGGGGATGACATGAGCCCTTCATGGAGATGCAGTGCATCACCCCCAGGACCACCTGGTTGTTTCCTCCTCCTCAGTTGCAGGAGATTTTTGTGGACCACTGCTGGCAGAGCTGCCTCCTGTCCCCTTTCAGGAGTCTACAGGCTGGCCCAAACTGGTCCTGTAGCTTTTGGCTGATGGGGTTTGATGGTACAAACACCCCACTGAAGGGTGCTCTCCTTTGTGGCGTGGCATCACCTTGGTTGGAGTGTTGGTGGCAGAGCTGGGGTGGGTGCTGGGTGCCTGCCGGCCCCAGGGGAGGTGGGATGGCAGATGTGCCTTACAGGCTCTGTTTTCCCCACAGGAGGACTGTGAGTTTTACCTCACGGCCCAGCGGTTCATCGTGCTGCCCATGGAGAGGCAGAGGTTGGAGTCATCCGACGGGTATGGCCCACAGGGTGGGCAGGGGGCTTGGCTCTGGGGGAGGCTTCCTCATCTCCCTGGGGAAGCGCTGACCCTGGGAGTTCTGGTGGGAGCTGGTTGTGGTGGAGACTTTTTGCTCTTTGAAAGAGGAATTGTCTCCATCAGAAGCTGTGAAGGAAGAGGGGAGCACGGAGGGGGTCAGTAACTGGCTTTTCTCTCACTGCAGGAACCAGGAGCCCTCTGTGATGCAGAAGATCAAGGAGCTCTGGCTGTAAGACTGGCCATTTCTGGGGAACATGGAAGTGTTCCAAGACCTGTCTTTGAGGTGTCCCTGCCCACAGCAGGGGGTTGGAACTGGATGATCTTTAAGGTTCCTTCCAACCCATATTCAGACACCAGGATGAGAATAGGCAGGCTCTGAGTGGGGCTAGAGCAGGCTGGCCAGGGCAGGCACACCTTATGGCATCTCCTGGTTAACATGTGGGACTCCCAGCAGGATGTGGCAGAGCTGAATAAACCATGCAGAATGAAATCTTAGTGACACGGGGATCTTTGATGTAGCCTCTTCCCCTAAACAGGGAGGAAACACCCCTGGAGAGCTTGCTTCTTCCAGTCATGGGCAGGATGGCCGGGTGCACAAGCCCTACTCTTCAGTGTGCTTGGACCCCCAGCTCTGGAAGATCCTCAGAGGTCTCTCCCAGTCCATCTCCAGGAACAGGGCTCCCTGTTGGGCATTCCTAGGATACTGAGCAGAGGCTGGTGATCAGACCCAGCATCCAATAGGGAATCCACTACTTCCACAAGCCACTTTTATTCTAAGCTAGGGTGATCAATCTGAAAAGCTGCCGGCCTGCACGTGTCCCAGCCCTAACCTGCATTTGTCTTCTCCTTGGTCATTGCAGGAGGAGTCTGGTGCTGAAGAATGCTCCCAGCTCAGGTAAAGAGTTGGCAGGGGCACGGTATGCTCTGGCTGCCTGGTGGGGGACTTCTGGCTCTTCTCAGCTTGGGCTGGGTTAGGCAGAGGTAGCACAAACCTGACCACATCTGGCGAGGAACTGTCGCTAAACCCAAAGCAGGAGAAGATGGTGCTGACAGCTCAAGTGTGGGCCATTGCTCACACTGGAAGAAGGAAAGATAGTTTCTAGAAGCAGAGAAATGCAGAATTTTGCCTGTTTCCACAGGTTTCAGTGCACGTGACAGTCACGCAGCAAAGTAGCAGCGTTTGCAAGTGAGGCTGGCCTGCACTGAGGTGTCTTCTCCACTGACATTCATGTGTTGTTTTTGCAGAGCCATCCATCTCTCAGCTGATCGATGCTATGGGCCAGGACCACCTGGAGGTTTTGAAGGAAAATGCTGAGAAATGCTTGGATTTAAGGATGTCCAAGGAGACCTCTCCAGTGATGGGGAAGGATGAGGTTCCCATCACCCAGTGGGAGGCAGAGCGCAAGAAAGAGGTCAGTCCTGCTGCTGTGCTACCTCACAGTGAGGACACTGCTCTGGAGCAGTGGGAGAAGGACAAGGAAGAGTGGTGGACAGGGCTGGAGGTTGGGTGTTCAGCTGACCTGGTTGCAGGTGGGCTCCTGCATCTCAAGGGGGACTCCCCAGTGAAAAACCATGTAATTTGTCTCACCTCAGCAGGGTGAGAATGTCTTCATGGTGCCAGCCAACGTCCTGGTGATCCCTCCTGAGGAGGAGGCAGTTGCTTGCGATGCTTCCAAGGCAGGTTGGTGTGGTGACTTCATCTAGGGTTTAAGCAGGTGGGCAGTTCAGTGTCCAAGCACATGAAATAAGGGTCTCCCTGCAGTGGGGAGAAGACTTTGCTCTGCTCTGGCTGTGCACCGTGCCTGGATGGGACCAGCATTGCCCCTTTCGTTGCAGACACATGTGAAGCAGCTGCCAGGGAGAGCAGCGATGAGAGGATGGTGCCAGGTGACCCAAGTGTTATATCTCAAGCCAGCCGTGAGTAGTGGAACCTCTAGATCCTCTCTAGCATTGGAGTAGTTTCTTCTGAAGTTGGCTCAGCCCATCTTCTCCTTGGATTTTTAGGTTTTTAGGAGACCAGGACTTGCAGCCCTACCTTAAATAGGCAGGGAATGGTCCTGTTCCTGCAGCCTCCTGAAGCTGCTCAGCTTCAGCTCGTTGTGCTGGGAGTGATTTTTGTCCCTTTGATGCCATCACAGAGCCTGTGTCACCTCACTAGGCTTGGTTTCAACCACGCTTTGCTGCAGAAGTACCTGCAGAATCCCCATGTAGCAGAGGAGATGAAGAGAGCTGCTTTCCTGGACAGTGCAGGGTGCTGGAGAAGGTCTTCCTCCCACCTGCCTGCTCTGTGGGCAGCATCTTCCTCTGTGCTGCCTGCCATGGGGGCTGGCAGAGCTCATAGAAAGGGTCTTTCTGGAGAACACCCCAGTTTTGGTTGGAGAGGGCTCTCAGAACTTCCCTTAAGTGCTGTCTCTGTCCAAGAGCCTTTGTAGCTGCTGCAGGGTTGGGAGTGGGCAGACGTTTTGCCAAAACAAACCCCTCCTGACTTGATCTTTGCAGCCACTGGGTCAACAGCGTTGTCAGAGAGCTCGGAGAGGTCCCTGGACAACCCCTGGAATGGGCTCCCCCTGATATCTTTGACCCTGAACTCTTCAGATGGTGAGTCTCTGTGCTCCTGGTGGCAGGGCTGGAGGACAACCCCCCTCTCCTCTCACATAGCTCATGGTTCCAGCTCCCATGCTTCTCCTGCCCAACCTGTCACACTGGGGCAGATCCCACCACGAGCTGCCTTGGCCCCTGCCCCAGCTGACTGTGTGTTTCCTCTTACCAGAGGGGATCTCCCAACATGATGTTCCACTGAAGACCCAGCAAGACGTGGCTGCCGACAGCAACACCCCAGACTTGCTGGAGCAGTGTAGCCAGGACTCTGCCGAGAGCTTGCTGCCCCAGGAGCTGGTGCAGACCTCCTCTCCCTCCCTCCTCTGCTCCTATGGCAACATCATCCCGGTGGAGACTGGCATCACCCCGTCACCAGCAGCCAGTGATGGCCCCTGCCGTGCTGGAAGCCCAGGGGTATCAAGGGGCTCTCCAGTCACCCCACCCTCTCTTTCTTCAGCTTTTTCCATCGCTCCCAGCAGCCGTTTGCAGCCTCTGCCTGAAGGAACACCACACAGAGAGCAGGCGGACTCCAGCGACACAGCTTTCCCTCCAGACACGTTGAAGCGTGGGCTGGCTGGTGCCACGGCCCAGGGAGGAGGTGCCCTGAGTGCCAAGAGGAAGCTGCTGGCAGGAGATGATGGCCAGGTGCTGCCAGGCCTCAGCAGGCAGCAGCACCCCAGGGGTGCCCCGTGGGACAGGGGGAGAGAGTCGGACAAGAGGCTGGAACTCGTGGGCTCACGGCATGCAAAGAAGAGCAGAAAGGAGGAAGATCAAGCAGCCCCAGCGAGTGGACCCAGCTCCAAGCCAGAGCAGCACAGAGCTCTGCAGCCGGTAAAGATAAAGCAGCTGGTGGTGTCCCCTGGAGGGTGGTCTCCAGGAATGTTCTGTGCCCCCCCACTACTGGTGTCCCTCCCCAAGGGCTTTCCTCACCTGGCTGGTGGAGATGGGTCACTAGAAGATGGGTACTGACACAGATGGTGACCCCAACCCTCCCAAAGGAGGATCTGGGGCACTAGGTGAAGATAAGGTTGAACCCATGGTTGTTGGGTGGGCACCAGCACTTGCTGCAGCATTCATCTTCCAGCTCTCTGGGTAAAATGAGATTGGAAGAGCATGGAATGATTAGGGGAAAGACCCCAGAGTTTTCCTAAGCGTGCGGGGGGGGGTGGGGCTGTGTTGGGGGCTTTGGGCTGGGGCAGACCAGCTTCACCTCCCCTTTTGCTCTGCAGTATGTGAAGGATAAGAGGGTCCAGTACAGATACGAGGCACCGAGCCCCGAGCTGTGCGAGCGGATACGATCCGTCAGGTCAGTGCAGCTGTGGCCTCAGACAAGGCTGGCCCTTGTCCCCTCCATGGCATGTCCCCAGCCCCTTCCCTTCTCACCCTGGTCTCATTTTGCAGGATCTCCAAAGCGATGCTGAAGTGGGCGTGCTGGATACTCACAGACGGGGAGGGGAACTCCTGAGCTCAGCCTGTCCTTCCATTTCTTCACTGGTTCAGCAAAAAAAGAACTTAAATCTGCCTGAGAAGAGGAGTTGGGAGAGGGAAGGGACCCCTGTCCCCAAGGGGAACACTAAGTGGCCTGGGCTGGTTGCAGAGACGTTGAGCGGGGGGGAAAAGCACCCGTTCAGGGGTGCCTGTGTGCGAGCCAGCATCTCTCTCCCACCCCATCCTTTTTCAAACACCCTGACCCGGCGAGCTGGGGGACAAGAGGTGACCTGGTGCCACCACAGCAGCGGTGGCAGCAGCCCCAGAACCTGATCCCCCTCTCCGAAGGCAGTGCAGGAGTTTGGAGGTTTTATTGATGACGTTAAGGTAGGGTCCTGCACTGTTCATTAGGAAAAAAAAATATCCTGCAGGGTTATGTTGTAGAAGTTAAAAATAAAAATTGTATATTTTTTAAATACACAGCTCTTGTATTAAAAAAAAAAAAAAAAAAGGGAAAAAAAAACCCAAAAAAGCACATTGCTGCTTTTGTTGTAAACATCCGTGTAAGGAATGCGTTTGGTCCAGAGCAGGAGTCGAGAGGGGAGAAAGCCGTTGGGGTGACACTGGTGGCACTGGGAGAGCTGCGGGGGTGGCGAGGCTGCAGAGCTGAGATGCTGTAGGTCATGCTCCTGGTGGTGGAAGCCTGCGGCTTGAGGGGGGCTGGAGAGAGGGGTACCCCCAGGGTGAGGAGCTGGGGGGTGCAAGGACCCTAGTGACACCTTCTGAGGACGTCCAGCTGCTCGCCCAGCTCCTGCCTAAAACCACCATCTTCCCCTCGCAGGGGCCATCCAGGGAAGGCGATGCTGCTCCGTGCATCCCAAGGGCTCCCACAGGATCCCAGAGCCCTTCCAGGTGATCCTGGCAGCCGTCCCCACAGCAAAAGGTGGCCGATGCCAGTGGGATCTGGTGCTGCAGCTCTGTGCCCTGTCTGCTGCCGACCACCCTGGCACCACACGCCTGCTTGCATGGTTCTGTTGGGGACAGTGGCCCAGTGGCATGCAGGGGCTTCACTGGCCTGGGGCTGGCTCCCCCCGGCCTGGCACTGGGCGTCTTTGGTCTATGGCTGCTGAGTCCTGTGCATTCACAACAGTTTGTGCCGAGGCTTGTGGCCGGTCGCCTTCGGTGCCCGCTCCAGCCTGGGGCTCCTCCAGCCCAGCGCGGGGACAGTCCTGTGGCGTGGCACCTAGAGAGGTGGCACAGGGGGTGGTGTGAGTGCAGAGGGGGGACCCTCTGTACACCGGTGCCTGCCTTAGCAGGAGTGCAAGGGAGGGGAACACATCTCACCTGAAGCATCTGAGGATGGTCCAGGCTCACCCTCTGGCTCTGGGAGGGAGTCGTGCTTGGTCCTCCGTTTGAAGACGGGTGACCGCCGCAGGCGCAGGGGGACGGTACCTGCTGGGGGCAACACAAGCCCCCCTCATTTTACAGCGGGGTGCAGCTGCCTGGCTACTCACCCCTTGCTGCTGGGCAGCCCAGCTACTGCCAGAGCTGCTCCTAATGCCCAGTGACCCCCCTCTAGAAACCTCCAGATGTGGCGATGCCATCAGTTGGCACCACTGATGCCACTGGCCACCCTCCAGCACCACCAGGCCACAGCCCGCCTCCTTTGGCACAGGGTGCAAGGGGAGAGGGAGGGAATTAGGGAGGGTCCCACTCCAGCCCCACTTACTGCCCATCTCTGCCGGGCTCTCGGGCTCCCTGAGCTGCTCCTCATGAACAGACACAGCTCGGCGGCCGCTCCCCCACAGCACTGGCAGCTGTGGCATCAGCCGGTTGTCTGGAAAAGCAGCAGGGAAATGCCATCATTGCGGGGGCTGCAGCCCCCCAGCCCCCGCCATGGGGATGCATCCTCCACTCCCAGGGGGCTCTGGAGAGTAAAATGAGGGACCCCTACCTTCGGTGTCGGGCGGTGTGGGCAGGGGGCTGACAGCACCCGCCTCCCCGCCGTGGCTGACCCTCCGTGGCAGCGTGGCTGGCACGGTCCTCCCCGGCCGGGGCAAGCTGCTGCTCCAGCCCTCCCGGCCCCCCGGCTCCAGTAGCCCACTGGGCTCAGCCAGGAGGAAGGAGCGCCGGGGGTGGTTGGAGCTGGTGGCCTGGGGGTCGACCGTCAGCTGCCTCCCCAGGGCTCTCCAGGCCGGCTGGGGCTCCCTGGTGGCCCCTGGGCTGCGGAAGGGTGCATCTGGAGGGAAGGCAGAGCGGTAGGTGGCTGGCAGTGATGTCCCCAAGGGATGGCTCTTGTCACTGGGACCTGCAGCCACCACAGAGACTGGGCAAAGGGCTGGGCTAACATCAGCCATCGCCGTGGTGGGGCACCCATGGGTGCAAAGGACCCTGCCTATGACCACCAGTCCCTGTTGGCTCCTGTCTCCACAGAGCACTGCTTGATGCCAGCAGAGGGAACAGAGCCCTCTGCCCTGGGGGCTGGTGTCACCACCCGTGACACCCCACTGGTGACCCACCTGTGGACACAGAGTGCGTGCGGGCCTTCAGGGAGGGAGGGGAGTCCGCAGAGCTGTCCACGATGTCCCCTGCAAGCACAAGCCACCAGCCATGGGCATACTGGGGTCCACCCAGTGTCACCAGCACCCAGCAAGAGGCGGGGATGTGGTGGGACCCACAGCTGGGAGCTCAAGGGGGCTTGCCCATGCCCACCCTGTGAGCGCCCAGCTGGGTGGGAATCAGGGCGGGGAGGAAGCAGCCCCTCACCGTCTGAGCCAGCTTTCTTGATCTCGTTGTCTTTGTTCTGCAGGGGGAAAGAAACCTGGTGAGGGGAGGGGGAAGGGGTGCCATGGGTGGCAGAGGGCAGGGGGCTGTTGGGCTGCAGGGGGTGGGCAATTGCCAGGGCAGGAAGGACAGACAGACACCATGCAGCTTTTAGGAGCCCACATACTGGTCTCCTTGCAGAGGGTTAAGTGACAGGACTGAGGCCATGAGCAGTGGCAGGGTGCTCCAGTACCAGGCAGGGGACCCCCATCCCATGGACCCCCCACCTCCGGGATCCATCCTGAAAGCAGAGCCACTCCCCACCTGCTGCTTCTTGCCCTCGGCAGCTGGACCTTTGGTGACACCGATGCGATGGAGCATGACCTGCACACGCTGCTCGAAAGACCCGGGCAGCTCCCCCTCACTCTTCTCCAGGTGCCTCTTCTGCAAGACAAACACTCTCTGTCAGGGACACAGCACCCACAGAGGGGGGAGCCACCCACATCCCCAACCCCAGGAGACCAAGGCATGGCCACCACCCACACGGGGACATCCCCTACATCCCCCTAGAGTGCCCACCACCAGCACACCCTGGGGTGGGAGCAGAGCCAGCACTGGTGTCCCAGTAACAGCGCTTACCTTGTCGTGCCTGACCCCCAGAGCATCCTCATCTTCCCCGGGCAGCAGGATGAGCGACTGGGATTTGCCCTCCCTCGAGTACTTGGGTCGGATCCTGTGGGCCGAGTCGGGGGTCTGGCAGTGCTCGAGCTCTGCCTGGGGCTCGGCAGCAAGCGCCCCCTCTTCTGATTTACTCAGAGGTTTGCCCGCCTCGCCTGCCTTGCTGGGGGCCCGTAAAATGTCACTGAGCATGGAGCGCCGGCTCCTGGGGGCAGTGGAGCCACCCTCTGGCTCCTTCTCACTCCTGGAGCCCAGCCTGGATTTGGGTTTCTTGAAGGCAAAAAAATTCCCAATTTTCTTCTTGAGGGTGCGGGAGCTGGAGGGAGCCAGGGGGGCTGAACCTTGAGAGGTCTCCAGAGCTGTGGGGCTGGGGAAAGATGAAGCATTGGGAAATGTGAGCTCTAGGCTGCCAAGAGACTGGAGGACCATTTCCACCCCTCACCACCCACCCCAGAGGGACAGACCCACACCCCAGATACCCCACCTGACGCTGTCCCAGCAAGGGCAAGCGATTCCCAGCAGGAAACCCCCATGGATGCTGCTCCATTGACTCCCTGCTGTGGGACAACCCCCATAGCTCCTCCCTGAGCTTGTGGGAGAGGGGTGCTGGCCCCATTCTGCACCTCATGGCTGCATCCCACCCCTCTCCCACCATCCTTGCCCTTGGTGATGCCCAAGGTGCCTGCCCCCAGGAGGGATGTTCTCCCCAGCATCCCTGCAGCACTGGGACCAGCAGCATTAACTAATCAAATCCTGGAGAGGGGCGCAGGGTGCTGGGTGGGTGCAGGGGACCCCCTGGGCTTACGGCAACTCCTCTGTGATGAGCCTCTTGGCAAAGAAGTCCTCCAGCCCCTCATCCACACGGGTGATGCTCCTGTCCTCGCTGTTCTCACAGGCCACAGGCTGCACCTGCCAGCAGGCACAGCCATCAGCCTGGTGTGGGACAAAGATACCCCCCCCTCACAAACACATGCCACCTACAAGTGGGTGCCCGTGCAGGAAGGGTGCTGGCACCCTCCATCTCCATGTGCAACCATCACAAAAGCCAGACCATGGTGCTATCAGCTCCAGCTGAGCTGGATCCCGCCACGACCCTAGGGCACCGGGAGCTCCAGTTAGCCCCCTGCATCCCTCTGGTTGCCACATCTAGGGTGCTGGTGGTTCCCCAGCAAGGTGGCTGGGGTACAGCATCCAGACACACTCAGGTACCCGAGTGTTACACACACATGAGGTGCCACACAATGCTAAATCCTGCTAGAAGCTTTCCTAGAGTTGAGCCAGGTCTCTGCCCCCACTGCCCCCACAAGAGAAAGAGTGTCACAAGGACAGCTCCTCCACCTGAACCCCAAGGAAGGGATGCCTGCACTGCTGGTGGGTGATAGAGTGGGTGCCCCATGTGGACCCACATCTGCATCCTTCAGGCTGGTGCCCATCCTCAAATCCAACCTTGGAGCCACCATAGCCTGGACAAAGGCCACACTCATGGCATAACGATCCATAGCATGGCACAAGCCTTCCTCCATCGCACCTTCCTCACCCCGACCCACGGCAGGATATTGGTGACTTCCTATCGATAAGAGGGAGGTGCTTCTCCATGGGTGGCATTTCAATCCATAACGACTTTTCATTACAGCTGGATTGATGCCGCTCAGGAGCCGTTCCAGCCAGCCCAGATCTGCACTCCCTGTCACATCACATCCATCAAAGCCCATCCTTGCTCAAGTCTTGGCCAACCCTGGGTGCCCACCCCGCTGCAGAGAAATGTGCCAAGGTGATGGTCCCCAGGCCCCTGCCAGCCTCCAGTGACTCCTGCCTCTCCTCCTCACTGGTCCCACCATTGTCCAAGGGCAAGCACCACTGTGGCCACGCAAGCCAGAGTTTTCCAGCAGGTGGAAGGATCCAGCTGTATCATGGTGGTGTGGGGACAAGGTGATGCCAGCAGAATCTGGCCCTGGGGACAGTGACAGAGTCAGACTTCCCATCCAAAAGTTACTCTTCCTTTGGGAAGGGGGCTGCAAAGGCAGGATTCCCAAGTGCTCACCCTGTGGGTGGGGGGGGGGGGAGGCAAAACCGACCACGCTG
>VXBW01007862.1:18931-64355 GCA_013400375.1 Thinocorus orbignyianus
GCCTCTCCATCATCATCATCATCATCACCACTGCTGCCACCGCCGCCACCTTCGCCCACGCACTGGCGTGCCACGCCACGGGGAGGGGAGCGTGGCCGGGTGGCCACTGAGAGCTTGCGCGGTGGCCACCAGGGCAGCTGGTGACAGATCGTGCCGTGGTCCCTGGAGGTTTGCGTGCCCGGGATGCTGTGGGGGAAGGGGGGGGGAGGGTGGAGTGGGGAGGGGGATGCTCAGGCAGGGAGCCAGCCGAGCCCCGCAGCAAGCCCCGTGGCAAAGAGCAGCTCTACAGCATTGGCCCATAAGTGGCACCCACAAATGCACCCCATTTTGGTCTGAAGGCAGCTCCTCACCCCCCTGGTTGCCCCCTGGGTGGGGGTCAGGCTGCTGCTGGGCTCAGGGACATGGAGATCACCTGAGGACACCTGGTTGCTGGGGGGCTGGGGCACAGTGAGATCTGTGGCAAGTGTACAGCACCAGCTGTGGCAGCGCTGGGCACCCACAAACGCACCCCATTTTGCTTTGTGGGCAGCTCCTCACCCCATCTTCCCCGGCCCTCAGGTACCTGCTGGGTGCCACAGGGCTCAGGGCCATCAGGGATCCCCTGGGGACAGCTGGGTGCCAGGGGCTGGGGTCCAACCCAGACTCTGCCCCAGAAAGCAGAATTTGCCCACCAGCTGCCCACTGCTTTAACCCCCACTGGGTGTGTAGGGCTTCACAGGGTGACACCAGTGGCCAGAGAAAGCTGGGACACCTCAGTACCAGCAGCAGAAGCACCCGTGGGCAACCACGTCCCCAGGGGTACTGGGTGATGCCCATGTGTGTGTGTGGGGTGGTCCCTGGCGATGGCAGAGGGAGATGCCACAGCATCCAGAGTCACAGTCAGATTTCCCATCCCCTGCCTGGCTACAGTAAGGGGACACCTCGGGGCATTTACCCCACCGCCCATGGGGTGCTGAGCAGGCTGACCTCCCAAAAGAGCCAGCTCAAGGTGGCCTTTGCCCTCCAGAGGGGCCAGATGCATGTCAGATCTGCCCCCAGCCCGTGCCATCTTCGCCGATGGCTCTGCCCCACCACCACTGTGCCCCCGGGCACACACTGAACCGTGGCAAAGCCGCGCGGTGACCTCACTTCTCACGGTTGGCGTGGGCCGAATGCTTCTGAAATGCTTGTTTCTCCTCCTCAGGGCCATCTTGTACTGCAGGGAGAGAGGGACGCTGCTGGCTCTGGCGTGGATGAGCCGGCCATGGCGAGGGGCATCCCCGTGGCAGCCAGAGCCAGCCAGGCTTGGCCCGCTGGTGGGTGCGATCACTCCCAGACCCCCAGGGCTGCACCCCCTCATCTGGGTCTGGCACTGAAACCACCCACGATGCTGGGTGGGATGTTCTCCCAGCCCGGACCCCTGGATGCCAGGTCCTGAAGCAGTGGCTGCGCGTGGTCGAGACCAGCTTGGGCCACCACAAGGACACCCTGCCGGTGCCAGCAGGGCAGGCTAATGGTTCCATTTCCCATCACTAATTGCCTTAACGCTGCTATGGGGGGGTGCCAGGGGTGCAAGCACCCAGCAAGGCAGCATGGTTAAGCCTGGCATCATCCGGTAAGAGGGATCAGGGGCGGTTTATAGCACAGGCATCACGCGGCAGCGGGGTTGGACCCTACCTCTTCTGCAGCGAGGTCTGAAGGATTCCTGCCCCTCACTGGTGCCGTGGCATCGTCCTCAGCCGGCTCCAGTGGCAGTGCTGGGAGGTCAAGCCCCAGCCTGGGGAGGCTCTCTGCCTAAAACCATTAAGAAGTGCTTAAATTATCCCCGGGGATGAAGAGTGTCCTGCAAGCACCGTGTCCATTCCTTTCCCTACCCACGGCCAGGATTTGCGAGGGGATTTAGGGCTGATTAGCTGGCTGCCAGCTCCAGCGCAGCTGCCCCACGCTGCACCAGTGGCTGGTGCCCGGCTTCACCCTGGCACCCCCCAAGACCCTGCTCAGGACGTTAATGCTGCAGTGACTGCAGCAGGAGGGGATTACCTGGGAGGAAAACCCAGCCTGAGTGGGAACTGTCCAGCTTCCTGGACAGCAAATCTGTGGTGGCTGCAGTGGCCAAGCAGCTGGGCAATGCCAGGGTAGCTCCATCCTGCTTCCCAGCCCTGCATCCCCATCCCTCAGGGGCTGGCAGCCCCCCAGCACTCACCAGCTTGCACTGGGCAGCGGTCAGGTCTCCCAGCACAGCATCCACGATGCAGTCAGCCACAGCAGCTGTGACATTCAGCTTGATTTCACTGGGAGCAGAGAGAGAGGGGGTGTGAGGGCAAGTACCCACCACCCCTGCTAGCTACAGGGCCAGCCCTGCAGGGGTAGCCTTGCCAGGAAGATGGTTGCTTGACCAGGGCACCCATAGAAGCACCCAGGACATTCCCAGAAGAAGGGCATGGCACACACTTCAGCTTGCTGAAGACGTCTGTGACCATCTGGTCCAGAACGGTGCTGAGGTTGAGGTGGTCCTGGAGATAGATCCTCTCTGACATGGCATTGACCAGCTGGTCCCTGACCCCACTCTTCTGCATCACGACTGGGCAGAGGCTGTGTGCTGCGTCCAGCGCTGCCTGCATGATCACCTGATATTTGGGGAGGAAAGAAGAAATCCCCAAACCTCTCCTATCAGCATTCACATCATTTCCAGGAGACACGTCCCTCATCCTCAGGCTGAGGCTGATGAGGATCCCATGCTGCTGGTAGCTCACTATGGGTGCCCACCTGGATCTCCCGGCCACAGGTCTGTGATGCTTCCTCCGTGAGACACTCCAGCTTGTGCTGCAGCTTGCTGTTCTGGTATGAGGCATTTCCCGCTTCGTACAAGAGGGGCAGGATCTGCCATGGGAAGAGAGATGACATGGATGACCTCGTGGCACTTCATCCTTGCTTTCCACCCTTCCACATGCAGCCTACATCCATGGCTGCCTCATGGGAGAGTATCCACTGGGGAGACCCAGTGATCTTCTGGCTTGGCTGGGCCAAACTTGGGCATCCTGGCCCCCTTGTGATCCCTGTGTCCCCTCAGCTGAGTCCTCCACTGCCCTCCACCACCCACTGACCCTTCTTCCCCCCCTGAGCCCAGCCATGCTGCTGCCCACATCAGAGGAGATCCTTTCCCATCCCTTTCACCACCTTTCCATCATCACCACTGTCCTCTGAAAACTGATCTCCACCAGATTAAGTACCTAAGTAAGTAAGTAAGGTGGTGTCAAGAAAGTTGGGAAAAAGGAAAAGGAGGTGATTTGAAGAGAAGTAGAGGAGGAAAAGATGTCACGGGAAAAGAGAAGTAGGACCAGGAAGAACAAACCAGGGCTGACAGGACCAGGAGCTGCCCAGCCAACCTGGCAGCTTTCATCATGGACTGATGGAACATCCTCATCCCTGGGCTGTGTCCAGCCAGGGTGGGATGAGGGTGCCCCAAGAAAGGATCCCCCAGGGATGCAGGGAGTGTTTCTCACCAGAGTGGGCATCCGTGGGCTCCAGACCTGGAGCACCCACCTCCCACAAGGAGGGGGGCATAGGCAGGGGGTGTTCTTGCTGAAGAAGGAGTGTATGTGTATGGGAGGTGGATTAAGAACATTTTGGGACTTGTCCCAGGAGGGGATTCAGAAATTTGAGGCTGCTCTTTAACATTTTGCAAGAACTTGGCGATGTGCATCTGTTGCACTGATGGTTCTGCTGTTCCCTGACTGCTGGTTAATTACGGCATTAACTAATCAATAACCTGCTTTGATCCCGAATTGAAGCTGGGCAGGCTGGAGGGGTTTCCCTGTGGGGCAAACTCACGCTGATGGAGAGGTTGGCATTCCTGATGGCCTCCTCCGCACACAGGATGTCCTCCTCCACCTCCCTGCCCAAGCAGGATGCACTGAGGATGTCGACGTGCTTCTGCACACTCAGGCAGATTTCATTCACCATCTGGAGAACGAGGAGAGCGTGTCATGCACCCAACTGCCAGCTCCCTTCCTTGCCATGACTTCGATGGAGAAGGATGCACTGGCCCGATGGGGCAAGCAGGGGTCACGGGCAGGATACAGAACCCCCCCAGAGCATCCCTGGGGATGCCACACAGTGGGGGTCTGCTTGCAAGCACACAGGGAGCAGGGAACACACTGCGTGGGGAAGCACAGCAGTGAGACATTCCAGTCTTGCATATGCATGAAATGCATGGATGCAACCAGGAGGGTTCCTCAGAGACATCCTCATTGCTCAGTCCCCTCATCCCCTCTGGACTGTTCTGCTTTCCCCCCAGAAAAGGTGAAGAGGGGAGTGCTCCCACAAGGGAGCCAGGGTTGCTGGGGGCAGAGAAGGGCAGCGATTTGGCTGGCAAACCTGTTCAGAAGAGGTGGTGAGGATACCCTGCTGGAGCCGGAAGGTCTGGGTGGGCAGTGTGCGCCGCAGCTGGTTCCTTGTCAGGCAGGACTGGATCTGCACAGCAGGCAGAAGGCCATGGGCTGGGTGTTGGTGGCATCCAGACCCATGTTGATGGCACCCAGACCCCTGTGTGTCCCCCCCACCTTGTGGACGGCCTCCTCTGTTCTCTCGGGGCTGCTGCGGTACGCCTGTGCCACGTCGCTCATTGGCAAGGGCATCGACTTGAGGGTGTAATTCCTACAAGACAGTGCAGGAGCGAGGATGCTGAGGGACCCCTCTGCCTCTCCAGGGCTCATCCCCACCCAGCAGCTCCATGCAGGCTTAGCATCAAGTCCAGAGACCACCCAAAAGCAGCCTGGATGCTGCCTTAAGCTCCAGCCCTGGGGATGGGGATGGTCAAACTCCAGCCAGCACCAAACCCCAGTGGGGCAGTAGCAACACCCAGGCTCTCCACCCACCCTTCTTTCTTCACACCTCCACAGAGCCTGCAAGGCCAAACATCAGACCTAATGGTGCACTGGTCAGGTGGACAGCTTTTACTCATCTTTCTTGGGGAGGGAAAAGAGTGTTGTGTCTCCACCAACAGTGAATCCCCCTCCTGGGCTTGTTGGAGTTGCTGTGGGTGGCATGGGGCTGTGCTGAGCTGGGAAGAAGAGCCCAGGGGACACTCTGAGGTCACCAATAAGGTGCCATCACCAAACGGGTGGCAGGTTACTTTGTTGGCTGTGAGACCCAAGCCTCAGATCATCTCCTTTGGGACCTGTATGAAACTGTGTGATGCACTTGCTGCTTCAAGGGGACAAGAGGCCCTGGGGACAGCGACATCCTGATGCTAGAGGCTCTTTTGCATAGCAATAGCAAGCTAGGAGGACGAAACTGCTCCCTCCTCACTTCTCCAAAGCTTGAGCCACCTCCAGGAGTCCATGGGCAGTTGTGTTGTTCCTGTCCCAAACCACAGTCCTGCAAACAGAAGGACACGAGTGAGCCCACCCATGCAGCCCTCAGATGGATGCCCACCCCCCAGGCAGTGTGCAAGGAAGAGGAATTCCAAAGCTGACCCCCCAGGCATCAGAAAGCATGGAATTGGGGTTCAAAATCTGAATCTCAATATTCAAAATGCTAAACTTGGGCTTTGCAAGGAACTCTAAAGCACATGGCTGCCTGAAGGGAAGGAGGGAGGGAAAGAGCAGGGAGGACAGGATAGTGTCTTCCTGTCTGTGCTGGCAGTGGGTGACATAGAATCATAGAATGGTCAGAGTTGGAAGAGACCTTAAAGATCATCAACTTCCAACCCCCCTGCCATGGGCAGGGACATCCCCCACCAGAGCAGATTGCTCAAAGCCCCATCCAGCCTGGCCTTGAGCCCCTCCAGGGATGGGGCAGCCACAGAAGTGTTTACATGTCCCAGAGCAACATCTCTGGCTGGGAGACCTTTCCCCATTCCTTCAGACATCCCTGCCTTGCCTTTGTGGGCACAATGGGGTCAAAAAATGGCATTTTAGGAACTGCTGGGAGAGCGTGGGGTGAGGGCAGTGACCACAGAGGTCCAGCTGCAGCATCCCAGGCTGTGCAGGAGCATGGCAAAGAGCTGGCAAGCACTGGGGCTGGGACTGAGCAGCTCTCTTGCCCTTCACATATCCCCTGCCAGCAATTCCAGACTGATATGGCCACAGCATCTGACCAGGAACAGTTCAGGGTGGAATCTGTGCCCACCAGGAGCCATAAGTCTCCTCTGATAACATCAGCATCACAACCAGGACCACTGTAAGGGCTACCCAGCACAAGGTTGGAAGGGTACCCACAGGGTGACACAGGCTGCTGCTACCTGAGCTTTGTGTTGATCTGCAGGGCCTTGGCTAGCATCTTGGCTCCTGTGTCCCCCATGGCATTGCCACTGATGTCCAGAGCAACAAGGCTGGTATTACTGCCCAGGGCACTCAGCAGGACGTTGGTTCCCAGCTTGAGACGTGATTCAGCCACAGACAGGGACTGGAGAGGCTGGAAAAGGGACAAAGATGGGGAGAGGTGGTTGGGGTGTGTGTCAGGATGCATGTCACCACTGCAGACACAGCTTCCATCCCCGGTCAGCAGCCGCTGGGCTGGTGGAGTGACTCCAGGGAGCCCAAGTCATGCTGGGCAACAGGTACTCAGGCAGCACCCCGGATTTAGCTCAGATGCCTGGCAAGCAATGAGAAGGAAAGAGGGTTTTTTTGGCAAGCTGGGCTGAAGGCAGGTTATACCAGGCATCTCCTCTGTGCCTGTAGCCAGACACAGGCTCCCACTTTCACCAGATGAAGGGGAACAGCTTCGGCTTCTCTGTCTGAGCAGCTGCTTCAGACAGGGGAAAATAAGAGCAGAAGGATTTGAATGGCAGTAGGAGGGAAGGAGATTTGTTCCCAGGCTGTGCCAGGAGGAATTTGGATAGTGGTGGTGGAGGGTGAAGGAAGGCACGGGTGGGAGAGTTGAGGACAAGCCAGACTTACGCAGTCGTCCTCCTGGGTGAGCTGGACAATGCGGTGCAGGACATCCAAGAGTCCTTCCCTGTGGGAGAGGTGAGGAGGGTCACACCATCATCCTCAGTGCATACCCTGGGAGCTCCATCCTCCCTCCTCCTCTCACCAGAGGTTGTGCCCTGTCGCTGCAGCCCTGTGCTAGGAGCAGATGACGGTCCCCCCATCATGGATCTCCACAAAATCATAGAACTGTAAGGGTTGGAAGGGACCTCTGGAGATCATCTGGTCAAACCCCCTGCCAGAGCAGGGTCACCCAGAGCAGACTGGACAGGAACATGTCCAGGTGAGGTTAGAATATCTCCAGAGAAGGGGACTCCACACCCTCTCTCTAGGCAGCCTGTTCCAGGGCCCTGGCACCCTCACAGGAGAGATTTTACCACATGTTCAGATAGAATTTCCTGGGTTCCAGTTTGTGCCCACTGCCCCTTGTCCTGTCACCAGGGACCACTGAGAAGAGTTTGGCCCCATCCTCTGGATGCCCACCCTCTAGTTATTGCTCAGCATTGATGAGATGCCCTTCAGTCTGCTCTTCTCCAGCTGAACAGCTCCAATCTCTCAGCAGAGAGATGCTCCAGTCCCTGAGCATTTTCTGTCCTTGGCATTCCCGACCAGCCCATGGACTTGGATAGGATCAGAGAGGCCAGATGGGTGCATGGTGCAGGGATGACTCCTGGTCTGGACACTGTGACTTTGTACTTACTTGGATTTGATGTTAAAGTTTTTCCCCAGAGACACATGTCTGATGGACTTGCTTCTGCCAATGGAGAGCACCAGTGTCACCATGTCAGGATCAAAGCCTGAGGGAGACAGGAGACACCCACACTGCTTCAAGCAGTCTGGACTATAGCATCATGGTGGCAGGGTGGCTCCCCAAGGGTGATCTCTAGAGCCACCAAACTGCCACCATGGAATGGCAGAGAGATGACCAGGGCAACTCCTGAACACTTTCCTCCTTTTCCCAGCTCTCCCAAGGAGACTGAAGACCTGTGCAGAGCAAGGGTCCCTGGAATGACCCCAAGGAAGGATCCCTGTTATTTGGGGGGATCCAAGGCTGTGCCGAGCCACAGGGAGCCCTTATGGAGCTTTCTTTCTACCATTACCCCACCACCACCCTGGACAACACAGGAGGGGTTGTCCCAGCTTGCAGGCAGCTGCCTGCACTCCTGCCCTCACATCCCCAGGGTAACCCAGCAAGGTGACATCCTTCTCCCTGGGCAGGAACCTGCTCACCCAGCCATGGGCAAGAGGTGCCAAGACCCACCTATGGTATTGTCCCTCCTGGATAGAGCTGCTCTACTGAGAAAGCCAAAAAGAGAAGTGCATTTTGACAAAGGTTGGCCAGAGATTTTGAGTAAGAGGGTGAGCTCTTGGAGGACTGGTGGCCCAAACATGGTTTTGAAAGACTTCAAACTACATCAGCTTTCCCAGAGCCATCTGGCTGTCAAGGTCATGGTCTCCTGTGAGAGCTTAGCAAGACTGCTTTAAGGTTTTGAGCTTTTTGGGTGACATTCAGAGCTGGAAGAGATGACAGTTGTGATTGTCCCTGGCTGCGGGGGCCACATCAGGACTGTAAACTCTTGCAGAGAAGTGGGAAGAGTTTCAGCCCAGGGAGACCTTTAAAGTGCTCCAAACCCTGAGTTATGAACACGAGACCACCTTGGATTCAGTGAGCTGAAGACACTGGTACCAAGAAAGATGCAAAATGAGCATTTTTTGGCAGGAGGGGATGAAGGAATCACCCCATGCTCCTTGCTGAAACTGCCCTCTCTGAACATGGGAAGAGGCAAGGGCTGCCACCACTACTGTCCACCACAGGATGCAGTGATGGAAGGTGGTGGAAAAGTCCTGGAGAGTTTGGGAAAGACATCAGCAGAGGGAAAGGAGCACTTTTAGGGACTGCCTGCCTTGGGGAAGACAGAGAAGTACTTGGGTTTGGGTGTAAAAATCCATAAAGCAAGCCAAGGTGATAATTTCTCACACAGGAATCCACTGCTGGCCATTGGGTGCCTTCACCCCCATGAGACACAGCCTGTGAGGCTGAAGCTGCTGCAGCAGAAGCACTTTTACAGGTGACAAGTGCAGCTTAACAGGTTATTGAGAGGCAGGCAAGCACAGCAGACCCGACCCATCTCCCCAGGGGCTCCTACAAGCTCACAAGATGCTGCTGCTGGCCTCTGCCAAACCACCCAAGGTGGCTGGACCTGCAGATGGAGGAAGCACTTGTCCACATGAGGAAAAAAAGCAACCTACCATTGTCAGACAAGTCCAGGTGGCTGATGGAGCTGGCATCAGGGATGAGATCCTGGATGACCTGGGCCCCTGCTGATCTCAGCTTGGAAGAAACAGCGAGATATCAGTACAAGGGAAGGTGCCAAGCCCTGCAAACTGGATCCTGCCATCGGGAAGGTCACCCCTGCTCCATGATGGTCAGGGCACAGACCTTCCCACACAGGGACTGAGCCCCCTGTCACACCTTGAATGCCACAATGGGACCCCCCTTGGCTGGGCTGATGGCACCTTTGGGTGCTGGCCCCTCACCTCGCAGTTGCTGAGATCCAGGCGCAGATCACTGATGTGACTGTTGTCTGCCAGCCCTTGCAGCAATGCCCTGGAAAAGTCACCAAAGCCACCCCTCTGTGTGAGCAATGAGGACACCAGCACCCACCATGGGGCACCCAAAACGGTATGGGCAGTGGGAGCGGGCTGCTGGAGAAGACATCCTTCCCACAGCTCTGCCTCTCACAGCCCCATCTATCCTCCCCCACCAGCCCTCAATGCAAAGAGCCCTGGATGAGGTGACCCCCTGGACCACGCTCACCTCACATCCATGGACTCACAACCCCACCTCACCTTACAGCATCTGCTGGCAGCTTGGTACCTGCCAGAGAGACATGCCTGAGGGCACAGGCCTGGCTGAAAAACTTCTTGATGTCAGGGGAGATGGTTTTTGCTCTCCTGAAAAGGATGGGAACAACCTGGCATCACCTGCTGCCCAGCACCAGCTGCCTGTCTGGGTACCACGCTCCCCTGCCCACCTCCCCAGCTGTGGGACTCACTTGTGAGAGTACACGTTCTTGGAGAGATCCAGATGGACAAGGCTGGTGTGGCATCCATGGACCAGGGCTCCAAAGACCTGCATGGTCAATGCGAACAGTGTCAAAGAGGACCCAGCTGGTCCTGAGACCCCTTGCACAGCCCAGGGAAGGATGGATAATGGTACAGTTGAGCTGCGGGGTCTGCTCAAGGCTGGGGGTCCCTAATTCCTTCTGCTGAACCCTGAGGCCTCTAGCCCACCCATGGAGCAGGGTATCATCAGGCTGGTTTCCCACCACACCACATATGCCCTGTCTCCACAGCCCTGTGCTCATTGGAATAGGGTGGCAGGGTTTTGGGAGGGGGGAGCCTGTTGCTGGGACCCCCTGGGTACTTACAGCATCCAAAGGGCAGTCTGTTCCAGCCAGGTTAAGGTAGGAGAGCGAATGGCAGTGGTGGAGGAGGCTCTGCAGGTTCTGTGGGTGGAGGGAGCTCAGCAGCTTTGCTCAAGATCCTAATTCCCCCCAACCCCGACCAGCCCAGGAACCCCAGCTCCAGCCTGTCTCCTCCCTCCTGCTGAGCACAGGGATGAATCCCACATGGAGGGACTCAGTTCCACACTGCTCACTCCTGGGATGCCTCCTCCCAGGTGGCATCTCCCACCCCTTCCAAGGAGAAGATGCAGGGGGGTGTCCCCCGTGCATCCCCCAGCTGCCCCTGGGCAGGCAGGGAGGTGTCTCAGCTGTGACTTCCCTGTCCTTGGGGTACTGCAAGGGAGGGTGAGGACCCCAGGGGACTGGAAGCTGTCCAGCCCAGGCAGGGGACACCCCATGGCATCCCAGGCACTCACACTGATGTCGTCCCCAGCCAGGGTGCTGGGGTTTCCAGAGAGGTCCAAATGCCGGAGGGAGGATCCAATGGCTTTGTTATCCATGAGGGCTTTGCATAACGTGCTCATTCCTGCTCAGAGAGACGGGGAGAGATGGATGCCTGCGAGTCCCCTGCACCAGAGAGTCACAGAGCAGAGGAAGGGACGTTTTTCTACAGCTGGGGCAGCAGGACATCACATCCTTGAAGATAAAGCCCCTCCATCCAGCCCTTTGGTGCCAACTTTTCCCCAAGCACCATTGTGTCCAGCCTCCCAGCGGTTTCTGGGCAGGGAGTGGGATGCCAGGCTGTACCTTTGGCACTGAGCATTGTCCTGGCCAAGTTGAGACTCTGCAGACCCTTGGGATTCTTCTCCACATGCCGGCTGAAGGCAACAATCCCTGATGAAAGAGCAGAGGAGCCCTGAGTGGCCGTGCCAGCGCAGGTAAGTCCATCCCACCCCAAGCTACAGCCAGGGGGTAGCTGCCAGTGGGATGTGGAGTTGAACACCAGTTTTCATGGGTGGAAACTCATCCCGGCACAGAAGTTGGGTACCTCTGTCTTCCAGCTGGTTGCCAGCAAGGTTGATGGTGTGCAGGACAGAGTCAGGATGGTTGCTGAGCGCCTGGGCCATCCTCTGTGCAAAGTCACTGTGGGGAGAAGGGCCACCCGTCTGAGCAAGCTATGGCCACCTCCAGGAGACGTGGCCACCAACCCCATAGCCTTCCAGGGAAGTGCCACCAGCTCCTGCCCACGTGGCAGAGCTCCATCTGAGGAGCCAGCAGGAGAAAGCAGAACATCTCCAAGCGTGGGTGACGCTTGTTGGCCTCCAGGCTACAGGGGGTGGTGTCTCTGTTCCCAGTGAGCTTCATGCTATGGAGGGGATGGGGCACCAACAACCCCCTGGCACACAGGTCCAGCTCTATCCATATGAAAGGATCAGACCCAGGCTGCCCAAACCCTCCTCATCACCATGTCAGGGCCCTGCAATGCCTTTGCTTACACTTTCAACCCGCTGTTTTCCAGCACCAGCTCCTCCAGTGTCACCGATTTGCTGAGCATGTAGAGCAGCTGCTCTGAAATCTCCTGATTCTGGCAGGGAAGAAGAAAGCCTTTTTGGAAACCCAACCATCATCTCCACTACACCCAGCACCGCAGCACCGGCACTCACCAGCCTGAAATCCTTGCAGGAGAGCTTGGTGAACCAAAGGTTGAAGGACAAGGCAGCAACGCTCAGGGCCACATCTCTGCAGGGTGACAAGGAGGAGGGAGTCAGGCTGGGCCGAGCCTGACCCCAAGTGGGTGCCCCAAGATACCCAACCAGGGGATGGCCCAAGACACCCAGCCCCAGGTGACCCAACATCATGTTCAACACGGTGTCCGTGGGTTTAAAGCATGCCACAAACAAAGCTCGGCTTCCCCAGGTTATTCCCTCAGGGAAAAATAATCAAAATATTTGCCTGTTTCTGTCAAAAACTCAGGGGATTTTTCCTTTTTAGCTCTGAGCTCTTGTGTAAAGAGCAACACAGGTGTTGCTCCACTGGGAAAGCTGAACCCTCACTCCATCTTTCTTGGGATGAAGGCATTGCTGAGCCCCATGAGGATAAACCTGGGCACAGCCAGAGCCCGTGGCCCTGCTATGAGGTTACAACCCCATAACAGATTTTTTTTTTTAAAAAAAAAAAGTATTTTTATACATGTGAGGGGGAGCAGCACCAACTGCTTTGCATAGGGAAACACCTGACAGCCACGGGCTGCCAGAAGCTGCCACGATGTTCAGATTTCACCCCTGTGAGCAGCTCTCAAGCTTATTTAAATGTTAAAAATGAACAAAGGGGGCTTCTTGGCCACTGGGGCTGTCACCCCATGGGACAGGGCTTGTCACGTTCAGTGCTGGGGAGCATCCACCAGCAGATGTGCTGTCCCTGGACCGTGTAAAGTGACAAAAGCTTCTAACACAAGCAGAGGAGTGTGTTGGGCTGCCCTGCTCTGAATCTGGAGGATGGGGTCAAGTGCATGGCACAAGGCACTGCAGGTGGCACAGCCAGGGGACTCACCGGCTCTCCAGGTGGCTGAAGTCCAGCAGGTTGAACTCCCGGCAGTCCTGGCTGTGGTAGATGTTGTCCACATCCTATCCGGATGGATGTATGCACAGATCAGGCTCAGCACCTGGTCCTGGAGAAGACTCAGGCACCCAATGCTGCTGAAGGGAGCTGAGCCCCTGGGGACCCTCCCCTGGGGAGTCCCTTGTCTAAACCCTGAGTCTAAAACCTCCCCAGTGTTGTGGCTGACAGGGCATATGTCCCAAACTGGTGGGACATCTTGGTCTGGCCAGAAGGCGGCAACACACCCCCCCAGGCTGGTGGGAACAAGGATGTGAGGAGAGGTGAGCTGGAGCCAGTGTCCCCGAGGAAGAGAGGGACAGTTGGTCCTGCTGTAGCTGACTCCTCCTCTATAGGGCCACCCAGTAAGGTCCCAGAATTCCAGTATAGGAAACAACTAGGTCCAAGGCATCTCATCCCAAGGAGCAAGGGTCACTCAAGCCAGGCAGAACTGCAGTTCCCTGCTCTAGGGTGTGTCTGGTCCCCAAGATGTCTTTGAGATGTTCCCAGCCCCAGCAGCCCTGTGGGCATCCTGCTTTCCTGCCGAGGGCTGTATGTCCCCACTGCCACTTCTGGGTGGGACAGCCCAGCTTACCCACTGGATCTCCTCACGAAAGGCAAAGCCATTGTAATCACACAAAGCAGCGTAGGTCTCTGAAAAGCCCCCTGCAAAGAGAAGGCAGTCTTGGTGGCAGGTCTTCCCACAGGATCGTGGGAAAAACCTTTGGGGAGGGGAAAAAGCAGGAGAAGGGTGATAAGGGCTCTCCCCTGCCTTCTCAAAGGGGTCAATGTCCTTTATGGTCTACTGCCAGCCCAAAGATGATCACACAGGTCCAGGGGCTGCAGCTGGCTTTGCTTGATCCCTGTTAATTACCAGGCAGGGTGCATTGGGTGATGAGAATGGAGGTATCTCCCTCCAAACCAGGCTGTAGGAAAAGTCCCTGCCTCTGCAGCAACACTGGATGAGGAGAGTGGAAGTATCCATGGGAGCATCCACAGATGGACACTGAGTATCCTTCTCCTTTCTGTGGAGCTACGTCCCCTCAAACCTGCTCCCACCCCACGGGATGGATGGGCTGGTGGAGAGCAGCCCTCACCACCAGGGCTCCTTCTGACCCAAGCCACCATGGGTGCACAACCAGCAGAGATGGGGGCTGTCACTGGAGCTGGTGTTGAGGCTGGGATGGTCCCCAGGGTGCTCCAACCCTCCCGGCTCATCCTGGGGGAGATGCTGGAGGCAGAGGTCAGGGTGGGGAAGGGCTTACCACAGGGCCCAGGGTTGTTCTGCAGCATTTCCTCCAGTGAGTCCGTGATCTGCCGGATCCTCTCATACAGGTTGGGGGGAGAGTTCTTGAGCAGTGTCCTGGGGGAGGACCAGAGGGTTGCACGGTGGGCCTGGTGAAGAGCATCCCTACCACTTCACCCTTAACTACAGCCCCTGTGGGGGAGGGTGGCCAAAAATACCCTTCCCAATGCAACTGGGGAGCTGGGTCTGGCCTCCACCAGTGTGATTTTCTCCTGTTAAAAGGCACTAATTGTGAACCTGCCCCATATCTGGGGCTTTTGTGAGCCTAGAGTTTGCTCTGGCACCTACACAACTAGCCCTGAAGTGCAAAAGACCCTTACCCAGGGGATGAGTCTGGAAAGACCTTCTTAAGAGACATGGTGACGTGGATGACAACTTGCTCCAAATCATCGAAGCACATGAACCGGAAGGCATAGGATGCTGCATCCGTTTCTATGACAACCTGCAGGGTCCAAAGGATGGGAGATGCCTGAGTGAGCAGGCAGCACGCAGCATCCCCAAGCTCCCAGACACGAGAGAGACAGCCTTCAGCTCCTTGCTGCAAACACCCAGCCGCTCCTCATAAACCCAGCCAGAGCTCTGGCAGCACCAGGGAAGGCTGCAAACATCAGGAATTTAGGATAAAGTGTATTAAGAAGACCATGATGTGGCAGAATAAAGCATAAGTTTCCCCAAAATTCAAGCAGAGGCAGCCCAAAGCGGTGAGAGTGAGAGTAGCCTTGACTCTGCCTGCAGCAGCTGCAGCTGGAGGATGGAGTTTTACCTCCCTGAATTTATCTAATCGGGTTTTGAGGCTTTTTTAGCTTTCGGTTCCTACCAGAGGGGGAAAAAAAAATAAAAATCCCATGGCAACACGCTCCCTGATTTAATTACAGGCTGATTGAGGCGTGGGAGTGAGATGACAATTATCTCCTGGCAGCGTGTGAGGATGATGCTTCCTCTGGTGCTTGGGACTCAGCCCTGCCTGCAGATCCATAGCCCCCGGGCCCTTCCATACCCCAGTCAGATGTCTTGTCCACCCTGGAGTTCCAACCACCAGTACCCCTTGCTTTCTGCTCTACTCCTCTTTATTTTACTCCTGGAGCTTGGTTGAGCAGAAGGGACCCTGTTTAGAGGCTACAGCCACCTCACTGATGATGTTTTAATGAGCAGAAGAGGTTAATGAGGACCGCAGCCCTGGTTAGGCTGATGCATCCAAGCCAGGTTCCTCTCCTCCTGGGCTCCTGCTGACTGCATCTGCCCTGCGAGCATGCCTCTCGCTAAGAGGATTAAGAGGGTTTAAAACACCCTCCTGCTAAATTTGGCTTCTCCTGCGTAAGCCAGCAGCCATTTGTCACCTTGTCCCTGTCAAGTGGGAGGTGCCACGGGCACCTGGGCACTCCCCCAGTACCCCCAGCCCCAAGGGAATACCCCAGGGGAGGACACACGAGAAGTTTTTTAAAGGTGACAAAGGAAGAAAGATCTTGAAGAGCTCTCACAGGTCATCAGTGGTGACTCCCAATGTGCAACAGAGGGGACAGGACACCCCCCCGACCCAGTGGTGGGCTCTGGGCTTGCCACGGGGGGAGGGGAGCACAAGGTGGGTGCCCCAGGCTGGCTTTGCCCTGGGTGGTGGTGCCACTCACCAAGCTGGGTTCTTGCACTGTCATCTCCCTCACCTCCAGGAAGCTGAAGCTGCTGTGAACCTTGGGGTGAGAGAAGCAGGATCAGCCTCCGGTGTTGGTGGAGACAGGGGACCCAAGGGTGCCCTCAACTCCCAACCACTCCCCAGTTCCCTGACTCCAAACCTCCTCCCCTTCACCCCATCCTCATCCCCACCTCAGTGGTCCAAGTGACCCATGAGACACCTACCCTGGTGGCCCAAACAGCTGAGTGATGCCCCCCCAGCAGCCAGAGGACTTTGCCTCAGCTCAGGGTCCCCAGCACTTACCCTCACCGGCAGCATCACCAGCAGCACGTAGGCTCGCCAGGGGGTCAGCACCTAAGCAGAGGGACACTGGTGTGACAGGGGACTGGGGTGACACAGGACCCACCTCTGTCCCTCACTGTGGCCATGAAACAGCCACCCGAGGAACCCAAGAAAACACAACCCAGACTGGACTCGGCACATACCAGGATAAAGTCGTCATACTTGGATTTCACCTGCAGCTGGATGCTCATCACCAGGAGGATCTTCTTCGGCCCCAGGAAGGCAGTGATGCCCTCTGAAAGCACCAAAGCACCCATGAAGTGAGGGTGGTTGAAGCCACCCTGGTCCTCTCCCACATGCCCTGCTGCCCTTTGGGAACAGTGTCCCCTACGTTCCTGCCCAAATCCACACCCAATGGTCAGACCCTGGTTGCTCTCTCAGCCAAACCATGCACTTCTTCACCTGCTTTGGGACTTGTTTGCTGCTTGGGTGATAAATCCATCTCCTCACCAGCTTCTGCAGCCTCCACCAGGCACAGGGCTTCAGCCCAGCCTTAGAATCATAGAATGGTCAGAGCTGGAAGGGACCTTAGAGATCATCCAGTTCCAACNCAGAGCTGGACACAGGACCCCAGGTGGGGTCTCACAAGCGCAGAGCAGAGGGGAAAAGCCTTGCTCCATGGGAGCTGGGATTGAGCAACTGCCGATCCCAGTTTCTCTTCTTTCCTTCCCAAATTTTCCACTTGAGCACCCAAGCCCTGATGCCCCACAAGGCAGCCAGGGGTGCATTCTGCTTTTGCAAACTCTCAGCAGCTCCCTCGGCCACGATGTGCACAGGAGGTTGTACAAACGTACCCACCTCCCCACAGCCACTGCAGACCAGGGCTGAGCATCGCTCCTGCCTGGAACATCACCTTCCTGCCTGGAGGAGCAGGACAAGAATCACAACCACCTGGTGCTGGGCAAAGCAAAACAGGATTTTGCAGGGACACTGCTCGCCCCAGCCCTTGCTGAGGCTTCTGAGAGCCCTGCAGGTCCAGTGACTTGAGTCCTACACCCCCAGGAACCCACCCTGGCAGAGCAGGGATGTGGCAGCCTGTCTCCTCCTCCTCCTCACCCCACGGAGAGCCTCAGTGGGGCCGGGAAGGCTGCAGGACCCTGAGATCTCTGGAGTCTTTTGCTTCTTCAGTTAACTGAGGGAAGGCTGTGGTACCCCACAGCGGCAGGAGCCAGGGCAGGGGGGCAGGCCATGACACCCTTGGGACCCCCAGGCTGCACCACAATCCACGGAGAACCACATCCTCGAGGATGCAGCCTGTTCTCCGGGGATGCTTTTGGTCCGAGCAGCAGTCTCAGGCACACGAGTTTCGGGGGCAGGAGCAACCCCCACATCCCAGACCCTGCTCAGACACCCCGTAACCCACAGCCGAGGAGGAGAAGAAAGCTGAAAGCAGCTCCTCCAACCCCAGGATGGCAGACGGGGGCCGAGCAGGCCCCACACCACTGCTTCCCATGTGGCATCAACGCCCCAGCAACAGGCCATGCTTACCTTGGAGCTCGGTGGGGATCCCTGAGGGGGACACAGCCATGGTGGCTTTCCAGGCGGGATGCGGGTGTCAGGGCAGCATCCCCGGGCACCGCGGGAAGGGCACCCTGCTGGGAGGAAGCGCTGAGGTTACCAACCGGCAGCGCTGGCGCCTCCTCCCCCTCCCCAGCGCCTCTTCCTGCCCCGTCAGGCCCGATTTACTGCCTGAGCAAGAGAAGAGAAATGAAAGCGACGGCGCCCGTGGCCCACCAGCCCCCGCCAGGAGGAGAGGGCATCCCAAGACCAGCACTTCTCCTCCAGCATGGCTTCACCTGGGTGAGCGGGACATCCCAGCGGTACCAGCATCTACCCATGGCTCCAGCCTTCAAGAGTGGAGGGTCCATGACCTCCTTCCTGCCCTGCAGTCCCCTGAGGTGGTTCATGGGGATGTATTTCTGACTGAAGATGGCTGGTGAGCATGGAAAGAGCAGGTCCGCTCTTCCCAGCACAGGAAGGTCAGCCCAGAACCCATCACCTTTGCATCAGCAAAGGGAATTAAGGGGGATGGGCACCTGGTGCCCACTGCAGGGTGCTTCTTCCAAGGTTGGGAGCTTCTCTGGAGAACTGGCACCCGGTACCTACCACAAGGTACTGCAGGCGGGGCCTCTCCAGAGCAGAAATGCTCCAGATGTCATTTTGGCATGACAAAACCACTGTCCCAAAGCAAGGACAAGAGGCAGAGGTTAGGTGGCCTCCTTGGAGCAACAGGAAGGGAGCACATCAACAACTCTGCTCCCCTGGGAAGGCCCTGAACCAGGAAAAAAACCAGGAACACTCCAGGATGAACTGCAGACTTGCCCTGTGCCCCACCCAGTGCTGCAGGATTTCACCAGACCAAATATTTCCCAGCATTGGCTCAGCCAACCCCACCAGAAACTCAGGAGAAGGTGCTGAGGGAGCCAGCAGAGCTGGTCTCAGGCACCAGCCTGGGTTCCTGTGACTAGCACCAGTTGGGATGCGGGGTGCCAGCTGCCTTGTCCCCCTAAGTTGCCCTTTCTGACCATTCATCAAGTTCCAGACCCCCTGAGCTGCCATTTGACAAGCAAAGTCTCCCTCCCAGAGGAGTCTTTCCAGAGATGGAGTAACTCAGGAGAAGCTGATCCCTGGGAGGGCTGGGTGATGTTCTTCTCCTGATGCACAAACCTGGGGTTGCAGCACTTCTGAAGCCACCTTCAGTGTGAAAGCAGAGGCAGGAAGCCAGTTCCCTGCAGGGATGGCATCTCCATAGAGCTCAACCACAACACACAGCAGCTCTTCTCAGGGAGGTGGTGGCTGAGGAGAACGTGGCTCACAGCAAGGATCAACCTCTACCAAGGCACCTCCTGAGCTACGTCAGCAGGCATGGAACAGGGTAGTTCCCCAGATCTTCCTTCTCACCCTTCTTGAAGATGAGTGGGACATCTGCCTTTCACCAGGTGTCAGGAACCTCCCCAGATCAAAGATGAGATGGTGTGATGACATTGGCTGGTTTCTCTTTCAGATGTTTCCCTCAGACTCTGCCATTAGGCCTGGGCTCTGGATGGTCTGAAGAGAGCTCACCAGCCAAAACCCAGGCAAGAGCAGCACCAAATACCTGCATCTTTTCATTCCTTTCCCACTAAGTCCTCTGCCCCACTAAGAGGACCGCCTCATGTGTCAGTCTGCTCTTAAAACACATGCTCAGACCACCAGCTCCACCACTGTTGTTGTCCTCCCTCCAAGCCAAATTGAGGGACAATAGGACATAGGACAGTTCAGTCCACAAATCTGATCACGTCAGCACCAGTTTGGATTCTGCCCACCTTCCATGAGCCTTGCAGGAGTGAGGTAGCTTGGGAAACACTAACAGCTCTACAAGTGTCCTCCTCTTCCTTTTAGAAGGTCTACCAATAGCTGTGTCCTTGTTCCAGCCCTCCTCCCCCAACCCCCAAGATGTCCCTGATCTACACTTGCCCTCTTGTCAACTGGAGAGTAAGCATTTAGTAGATCCCTCCTTGGTCTTTTGGACCAAAAAGACCCAAGTTCCTCAGTCTTTCTTCTTAAGGGAGATACTCCAGGCCCCTCATCACCTTTGTAGTTCTCTGCTGTACCCTCTCCAGCAGTTCCCCGTCCTTTCTGAACTGGGGAGCCCAGAACTGGACACATTCTCCAGCATGTCCTCGGGACAGCAGCCCAAGCAATCAGACCAAACAGTAATGCTTCTTGGATCCAGCCTTGGCTTTTCACCCATAGTCCGGGACATGAGGCTGAGCTTCTCCAATGCTAGGGTTGAGCAGAGACGTTTGGTCCACATTCAGGTTTGAGATACTGCCCCATGTGCACGTCCTCAAGAGCAGGTTGGGATGTCACTCTGCATCTCTCCAGGGTGGTTCCACCAAGGGCAAACCAGAAGCCTGCAAATAGAAAGGAGAGAAGCAGAAAGACCTGGCCGAAGCAGGAGCCCCAGCTCAGATCAAACGAAAACCTGGCTGTGTCACAGGGCTCCTGACTGAGCAAGCAGGGAGACACTGTGGTCAGCTGAGCAGACTGCAAGGTCACACAGCGAGCTGAGGAGAAGAGGAGGGTGGCCACAAGGTGCTGCTCCCATCTGACTAAAATTTGCTTGGGTCTCTGGAAGGAGATCCAAGAAGCAGCCAACAAGAAACAACCACTCTACACACCAAGAACACCACACACTATCCCTAACATGATGATGCTTAGAATGGTTTCCTCAATAAGCACAACAGAAGCCACCAGTGGTCCCTTGGACATCAACTTCATCTCCCCAGGCCTGCTGTAACTGCCAAGGAACATAGCATACCACCAGACTGCTTAGGAGCAACCATACTTTCGTCCAAAGACACCTCTGGGGCTCCCTCCCTTTCAGCCCAATCCACAGCCCTTTCCTCCAACCCAATGAACTCCAGAATTTAACACATCCCTCGGGGTCACCTGGGTACAAGGACACCAGCAGCTGCACATGGAGGTCTTGCAGCAGACCAAAGGAGGCCTCTGCTACAGATGCATGATGCCTCCTCAGGGCATCACAACAGGTCACCAGTTAAACCAAAGCCACTCGAGACCTTTCATGCCCCACTTGTCAGTGGTGGGCTGAGCCAGAGGGTTTAAGAGATGATGGTGGTAACTCCTTACAGGTCCCAAGGACACCATCAGTTCTCCAGTTCACCACAAAGCCTCTCCAGCTCTAGGCTTAAGCAAAACCATGTCTCCTTCAGAGCACCACCTCCATCTGGAGCATCTTTGTGCTTGTGAGTACACAATCACCTCTTCCAACCCAGAAAGCACTTGAAGGTTTATCCACTTCTGCAGCCAGACCTCACAGAAGCGCCCCTCACACTGACCTCCGAAACAAGCCTCCATCCTGCTCAGGGCTCCAGGCACCCACCTCCAGACAGCTTCTCTTGGCAAGCCTACAAAGGACCATCTCCCAGGACCAGAGGTAACTAGTTGCCAAACATCTAGTGACCATCACAAGTCTAGCAGCTCTCCTGCTTTCCAAGATTCCCTTTTAACTGTTTATTATGCCATCTGCAGCAACTCCTGCTCCGAAGTCAGCTGTGGGAGAGGTTCTCCTGAACTTGCACAGCTACCTGACTGCCAGCTGCTAGTTGGCTCTCCAAGTTCTTTCGACAGGTAATGAGGAGAAGACACAAAGAAACTCCACTTAAGTATCAGTCACACTTCCCAGAATGAATATTCCTGCTGTCTAAACCATCCACTGCCATCATCACAACTCGCTAGCCCAAAGGAACCCTGCACCACACTGATGAACCTTGCTAACGAGCACACTCACCTGCAGCTGCGTGATTACTGGCACAGCTGGCATCCGTCACAGGGTAGTGGGCAATCCCATCACCAGAGAGGAGCTGGTCCCTGTTTCCAAGCCTGCAGCATCCTTCCAGGAGGAGAGAAATCTCTGCCAGGTCAAAGTGTCACCAAACACAAAGAGAGCAGCCACACCTGTTAATCCATTATTATTTATTAGCTGTACAGCAGTATATTCTCCTTCCCAGCTTTCAAACCCCATTACATATTTTATAACAGTATTTTTTATTTTTTTTTCCCATGTTGGCTTCCTAAAATAATGAAAAATATCACACAGTACAGCTAAGTACAAAAATGCATCAACCTAGAGTCTGATAGCTAAACTGATAGCTCTCTTAAAAGCGATACATAGAAGAAAAATTTGTTTGAAATCAGCAAGACTGAGGCTCTATAAAAAGCTTACATATTTTAACATGTGACAGTTCATATACAGGCATCGTTTGTATTTCACATTATTCCTTTTGTTTGTTTGTTTGTTTTTTGTCTTTATCAGAGATCCAAAAATGGTAGAATTACTGACCTATGAAATTGTTTTCCTGGCCCAGGTTTTGAGGGCTGCAGTGACCAACCTATAAATCACCACCTCTGCCTTAACATAGGAGTCATCAACACAAAAAGACAACTACAGGTTAGAGCAAAGAAGATGTAGTTGTGAAATTATAACTCAAAATAAAATAAAAAAAAAAAGGAAGGTAGGTTAATTATCCACGTTTTGTGTGCTTCAAAACCAGATTTCACAGGTGGGTTTCTCTTGTTCTGCAAGCAATAGTCAGGGTTCATCTCTTCTTCTCTACGTGATGGGTTATGGACAGCTTTTCCAACATTTACACTCTTAGCAATTCTCTTGTCACTTAATTTTGCAAGGAATTAAAATCCTGGGGTTTATTTAACCTGCATTTTTGCATACCTCTTAACTAATGGAAAAAAAAAAAAGATTAAAATGTAAAAAAAAAAAAGTTATTTACAAGCTTGACCATTACAGAAATGCCTCGCAGAAAGGCGAAGCACATCAAGGACAGAAACCAGTTGGAGCATGCCAAAACTACCTTGTGCAGCCGACTTGGAGAACCAGAGCTAGTCAGTGGGGAAAAGCAGGGAAAAAAATACAAATAAAAAAAGAAAAATTTAAAAGTCTAGAACCCTCCCAAGTCTGCATTTACAGTTAAAAACACTACTGAGAGAAGGAGGCTTGAGGACTCTGGGATCTGGAAGGGCAAGTCCGGAGTGGTTTACCACATACTTGAGTCAAAGCTTCCACTTTTGTAGATTAAAATGCACGTAACCGTGGCCCTTGGACCAGCTTTCCAATGCAGTTCAGAGCAAAGCTATATCAAAGCATCTCACAGGAAACCCTCAAGGACTCCAAAAAATATTTCCTAACGTTCCATGATCCTGTAATGCTAACATAAAACAGCAAGTTCTAGTTAAATCACATTCTAACATCATTTTGAAGTTTTATTTCCCAGTACGTTTGGTAAAATGGTCTAAAATGATGCATTTCCCAAAGCCAAGAAAAAATAAAAGGTAAAAGGAAAAATAGATTTGAGCCGCTTAAACACAGCCCAGGCCAGTTCAGTCAGCCAGGGAGGCCTTCCTCCATCACCGGTCCATCATGCTGAGAATCATCTCAGGAGTGAGGTCTCCGTTGGGAGCTTCCACTACAGCAGGCTGAGCTTCCTCCTCTTCCTCTACCGTCTCCGCATCGGGTTCTTTCTTTACTTCAACTATAATGTTTTCAATTTCACCAGTGTTCTGGTCTTCAACCTGAATGATTGCTGCAGCTGGAAGAAAACAAAGAGAAAGAGGGGAAATTACACAATTTTTACTGGTTCCAGAGCCTGCCCACGCATCTCACCAGGTAACTTTTTCATAAAGACTTTCATGGAAAAGGAAGGTTGGGCCCAAAATTCACAATCCCACGTTCAACCTGCCTCATTCACCAAAGAATCAAACACATATTTTACTTGCAGATGCACCTAAAGCACACAGGTATGAAGATGTGCTATCATGACAAGAGCATGATGATGATTCAAAGAAAGGATTTCATAGAGTAATCAACAAATAAGGCTACATCAGTGTATGGGCAGAAGGCAAAACTTCAAATTCAGGGGGATCCGCTTCAAATTCAGGGGGATCCAGTGATGCCAGTGACAAATTCAGCATAAAATGCTTCCCCAGCCTGAGATTCCAGGAAGACTACAGGCTACACTTGTAGCACTGAGTAGTCAGGGAAGCCACAAGCCCCTGAAGAAAGAAATCTACCCTTCCTGAATTGATTTACTTAAAACTTTGTGTGCAGTTATCAATGTCTGTTCTTACAGAGAACACTCTGCAGTTGGAACTACACCAGCTTAGAACTATGGCCCCAAAACATGTTTGCATACATAACTGCATAGATAACAAAGTTATCTACTTTTACAAAAAGCTCACTTGAGGGGAGCAGTTCTCCTACAAGAGCTGCCAAATCCAAGGAAAAAAACCCTCAAGCCAAGTCACAGAAGCTTCAAACAGCAACTTACGCTGGGATTGTTTTGGTTGGGTGGCAGCTTTGCCTGGTGGTCTTCCTCTTCGTTTCTTACTGGGAGGTGGTGCAGGAGCCTCTTGTTCAACTTCTGGCTCGGCCTCAATTTCTACTGCTGTCTCCTCCTCATCTTCATTATCGTCCAAATCTGGTTCAGCATTTTCCTCTGTAAGAACCATTATATTGATTAAGTCTTTACTTTAAGGAAGAATGAAAAATCTCCACCTACAGAGAACCACCACCAATACCTCATTCTAAAGCAGACAACCCTGATGAGAAAGAAGACAAACAAGGCCTTTGGGGAGAAGCTGGTGGCACAGAACTGGTCGGTGGTGATCAGTCTGTTACCCTCACATTAGAGAGAACAAGTTGTCCTTCAGAAAGCAAAGAAACATAACTAAGGTCAATGATGTGATAAAAGCTCCTTCCCACATCCACAAAGGAGCTCAGAAAGACAATAAGGAGGAGGACCATAGAATACAAGGCTGGGCTACTCTCAGGCCCATAAGAAGAGCCATAAGCCAATGTCCCACCTGCACAATCCACAGGGACACACAAGGGAAGGTGGGAACCCAAATCAAGGACTTGTCTAGCTTGTCTAGGCAATTCCCAGGAGAACCAGCAACTCCAGTGTCCAGGTGTGAAACCCACCATGGTGAGTCATGGGAAGCACGAGGGTATCTTTATGAAACACTAGAGCTGAAGAAGTATCTGAGAGTCTGTCTCCTTGCTCACATGAAACAGCACTGCCATACTTCAGTCTTTCTCTGACAGGAAAATAGAGTAGCAGCTCCCAGACACTGGGGACTTACATCCAAGACCTCAATTTTAAATTCACTGTGGCAGAACCACACAGAACTGGGGTGCTCTTGGGTGTGAGGGCTCAACACTTGCCATACTCTCCAGGCCCATCAACACAGGATTCACCAACCAGTGACCAAGAGGATCTTCCCCACGACCTCTCATTAGAGGCAGGACACTAATAAGGTGTATGCCCTGTTCACTCAAGGGGTACCTCCCATTCCCACCAGCCCTTTACACCTCATTGCACTTTGAAGCTGATTTCCATGGCAAGTTGTGGGGGTTTTGCAACTTTTTTGTTGTTAATTAAGCTTATTGCTCTACTCTTTGTTTTTCAGAACAGTCCTTGGTAACTAGGTTGGCACCACTGACACGTTCAGAATGCCCCAAGCAAAACTAAAGTAGACAAAAAAAAAGCAGTAAAAGGTCTCAAATAGGGTAATATTGTTTGGACAGCAAAGCTATTGCCCTTGAACTTGTAAGGCTGCATAGAAGAGAACCTTCACACATGAACAAAAGGGCCATCACTTACAGCAGAATTCTGTTTATCTGACTAAAAAGGGGAAAGAAACTCCTTAAGGTGTCCCATACATACCCTGAAGCATGAAAATGGTGCAGTGTCTACACAGTCACACAATAAATACTCCCCCCAAGTGAAATTCAGCTGATTTCTCAGGTCCCACCTTTGTAGAGCTTCTTTACATTTCCCCCCTCAACTTAATGTATCAAGAGGGTTGATGTTTTCCCCACCAGCACGAGATGGGTCTGTTTTGTCGCAGCTTTGCTCACCAGTTTTAGATGTTTAGCAGTTGCTGAAACTCATGAAACTGCAGATCTAGAGATAAGAACACTGAATAATGCAATTTTCCAAGCATGTGGTTTAGACCTCTCTCTTACTGCTGCTCAGCTCACATCAGTTAATTCCTCACATCTATCAACCAATTCCTGAGGAATTCAGCCCAGACTGAAGCTAACAGGATTTTCTTGGTCACAGAGCACGAGCCACAATCACACAACACTGATCAGTTCATCTAACAAGCACAACTCTTGACCAGGTTCTCCAAAACCAGTTTTGAGCCTCTGACTGTATCAATTAAACAAAATTCAGTTTTTTGCAACAGGCTAAACTCACAGAAGCCTACAAATCAGATGTTAAAAACTAGATACTGCAGAATCCCAAGTCTTGAACTACCTTCCATCAAGGCAATTGAATTTCACTCTGTCTCCAAGATCTTTTCATGTTTTAAATGAAAAAAGTCACATGTGTGGATTGTGACACACTTCTGGAAATACATAAATACAGTTTTTGCAGTCAACATCTGCACAAGCAAGTTGACTGCACTTGTCTTGTTTCCTATCAAACCCACCTGCCACCTAAGAATTTCAGATCCACATTCTCTAGGCAGAAGATCTCTGTTCTCCCAACCTACACTACTCAGTTAACTACATAAAGCACCTCAGATCAAGAATAAAAAGCAAAACTGCTTTTGCTGAATCACCTTTGAACTGGTTGGTGTGGATACTCCACTTAGATTTTCCTGCTGAAGACAGGACTGGGTATTTCCTCCATTGGGACAGAAGATTTCAGATCATCAAGTCCAACCACCAAGCTAAGATGAACAAGAACTGCCACTCACCCATGTCCCTCAGCACCACATCTGCCTGGCTTTTAAATACCCCCAGGGATGATGGCATCCTCTGTATGCTGCACCAGATTGTCACCTCCCTGTTCTGGAAAAGCTCACAGACAGTAACCACCTACTCCTTGACCCTTTAACAGGCCCTTCACAAGAGGCCATAAATTGCTAGCACTCTCTCCTCTGTTCCCCTGGATGCTGCCAGCCTTCTCCTACAGAATCACAAAATAAGGGTTGGAAGGGAGCTCTGGAGCTCAAATCAGAGGATCAAATCAAGAAGCAGCATTGGGGTTGCGTGGATGTGCCACGTGCTGCCTGGTGGCAGTAAAGCAGAAGCATGTGCTATTTCATAGCAGAGCACCAGAGAAACAGTTCTGGGGACACTGAAAACGGAGACCTTCACATCCAGAAGAACAGACAGGACAAAACTGCAGAGGAAAATCCATCCCATCTCTCACAGCCACATCTCTACATGGCCAAGTACTATCGTTTTTCACTCACCAACTCAATAAAAGCCTTCAAGTGTCAGGACAAGGGGCATAAGGGGCAGACTAACAGCAGACACACCCAGTGAAACACAGGCTCCTCATACAGAATTCTCATAACATCCCAAGCTTTTTCTTACCACTATCAGAGGAATCTTCTTTCTTAGACCGCATCTTCCGCTTTCGGCCACGTTTGCCCTTCTTTGTCTCTCCTCCATTCTCTCCTTCTCCACCATCAAGGCCGGAGCAGTTATCAGCATGTCTGGCCATTGTGTTCTACTCAGAAATGGGTAAATTTCATTAGTTTTTATGAATAAAGTTGCATTTTCACATCAGTCATGATATCAGTGATAATATCTGCTAGTTCTAATTCTCAGTTAAGAGGTCAGTAGTGTGCTCTGGAGCTCATCCACCTTCCCCTTTTGGGTCAAGGTGATTCCCTCCACTCGGTTCCACAATTCCAACCCAAACCCCAACAATTTGGGGTAACAGCACATTTCCTTACCCTGCGAGTGAATGTTTTGCCACACTTGGAGCAGACAAAGGCAGCGGGGACAAAGTTGGGGTCGTGGTATCGTTTGAAGTGCATATCGAGGAGCTGTTTCTGGCGGAAGGTTTTATCGCAATGGCTACAGGCGTAAGGCTTTTCTCCAGTATGGGTCCGTTTGTGCATGACCATGTGTCGCTCCTACATGGGACAAGAGAGGCAAGAAGAGCAACCTGAGAACTCAGACAGAAAAGCCAGTTTGCAGCTAAAGGGCCAACACTTCATCCTTGACAGCAAAGAAGGATGATTCTCCAGGAATGTGAGAACATCTTGATTGACAGCATGTTCAGGCCCAGCTAGTCATCCTACTTGGATTCTCACCTCATAGAATCATCCAGGTTGGAAGAGACCTCTAAGATCAAGTCCAACTTTTGTCAACAGATATATTAAAGTCATGACTTTGAAGGAATTTCTCTACAAGGGAGCTCTACACCATTGAGAGGCAAAGGCAATTCAGTCTTCCTTCACACCCTTCGAAAAGCTCCTTAAGGGAGCTAACGTGACCCCAACATTGGTCATCCCCAACAGCTAAGATTTCAACATCATATTCCTAGCTCCCCTTCTAACACTCCTGAGGGATGCCACTCTGTCCTGGGTTGAGAGGCCCAGGACTAACTTTTCTTCTGATGCTGGGAAAATTGCACTTTTGGAGGATTCTAGTGTTTGAATTTATGAAAATATTGACTTTATGGCCAGCCAGGCTCTGTGAGACTCAAGGTCTCAGTGTTTTCGAGCCTTGCCAGGTGCAGGGACGAGGAGGAGCAAGGCCTGGGTGTTTTGCCCCAGGCTGGCCAACAAGATTATTTCATACCATGAACATCACATCCAATATAAATTAGAAAAGTTTGCTGTGTAGGTCTCTCTCTCCCTTGATGATGGGGATCCAGACAACTCCTTGCCCCCGTGCTGGACCCCTGAGGCCTCCCTTTCTTCTCAAAGCTGTTGCACCCACAGTGTCCAACATGTGCTGTCCCTGCTGGGAGTGCACAGCTTCTGCTGATAGAATCCGTTGAGTATACTTCCTGTAGATCTTATATCAGTGTCAGGATTAATGCTGTATCTTAGTCCTATTGTTGGTTATTTAATCTTCTTCTATTCAATCTATTTCCATTTCAACCCTCCTGTTTCTTTGCCTTCCCCAATTCCCCTTTCCTGGGTGGGGAGGGGTCATGGGGTGACAAAATAATTGTCTACACGACAAGAAATCGTTATGGGTTTTCTCAGACCATAGACCAGTCCCAGCAGCTCACCTGTCTGCATGCATAATCACACTGGTCACACTTGAAGCGCTTCTCATTCTTGTGAGACTTTTGGTGCTGTATAAGGGCGTACCGCTCGTGGAACACGGCGTCACAGTAGCGACACTTCTTGCCCTGCTCAATGTAGGAATGCTGCTTTCGCAAGTGGACACCTGGGAGGAAAAAGAATCAGAGGCTCTAATCCAGGCTTGCCAAGTATGAAAGACTATGGTTCCCTCAGCACTCCTCCCTCCATATACTCTTATAAACCAAAAAAGTGAAATGCTTAATTCAGGATCAACTGAAAACCTAAAAGACTCATAATTAAAGGAAGAATTTCTAGAGAGGAAAGTTTTGCAGAAAAACTTCATCAGGTTTTTCCATGTGATTCTAGATTTAGTTCAAAGAATGGTTCAGGTTGCAAGGACCTTAAAGACCAACCAGTCCCACTCCCCCAGGCTGGGCAGGGACACCTCCCACCAGCCCAGGTTGCTCCAAGCCCCATCCAGCCTGGCCTTGAACCGCTCCAGGGATGGGGCAGCCACAGCTTCTCTGGGCAACCTGGGCCAGGGTCTCACCACCTTGGAAAAGAACGTTCTGGGGAGACCTTAGAGCCCCTTCCAGTCCCGAAAAGCTCCAAAGGTCTCCCTGGAACCTCCTCTTCTCCAGGCTAAACCCCTCCAGGGATGGGGCAGCCACAGCTTCCCTGGGCAACCTGGGCCAGGGTCTCACCACCCTCACAGCAAAGAATTTCCTCCTGAGATCTCATCTCAATCTCCCCTCTTTCAGTTTAAAGCTTTTGCATCTGATAACATATGACTGTCAAACTAAAACACCTTGTGGGCTGTTAAAGACTACTCCAAATCGCCCAGATACACTGAGGGAAACAGGATTAGAAGTCAGTGACAGGGCTAGAAGGCAACACGGATGCCAGAAAATAATCCCTGGCAGAGGTTTTAGACACCTTTAGAATCCTACATCCAAGAGCACACACCACAGCTGTACCAGGTAGCTCAGGGCAAACTAAAGCATTATTAAATGAAAAAAATGCAGCCTGCCTTCCCATTACTTCAGTGATACCCTGTTTATAGACACAAAGTTCTGCCAAATCATAGCTTCTTCCTTCTCCTCAGCTGCTCTGGGTACTATATTATTTATTTTTCACCTTTTTGTAGAACATAAAGCAGAGCTTCCCTGATGGCATCCCACTGGGAACTGCTCTCCAGGTCAAGATTCTCCTCCTGTAAGTACTCAGGGCTTTTGTGACAACTCAGTCTCTCCTACCCTGTCAGTACCACACAGCTCTGCATCCCAGAAAATTAAAGTATTTGGTCTAATTCAAACCTTTCAGCTTGGTGAAAGCATCTCTGGACAAAATTTAATTGCCTCCAAGGTGCAGGAGGTCAAGGCAAGAGACCATTTGGTTTTTCAGACCCTAATCCACATGCAGGTGTAATCTCAGCCCAAGTTTGATATTTATTGGATGTATGGACCTGAAAACAGCAATTTGCTTTGTATGCTTGGAAAAATATCTACATTTGCAAATAATGAAAGAAAATTCCTCAATTCCTGCAATTCCTCAAAGTTCTCACCACCTAAAGGTGGTGTTACCAGCACCTGCACATGTTGTACAGTTATCAGAACTATTAGGTTTAAAAAAAAAAACATAAGAAGAGTCAGCAGTTGAGTTGTGTGAACTGTAACTCTGGGGAAGTGTTTTATAGAATGTTCATTAAGTGGACACTGTTGGGAGGTACGTACCCAAGTCACTCTTTCTGGCTATAACAGTATCACAGTGAGGACAGTGAAATTTGGCCACGTTCTCTGTGTGCTTCTGCAAGATGTGCATCTTCATGGTGCCGCTCTGAGTGAAGCGAGCGTGGCAGATGTAACATTCATATGGCTTCTCTCCTGCAGATGCAGAAGGGAAAGAAAAAAAAATAGCATCAGTTCTTTTATTAAAACCAAACCTCACCAAGAAACCCCGAAACAAAAAGGCCTCCCAGGACTGGAAACAGACAGAGAGCTAATAGAGGTGTTACTTCTAGAGTTACTATGTCTTTCTCTAGAAGTTTTAGATCCAGGATGCATCTTTCTACAAAGAGACTTGAGCTCTTTTTAGGAAATGAGTAAAATTATTATCCTTACGCTGAGAAATGAGTGGAAGAGCTACACACAGGCTGCCACAAGACACCAAGTGGCATCAGATTATTTGGGGGGGGGTAGGGGCTCTGAATGCTTATGTATCTGTTATACACAGCAAGAGCATAATTTTCCCCTCCAATTTTTAACAATTTGATTAATTTGGCAGTGCAGTAATGCTCTGTGCTAAGGTCATCCCTACTTCTATCAAAAGAAAAATTAGGATCTTTACAAACTAACACGCATGAGCTGCTTCTACAGACATAAAACTGTAAACACCTATAAAGTTCAACTGGAATTGGAACAGTGAGAATAGAAGTTGTTTCTTCTGCTCGTACTGGAAGTGCCTGTATTTTATCACCTCAGAGTCAAGCTGGAAATTAGAATCCTCCAAGCTAATTTCTCAGAGCAGTAATTACTATCAGGTTAGGAACTTAACAGTGCTTGCAGATCACGGTGCAGACTTTATAAAGCTTTGATGTTAAACTACAAACTAACATTTCTTTTGCTGATTTGGAGTCCCAGTGCACATTGTACACAGACTCTGACACTAAAACATAAAGAACCACACTAAAAAGCCACGGCATCAGTACCAGAGTGGGTCCTCATGTGCCTCTTCAGTTTGTAGGTGTCCCTGCTGGCGTAGCTGCACAAGCTGCACTGGAACGGGCGCTCTCCGGTGTGAGAACGGATGTGGCGTTTCAATTTGCTAACCTGTAAGGTGAGAGCAAGCCTGGAGTCAGCCCAGATGAGGTCAGATTGGCAAGAAATGTCAGACTGAACAAGGAAACAGTCAAGAGTTTAAGGTGGTCTGTATTTATTCTTATTTTGCCACTAAAAATGAGTGGTTTAATGCCACTTTTACTCACTATTCCCCTCCCAGCTGCATTCCCAGCCTTGCTTGATGCTTGTTCCCACATTCCCACAGCCTGCTTTAGAGCCTGATGCTCACCTCAATCCTCTCAACCACCTCAGCATCTGAAAACACGCTAAAATTTGAGACACAAAAAAAACCATTCTGGGAACACACACCCCCACAGAACATCACTGTGGGTTAGTGTACCCTGTATTTTTCTCCCCAGGGTGCTTTCTTGCATCCTCTGCAGTTAATCAGAGGGATAAGATAAAATTTCTCGTTAACAACCACCACCACCTAGGCCTAAAACCAACAAGGTGACTTAATTTCATTCCTCACCTGCTTTTAAGTTGAGTTTGAGTCTTCAAGATAAAGGTCAGCACAAACACAAACGTTATGACATTTTTTCCTCCACCTGCTTAATCACCAGCCCATGCCCACATAACACAGCATGAGCCCACACAAGGAGCAACGGGGTTTTCTGTCCTAATTCATGCCATGAAAACCACTGCAACACAATTTATCCAACCCTCAAATCACAGGGTCTGGAATTACAGCACTACAGCCACAAGGTGGGTAGTCAGAAAAGCCCAAAGCTCCTCCCCAATCTCTCCCACTGCAGACTTCCCATTTTATTTTAGCTCTTACATTATGTTGCTCTACATCTTGCTCAAATTTCCTATCGTGATATAAAAGCTGCCCTGTGTGTGTGAGCAGCAGGTCATGGGAGGGGATTCTCCCCCTCTGCTCTGAGCTCCTGAGACCCCACCTGGAGTCCTGTGTCCAGCTCTGGAGTCCTCAACANCCTTCCAACTCTGACCATTCTGTGATTCTATGACTAACAACACTGCAGAGGGGAGAGCATTCAACGAAGCTTAATTTAGTTGAGCAAATTAAACAATCACCCAATATCAGCAAAGCTGTTTTTCACTACTATTGAGGCAAAGGCTCTTTAGTTTTGGCTTCAGCCACATTCATGGCAACACCAGAGGGTGTGCAGAACACACTGCTCTAAAATGGGTTGTTACCTCCAGGCTGGAAACACATCCCACTGCAGCAGAACCTGGCTGCTTCTTTCAGCATGGAGCATGCTGCAATTCCTGCAATCATCTTTAAGGCCAAGTAATTTAATAAACAATGACAACTATTGCCTCCAAAGAGGAAATGGGCATCACCTCAATATTGCTCAAATACTCTCATAACTGTTTCCTCACTAACCCAGGAACCCCCACCATCTCCTTCCAAGGGCAGATCTGATTGAAAACTTCTTTTTCTCCAGAACCTTTTAAGCAAATGGCCAAAAGAGGAAATACTGAAAAACAAGTTTATACCAGATGGTGAGCAAGTTTTGAAGCACACAAGGAAGTGTTCAGCCCTGTAACAATTAACTAAAGTACCTCCACACTGGCGTAATCACACATGGAACATTTGAATGGTTTCTCATGGGTGTGTTTGTAGCGGCGATGCCGAACCAACTCTCCACTGGTCACAAAGGCCATGTCACAGTCGGGGCACTTGTGAGGGCGAGTACCTAAAGGTTGGCAGCAAAACAGGGAGACAAGAGCATTCAGATTTAGTGAGAAAAGAAAATACGGCACAGGTTTGGTGGTGATTTATGGTTGAAGTGAATTAGCAACATTGCTGCCACATTCTGAAAGATTAGATTAGAGCAGCACGTAATACATGGGGTCACAACTTTTGTGTAACTAATGGATTGAAGATCTTAAGAGAATTCATAGGAAACCGACTCCTTTATTTTTGTATCACTTGGTTATTTACCAATTTCAAACCATCCAGTTAGACAGAACCTAAGCACACACAGAGAGACCAACTACACCTCTTTTTATTTTGGCAGAAAAGCCACAACAAGCTGAAGTTTAATCATAGTTCAATTACCTATAGTTTTATACCAGAATCTCTAGCCAGGAGCAAGAGAAATGTGCTGTAGTTCCTAACTGTAAGTTTTATTGATCCAGTTTATAATCTCTTCCTTGGGGTTAGGTTTTTATCATGGTTTAACCCCAGCCAGCAACTAGGACCAAGCAGCTGTTCAGTGACTCCCCATCCCTCAGTGGGGCAGGGTGAAGAGGGAGAAAAGGAGGGCAAAGGGACAAAAAACCCAAAACTTTGTGGGTTGAGATGAAGACAGTTTAATGGAACAGTAATACAAGAGGAGATTAATAATAATAATGGTAAAATGATGTACAAAATAAAGTGATGGAAGATAGGTTGCTCCCACCACCTGATGATGGGTTACCCAGCCCACCCCGAGCAGTGCTTGCTGATTCCTGCCCCTGGCCAACCATTTCTATACTGGTTTATGGGATGGAATATTCCTCTGACCAGTTTGTTATGTCTGCACATGCTTCTAGGGGAAGCTGACAAAGTCCTTGACTACCCTGACTAATGTACATCACTTAGCTACAAGTAAAGGAGTACCAGCATTCTTCTCATACTAAAACCAAAACAAAGCAGCTACTAGAAAGAAAATGAACAGCAACACAAAGCTTAGAACGTAAGTATTAAGGGGCAAGACAAATGAAGCATTTCTGTAACTTTAGGTAACTTCAGATCAAGCCCAGGATCAGTTCCATTATACCTGTGGACAGAATAAGGTCCACACCAAGCAGAAAGCAACTGCATTTGTATGAGAAACAAACGGCACCACACTGGTTTCTTCCTTTTTAGCTTGCTCCCTAAGAGGAATTAGTTTCAAGATAGATTCCTCCAATTTTTATACCTGTTCTAATGATCCTACAAAAACAATGTAAGTGAAAGTACCTGTGTGAGTGTTGAGGTGGTTCCTCAGCAACGTGACTGTCCGGAAAGCCCTGCCACAGAGATGGCACTTGTGTGGTCTTTCATCAGTGTGGCTTTTCATGTGGCGGTCCAGGTTGGAACGACGCGGACAAGTGTAACTGCACAGTTCACACTGGAATGTCTTCTTTACACCTGGCCAGGAAAGAAATCATCATTACTCTTGACAATACCATGAACTACTGCATAATATGAGAGACCAGCAGGGAAAAGAAAGGATTCTTGAAGGTGTAACTACTACAAGGAAGCATTGTGTACCATGAACTCCAACTGCACATCCTTAGGAACAGTCATCGCCTATGGCTGGCTTGGCTTCAGTTTTCATTACTATGCCAGCACTCAGTGTTCCTTCTCTGCTCAAAAAAAGGTTCTTCAATTTACAGTTTGAAAAGAACCCAAATATCCCTATTGCTGTATTGTGCACGATCTAACACCCTACTCAGCAATCAATTAGGAAAAACCCCACAGGACTAATTATACCTTGGTTCCCAATGTGAGCCACAGGTACACAAACCCTTATACATGTATTGCAGCAAAGAGAAGAATCTTTTCAGTTGTAGCTCTATGGGAACACTAACGCCACAGCATCATGTTTGAGGAAAATGAGCTCCCTTAGTCCAGATGGAGGAGAGATGGGAGGTTTGCCCAAGGTACAACAGGGCTGAGTACTTTATATAAAGCATAAGTGGCATCAGGCACGTCAGCTTTACTCCCACATGCATCCACCTCAATCACACTGCAAGGTCCCACCACACCAGGTACATTTTCACAAGCAGATAGAGAATTTACCTTTCTTTTTAATTTTGGTTGGTTTAGGTGGCTTCATATTGCCCACCACCTTTTCTGCATTGACTTCAGACAACAAACCCTCCTGCTGCTCCTCTTCAAAGTCATACACAGAGACATCCACATCTTTGCCTTCCTCAGTGTAGCGCAGCTTACTCTTTTTGTTTTTCTTTGTTTTTTTGGCTGGTGGCTGATAGTCTGGATCTTTTTGCCAATTGGGATCTTCCTGGGGCTGAAGTTCACCTTGTTCCAGCGTCTCCACCTCACCATTTGCACCCACTTTCACTACTTGGAAGCCTTCTGGTAGGGGGAGGGTGTGGCAGATCATGGGCTCTCCCTCTTGCAGCCCTCCTTTGGAAACCTCATTTTCATAAGCTCCCTGAAGTTCTTCCACAGATGTGGTGGCAACAGGTACAGTCACTGGTACAGGTACTTGGACTAGTTGAAGCTCACCAAGGTTTATTGGCTGCTCTTCCATATTAACAACCTGAAGTGTGATGATCTGCGTGTCATCCACCGTGGCTTCTGTTTCTTGAGGCACTGCACCTTCCATTACTTCAGTTTTCATCTGCAGGAGAGCTGGATCCAGCTGCTCCATCATCACCATCTGCACCCCGCTGTTGACATCCTGCACCACTTCACTTCCATCTGCTTGGTTGGCTGGTATATGACAAGCATCGTCCTCCTGCCCACCTTCACGGCGTCTTTGATAGGTTTTTCTCTCTTTCCCCTTAATAAATGTTTCCGATTCCTCCACAATTGCTTCAACTGCCTCACCTTCCATTTCACCTGCCTGTTGGAAAGACAAGAGAATGAATGCTGTGCCCCATCCAAAGCGTTGTAACAACAAATCCCACCAAAGGACGAGTGGCCCAAGTAAAAATGACCTCAACAGCAACCTCTCACCATCATATTCAGAAAACAACATTTGAAAACTGCAGGTCTCCACTGGCCAAGGCAACGACAGAATGGGACAACTGTACTGTAGTTCTTTTGGAAAGGAAGGAAAACAAGGAGGAGAGATTAAGCAATGTGCACATTCCCATTTCTGAAAGACTGTGAATCCCACAGGTGAAATGTCTGGCAGCATTATTCCTTATTAAGCTTCTTTAGGCACTCCACAGAGCTCAGCAACACCCCAGGCAGTCTTTGGCTACCAATTCTAAAGGCACAAGAATAACATACTCTTAAAAGTAGAAAGCCAACCTTAAAGAAGAGCACTACATTTGAGAACTGCAGAACTTTAGCAGGAAGCAAAAGCACCAAGAATTGAGCATGAAAAACTACAGTCACATTTGTTTCATGTCAAAAAGCTACTAATTTCTGGATGTTTAAACTTCTCTGAATGAAACTAATCGAGTTAGTTCAGTATATTTCTTGTCAGCAGCCAGGAGTTTGATTCTGGCTCCCATTTCTGGGCACTGTCTGGCCCCTGAGCAGAGCAGAGGATGATGCACAGAGCCCTCTTCGGGCAGAAGGAGCCACAGCAGGCAGGGCTCACGGAAAATAATACTGCAATTTAAATGATGTGGACTCACAATACTTGGGTTAAATCTCTCTGGAGTCAAATAACAATACTGAAGTTCAGCATTTAGCTGGGCCTTAACTCTGGAAATAGTTGCATACAAGTGTAAGTTGAAGTCTTGCTCCTCCTCGGACCATCCAGCATTCTCCTCTGCACTCAGGGTAAAAATAGGAAATTCCTGTGTTCTCATGATGCAAGAAGGTTGTTTTTGAGAGTAATAAAATGGCTAAAAGAAATTATGACTGGACTAGATGATGTGAAAGGTCCCTTCCAACCTATGCAATTCTATGGAATTTTCATTTTGCAGCTATTATTATTTTCATTTGGGGAAAGAAAGTCATAGTAAAGGAGTATTTTGCATGCCTACCTCTGTTTCAGTGGTTTCCTTTGGAAAAAGGAAAGCAGATTACACAACCACGTTGAACAGGTTCCCTGCATCAGGGAACAATTTATTATAACCCTCACTCAGGTGCTAGAAGGGTACCAAGGTCAATTTTACTGCTGAAACAAGTAACAAACTGACAGTTTCCTCAATAAGCCTGCAATAAAGTTGAGATTCCAACACCAGATTTGACAACAGGCTTCCACATTTTCCTATAGGATCAAGTGGCCCCTCAGACCAATGAGCCACATCTATTTAACCTGTCCTGGCAACTCAACACTTACATCTCACATCATACTACTTTCAAGTAGCTACACTTAATCTTGCACACTCATTTGTGAAACAGGCTCACACACACAGGCATGAAACAGCTGCCAGTCTCATTAGCTTTAAGGATTATAAGAGCTCTAATTGTTATTTTTGGAGCCCTTGCTTTTACTCTGCTGCCTTTTCCAGTATCCTCCACTTCTGTTCTGGGAGAACAATACAGCTCACAGAGTTCTTCAGCCTGCTCAGAGCAGGGACATCTATTAATGTACAATCCTGATGTCTGCAGGGGGCACCAGACACCAGGAATACTGACATATGGCTTCATGTGCTCTCCCTGTGGGGATCCGGCCTCTCCTCTCTCCTCCACCACCCATCAGCTCTTCAAGTCCCAGCAAATCCATATGGACAAGCAGCTGAGGAACAGGGGATGATGCAAGTACTTAACACCAGACAGCAGGCGAGGAGAGGAGAGCAGAGCCCTGCTCTGTGGCCTGCAGCAACTGTGAAACCACGAGAGCAAACTGCTTTTTCAATTATCTCAAGTATATGCAGGGAGACAGAGAGAGAGAAAAGAGGAGAAGCTTTTTCAAGTGACCAGAAGTCTCCAAACAAGAAGAGGAAGGACACAGCTAAAGAAAATATAGGAATATGGTAAATGGTTGGGGGTTAATAACAAAAGATTTAAGATGGAGAGGAAGAAATGGCAAAAGAGTATTCGAGACCTGATACAATTCCATTTTGGCATCTTGCAAGAGTCAGCATCAGCAATCCTGATACAAGCAGAGGCAGCTCTGAGCAGAGGGGGTCTCTCGTGAGGACCTTCACACTAACTGCAGATACCACAGCTGGTAACAGGTCACCCAAAAGCAAGCCAACGGGCCAAGATGTGCCAGTGTCCTCCAGGATCCTGCAGAAGCAGGTCCTCCAGTGGGACTGTAGGAAGGCATCATCTCGGATCCACACATCAGAAAACTGTGACCACCACGGAAGAGGTCACTCACCCAGATATATAAAGATTTTGGGATATGGATCATGTTTTCAGGAAAATGTTGCCAGCCCAGGAATGCAGGTTTATGCTGAGAGCAAAGGGAACAGGACCAAAGATATCAGGGGCTGCAGCCCCTCTGCTGCGAGGAAAGAGTTGGGAGGTTCAGCCTGGAGAAGAGAAGACTCTGGGAAGATCTTAGAGACCCTTCCAGTCCCTCAAAGAACTCCAGGAAAACTGGGGAAGGACTCTTGATCAGGGAGAGGAGCCAGAGGACAAGAGGGGGAATGGTGTTCAACTGAAAGTGGGGGGACTGAGATCAGATATCAGTAAGAAATTCTTTGCTGTGACACTCGGGTTGCCCATAGAAGCTGTGGCTGCCCCATCCCTGGAGGGGTTTAGCCTGGAGGAGGTTCCAGAGAGACCTTAGAGCCCCTTCCAGTTCCGAAAAGCCCCTTTTGGGGCTTTTCGGGACTGGAAGGGGCTCTAAGGTCTCCCCAGAGCGTTCTCCTCCAAGGTGGTGAGACCCTGGCCCAGGTTGCCCGGAGAAGCTGTGGCTGCCCCATCCCTGGGGGATCAAGGTCAGGTTGGCTGAGGTTTTGAGCAACCTGGTCAGGTGGGAAGTGTCCCTGCCCAGGGCAGGAGGTGGGACTAGATGGGTTGGAAGGGACCTTAAAGACCAAACTACTCTATGATTCTATGAAGACTTTATTCAAAGGATGCTCACAACGAGTGGCGCGCATAAGTAGGACTCTTACAATCAGTAGGTAACAAAGCTATTCTAGAGAAGGAGCTGTAAGAAATAAAGGTGCTTATCTAATCATCTAACCCCAGAGTTATCTTTTTCTTCTCCCAGCAGAAGGCAGAGCCGGCAGAGCACGGCTGTCCTCCAGCGGCAAGCAGCACACACTGCAGCGACCAGCTCCTGTCGCCTCCTCCGCTCGCCCAACCCCAAAATCCACAGGGGTGAGCACGTACTCCTGCCTGCTCCATGCCATGCACTACCCTCTGCTGTCAATTCATCTGAAAACGACTGGTTTTAAACCAGGTTCTTGCAAGGGAAGTGTTACAGTACTTAAAAAGTACTAGATGAGATCTTAGGAAGAAGTTCTTTGCTGTGAGGGTGGTGAGGCACTGGAACAGGTTGCCCAGGGAAGCTGTTGATGCCCCATCTCTGGAAGTGTTGAAGACCAGGCTGGATGGGGCTTGGAGCAACCTGCTCTAGGGAGAGGTGTCCCTGCCCAGGGCAGGGGGGTTGGAACTGGATGATCTCTAAGGTCCCTTCCAACTCTGACCATTCTATGATTCTATGAAAGTTTAAAGTCCTGAAAATATAAACTCTCCACATTCAGGAACAGGATGCAAGAACACTTCCAGCACAGCAAGGCTGTTAAAACTCCCCACATCAACACAGAGACTGAGCATTCAATTAATGCTTCTATAATTAATATTTTGTAGGATTGCATTAAGCACAACTTGCTGTAAACGTCAATGCAGACAGTACAAACCCCGAAACAGATGTTAATATCTGAAGATGGTTAGTGCCACTGCATGTTTTTCTCCCTGGGTTATTATAAAGTTGTTGTCACAAAGAGGGATTTGCCTCTCTCTGCCAGTGTTAAGAACAACAAACCCTGAACTGCAAACTGCATGCATCAAAATACACCAAAGTTTACTTTTTGCCAAACAAGACACAGCCTCATTAAAATCTGTGGGACATTCAAAGCAATCAAACCGTAGATTTAGTGCTGCAATATCCAGTTCACTTGAGGGGGAAAACCAGTAGTAAAAATCAATAGAAACAACGAGGACAAATAAAAACTGTCAATAAGTTTTTGGATAAAATAGTGAAAATATCAGCAGCTCCATTAGTGCAAGCAAAAAAAAACAAAAAAACAACCCAACCCTGCATCACATTCAGACTTTGAACTCAAGTCAATACATATGCCATTCCAAAATTGTCCTGGCTTTGACCCTTAGGGATTAGCTGTTCATTAAAATTGATACAGGAGTGGAAATAAAGCATTACGTACAGCATGGGAGACATGTTTCTCCTGCATATCCTGGGAACCTTCAAAAGCTGAAGGGGGGAATAAGCAGAAACATCACCTAAAAGTCTACAGTCATTTCTGCCACTTAAAGCAAGGGAAAGATTTAAAAATATATCAATAAAATACACGTAACAGGTTTAAGGACAAAAGTGCATCTTTCTCCCACTCCCCTGCTTGCAGTCAGTATGTGTGTCTATGGAGGTATTTAAGACATCAGCAGACCCAGGAGTGCTTGGTCATTCTCCTTTCCCACCATGAAATAGCCACATTTTTCTTCTGAAATGCCTTCCAACTCAACACAGTAAAAAAATTAGGCAGTTTAACAGGTAGGAAGCCTTCCCATTTCCTCCAGATAAAGATGGCAAGCAGATACAGAGAAAGCACAAAGCATTAAGTGTAGCCTTTCCCAGTCCTGCTCTTATTCACTATTAATTGTTCCTAATCCCCTGGGCGTATCAGCAATACCCCCTACATGGCCAACAAATCCAGGTTATGAAGGAAGTGAATGTGCAACCTCTTCTCCAAGAGCATCTACTGCAGTTTAAAATCATGCCAGTTCTCAGTCTCCACACAGTGTGGCACTAGAATTAAAAACAAATCCTGACACAGTTGAGAAAGCAACAGGAAGATGTTTGAAGAGCTCTACGTAGGGCCATGCTCCCCCCAAAAAAGTTTGGTAGTTTGGTCTCAGCACTTCACAAACACTACTAGAACCACCTGGAGTTCAGCAGTTCAGCCATGGTACCACATCCAAGAGAAGGGGCTTGGCTGGATCCAACCAGGCTTTTTCCAATTTTCTTTCTTTTAAAGATAAGCTTAAGGATGTGAAACTACTTGACAAAGCTCACAGAGCTTTAAGGAACAGGGAGCATCCTCTGAACATCTTAGGATAGGATATTTTCAGGATGCTGGTGCTACCACATGCAAAACAAACAATTTACTACCAAAAGCAGAAACTATAAAGCTGAGATCAGTTTCTTTTATGTAAGTATTTTTCTCATGCTGGAAGCTCAAAGCTTTCATTTGCCTCCCTCATTAAATCCCAGATCCACTGGTTACTACTGCTACACCCATCTCCAGCTGTTTTCCCATTTCTTCCTTGTCATTTACAACACTGGCACTGAAAACCAGAAAAAATAAAATAAAAATCAAATATACTACTTCACAAACATCCATGACAGCTTTAAAAGAAGAAAAAAAAGGCAGCCATTAATCCACTCTTAAGCAACTTTAAGAAGAACTCTTGGAGAGATGCTAAACAGAAGAACAAACTTCACGTGTTAATAAATGCTTGTGGCTTTTTCTGCATGTGGAAAGGGCCCATCAGTGCAAAACCCCACAAAATATGTATAAATGCTACAAAAATGACAGCTGCAACTACAAATGTACAGTTGCAGAAGGATGATTTCCTTAGATACTGGCTTGGATGCAGAGAGTTAGTTCTGGTAGCGTTTGAAGTCCTGCTGATGGCGACCCAAAGTGTCCATGCTGGTGTCTGGCCTCCCTAAACAGGGCAGGGAGAAGAGCACACTCCTCCAGAGAGTAACTCCAAGCATTTAAGTGGATCCCTACACTAAATTTCCATCTAGAGGAACATACCTTTCTCTGCATTCACCAGACAGGAGAGCAGATTCTTAACTTGCACAATGGCTTCATAATCCTTGCGTGAGAGGAAAACCCAGCACTGCTGTCAGAAGAGCTGCTCTCACTTTCTCCCTTCCTTAGCATTAGTAGAATAATTCACTCACCATAAGGAACTTAATCAAGAACTAATTCCAGCTGAAAACTAATGTGGGGAAAAACATTTCATTACATCACAACACATTCAGTTCCCGATGTGATTCCCCACAGGAATGCTTTGGCAGAGAGAGGCACGGGAGGAGGTTGAATGTGCCAGAGCCACCTTAAAGCTCTGAACAAACCACAGCCCCAAGAACCTTGCCCCCCAGAAGCTGGTGGCCATGCTGAGCTGTGTCCTCCTGCTCTGTTCCATCCTACGATCCACCAACACACACTATGGTGAAACTGCTCTCCCCTCCTTCTGCTCTCACGCCTTCCTGTTTAAATTCAATAGCATTTAAGCAGGATCAAACCCACACACCTACTGTTGCATTCAATTTGCTCTTAACTATCAACCAAAGTTACCTTTTTCTCACCCTTATATGAAGGTAGTGCACTTTGGGCCAGATATTATCAAAAGTCATCTTTACCTTTCACCCTTCACAGAATGGTCAGAGCTGGAAGGGACCTTAGAGATCATCCAGTTCCAACCCCCCTGCCCTGGGCAGGGACACCTCTCCCTAGAGCAGGTTGCTCCAAGCCCCATCCAGCCTGGCCCCATCACTTCCAGGGATGAAGCTACCAAGTTTCTGAGCTTCCAGCTTTCGAGCTACCAAGAGCGCAGCCAAACCAGCTCCCTGGCTACAGGACATTCATTACCGATCACTTGGGGTAGAATTAAAACCAAAAGGCATGCTGTGATGTTTCTACAACTACCTCCACCCCTTTTTTTACTTCTGTAACCTACAGAAGTGATCTTCCTAGTCCTAGATCCTCAGCTCCTGCCCAGGGATCTTAGCAGAGCTCTTTCAAACATCCACCGTGTCTCATGAAATAAATCAGAGTGATGAGAACCCTGAGTCAGTACCGACCCTTAGTTTTTAGTCAGTAACACAAACCTGTGGTTTTCGGCAGTTACTCAGGATAAATTTAACCTGTTACCTGGGATCAAGAACTAACAGAGACACACACACAAGAGATGAAAGCAGAGTATATACACAAGATCCTCCAGCAAGACAGAAGGAAGCTCAATTCTTTATCTTTGCTTCAGCTGTTTGCAGAACAAGCACCCTCTTAATCCTTACACCTGACAGCAGCAAAGGCCCCAGAATGACAGCTCCTCCCCAACTAGTACTGCTAATTCTGCAGTAATAAGCTGCAGTCTGCAATGGAGAGCATAATGAAATAATGCTAATTGCCTGAAACTTGCATTGTGAGTAATAACAGTCACTGCAGTTACTCCAACAAATCCCATATATTCAAGTCACTTGTGCTATAACTGACTTTGACCTGGACATGGTGAGCCCCAACAAAGGAAGCAGCCTGGTGGTAGCATTCCAGCTTTATTTCTGGAAGTACACTTTTTTTCTCCCTTAGATTCGGGTAAGTTTTATTGGGAAGGCAGTAGAGTAAATATTCTTGTTCTTAAACCTTGTTCCCCTCTTCCTTAATTTCTCCATCCATTCTTATCTAACATTCTTTCACATTTTAGTTCACAATCTTCCTTATTTCTTCCAGTAACTGCCAGTGCACTCTCACTAGAAGACATCAGGTTTTTTTTAGTCACACAAAGAATTCTCTAGTGAAAGTGAGGAAACATGAATTAAACACTTCCATATCAACATTAAAAAAAGTTTTGCCTTTTTGCTGTATTAAGCAAGTGTTTCTGTTTTGCTATCCTGACAGATTGTTTCAGAAGGACATACAAGCAATTTTACCAGGTGTAAACTACAGAAAGATTTACACTTTAAAAGCAGGAGTCACAGAAGAATTTCCAGCTGATGCTGAGTCATAAAACCAAGCAGTCCCTCCCTTTTACAGTTCCTCATAGTATGAAAGTGATGAAGGAGCTCACAAAATACCACTGGGATACTTGAAGGTAATAAAGTAAAGAACTGAAAACTATTTCAGGTTAAAACTACCTGTAAAATCCATTACCACAAAAAGTAAAGGCTAATATTGTAGGTAAATACTGGAAAAGGTTAACAGTTTTATCAACAAGTATATGTGGGCATATTTCTCCACTCACACCTAATTTAGGCTTTCATTTGGGCTATTAGCAAACTGCTAACAGTTCAAAAAAAAGGTATTTCTTCAAGATCAGGTTTTGTAGAGCTGGACTCTCTGGCCATCTGATGATATCAAAACAACCACACCTGAAGAGAGAATTAGCACAACAAGTTACGTGGCAGTCTGGAGACTTCATAAGCAGCTACAAGCATTTGGATTTTGTTTTCCTCTACCTTTATTTGGATGAACAAGTATCCAAGAAGAAACTATTGAAGCACAGCAATTCATTTTATCTTCATAGAAATTCTCATTAATTAGTGAGACTCTGCCTGGCCAAGGGAATTCAGCCTCAAAATCTGCTCATCCCTGGGATGGTACCACAGGTCCTGCCCTTCAAACAACAGCTGTCTGCGTGGGAACAATTAGTCACTTCAAAAATTACACCCTGCTGCATACAAGGAAAACTAAAATCAGTGCTGCTTCACCTAATGTCAGGCTGCCAGATTCAGAGGTGTAGCCCACTGTTGTTGCAGCAGGGACAGGAAATTCCAGGAGAGTTTTGGAAACACCTATGGGAAGGAGACGGGTGGTGGACAAGAGAAACTCCCAGAGCCTAAATTAAGTCATTCTTGCTTCTGAATCACCAAAAAAAAGGGTTATTCTGAATTAATAAATGCTGGAAGAGCCATAAATAGACTCAAACCCACGTGAACCCCTGACAGTGGTCTTCATGCTGAAGTTCTAACCAGTTTAATCCGTTTTATACACATATCTAGTTCCTTTGGACTCCCTTTCCAAATATTCTCATCCACTAGGACCAAGAAGTGCTGTTGCAATCAACCTTCAGAGCAGATGAAGCAAAAAGCCAGTTCCCACAAAGGCATTTGACCTTGGAGAAGAAAAAAAAAAAAAAAAAAAAACAAACCCCCACACAAAAACCTCTTCACCAGGATTAAGGCCTAATTTTCAAGCACATTCACTCTCCCAGCAAAAGCAGGGATGGTTTCTAACCGCCCACTCCTTTCCACCCACAGCACCCAAACTACTCCTTGCAATGGCTGGAGAGCAGCCCTGAG
>VXBW01007862.1:64444-75923 GCA_013400375.1 Thinocorus orbignyianus
TGCTGATGCCCCATCCCTGGAAGTGTTTAAGGCCAGGCTGGATGGGGCTTGGAGCAACCTGCTCTAGGGAGAGGTGTCCCTGCCCAGGGCAGGGGGTGGAACTTGATGATCTTTAAGGTCCCTTCCAACTCTGACGATTCTATGATTCTATGATTAGCACAAGTATTTGCAAGATGGCAACCAGGCAGGAAACTAAATCCAGCCAAAAAGATCCTTATTTCCACCCAGAGCAGGTGTGTGGTGTGGCCAAACGCTGAGACCCGCCAAAAGAGAAGCAGGGCAAGAACATTCCCTCCAGCACAGCATAAGCTTTAAGCACTGAGGAAACTACTGCCTCGGCACAGGATGCATACCAGGCTTTAAAACCCCTTTAATTTACATTTATTTTCTTGATGCTTCCCCACTTCTGCCTGGATTGACTTGGTCTCCTCACACTGGCTATTCTTCAGGCAGCTCTTGATGTCAGAGCCCACGCTGGAACAGAACAGAACACTTGCACTAGTGAAACTACATAAAAGAGAGAGGGAAGAGAAGGGTGTGGGGGGAAAGCACTGTTTGAATGTTTAATGCTTGTTTAATAGAGAATGTGTAGCCCCACACCTCTAAGATCTGCATTGTAAACTGTTGGGGACCCCTTCTTTATTTATCAAAAGCCTTAAACAAGACCAAATGAGTATTTTAATCAGCTTTAATGCTATTTACCAGGAAGAATGAACTCATTTTGACAAACTCCTCTCTGTGCCTCTTTGCAAACACTTAGCATTTGCAGTTCTGACAACTCACAACCCTGTACACCTCATGGCAAATTAGGAGTGCAATATGACACTTCCAAGCCGGTTCTGCTACTTCAGATGTCCTCCTCCTCCTGTCCTGTGGACCACCAAACCACAACACAGAAGCAGTTCTTATTGTTACACGGGTATAAATCAAGTCTAACCCATTACACACTGTCATTGCAGCAAGTCACACATTAATGAACTAACCAAATCATCTCTAACACACTTCTAACCTTATTACTTTGAGGAGGAACAGCCTCAGCTCACTGAAGAGTTGCAATAACCCTGATCAATTCACATTTACAGAACTACAATATTTCCACGACATCACACTTTTCTCATCTGTACTCCCTTTCAGTCCTCAGTGTATGTATGTGCTAAAAACCTCGGGGAACATGAAGCAGCTCCAGAAGAGCCACTCTCCAGCAAGGTCCATACTCCTGCCATGCTCCCTGGTGCAGGCCAAGCAGTGTGGAATTTCACACACGTTCTGCACCCTTTGAATTCAAGTACTTCTCCCCCTTCCCCCCCGTTTCTTGTTACTTCTTTAGTTCAGCGCACTCAAGTCGGGGTTCTGCCTGCATTTTTTTTCCCTATTTTTAATTGTTCTTCAGTGTCAAAGAGCACTACTGATGAGTTTGGTGGAGCTATGGACGTTCAGTGGTAACGAGCTTTATAAAAAGAGTTTGTAATTGATCTTTTTTCACTTAAAACTTACTCTGTGAATGTGCCATATGCTGTATACATTCCCTGGCCAGAGAAAGGGATGCTCAAAGGATAACACAGGGCTTGTGCTCCTCTGGGAACTGCTGACACAAGCTGCATCCTTGCCAGGTTCTGTGCTGTGAGGGCTCCCACACAGTAGTGGTCAGCAGATAAAACCAGGTTTTATTCCTGACTTAAAACCCTGGAGAAGACTGCCATTTCCTAAAACTTAAACACTTGTAAATTAACACAGAAAACTCTGAAGAGCAAAGGACTTCTCCACTCAGAAGACATTCGATGCAAAACAAACACCTCCTGCACGGAACTGGATCATCTCAGAAGTTTCATCATGGGACAAAACATACCAGGACTCTTCAAAGGGGTACATCTAATAAATTCTGAATAAAGATAAAGATCTAATAAGTTCTGAACAAAGATTGTACCCAGCCTCTTAGTAGGGAAAAAGAGAAACAAAACAGTAATAATTGTAGTTATTTCCCACACCAGACAACACAAATTCAGAAGAGCTTACAGGGATATCTGCAGATTACAAGCGATGGTGGGTTAACTAACGTCAAGCACAACCATCACCCTTCTCTTTTCCCAAGGTATTGACTCCATAAGGAAACATGTTGCCGGACTTCTCACAGAATGATATGTGGTTGGAAGGGACCTCTGGAGATCATCTAGTCCAACCCCTGTCAAAGCAGGTCCTCCTAGAGCATGTTGCACAGGAACTTCTCCAGGCAGGTTTTCAATGTCTCCAGAGACTGAGACTCTACCACCTCTCTGGGCAGCCTGTTCCAGGGCTCTGCCACCCTTAAAATGAAGAAGTTCCTCCACATGTTTAGATGGAACTTCTTCTGTACAAGTTTGTGCCCACTTCACCTTGTCTTCAAAGTAAGCAAGAACTTAAGAACTCTGACATCACTCAAGAAACATGAGCCTAATCCTGTACCCAAGAAGCAGAGTTTCCCAGCACTGCATATTTCAAAATTGCAAGGCATGCTTGTTCTGATTCTAATGCCACAGAGGGAACATCCAACCCTGTTCTCCTTCACTGCAAAAAGCCTGCTTCCCTTACAGTAACCGGTGTATTTTCTGGCATAAAACACCTTGCATGAATCTATCAGATCTTTGACATATAGGATATATGAAGGAAAACAAGGATAAGCTAGAAATTTGCATGCTCCACGTGTCCATTCTGGAGTTTAGCACACCAACATTCACCAGAAATAGCCCATTAGAGGGCTACCAAAACAAGGAGGTGGCTAGAGGAGGAGACGTGCAAGAGAAGACCTATGAGAAGGCTAAAGGAGACCTTGCTGCCACCTCCAGCTACCAAACATGAGGGTAAAAAGATGACACCACACTGCTGGAGGTACACAATAGAAGGAGATGATGTGAGAGGCAAGCTGCAACAACCAGAGCAGTCAAACATTGGAGCAGGTTGTTCAGAGACGTTGTGGAAACTCCAGTCTTTCAGCTACTGAAAAATATTTGCTAGATAGAACCCTAAACCTCATCTAACTTTAAAGCTGGGCCTGCGCTGAGCCAGTGATGGAACCAGGGTACTACAAGTCATCCCTTCCAACCCAAATTATTTCACCATTCTCTGGCACTACATAAAATGAAGGAGATATTTAAACTTCCAACAAAGCAATGAGGTTTTATTCATCTATACAGTTAGAACTATGATGCTCTGAGGACAGAGATTTATTGGTCTCAGCACTCACTCACACACAAGTTCTAGAGGACCTCGAATACCTCCACAACATCTTAAACACCGACCAGTTCTTCAGCTAACGCACAGAAGCATAGACTTTCTTGGCAATCTACTGCTGACCTGCACTTCCAGAGTGATGAATATACAAAACCATTGGGTATTTCATTTAAGAGAACAGCGTTAGAAGAGCACAGGCTTCATGTATCATTGTTTAGGAGACACAAACCCACACAAGATATGAAATCAGAGAGGCAGCAAAGAGTCCAACATCAGACAAGGCTCCTGTATGAACTTCAGGCAGAAAAGGTAGGAGCAGTGACAAACATCACCACCAATTTATTTCTTTTTTTAATCTGCAGGACAAACTAAGGACCACAAATTATATTAAACCCAAATTAATATAAAAGAAAAATCTATCTTTGAAAAAAAATATGGACTACTGTGTGCTCTTTTTTCCAGAATATTAAACAAGAGGTACCTCCAGTGCCAGCAGGCTGCTGAAAAGGCTCCCTGGCTGCCAGCACAGGACAGACTATTTGAACCAGCAGCTCTGGGACAAGAACAAGTGGTAAAACACCATATCAACCAGCAACTGCACTGGATCAAGTACTTCTAATCAGTTCTAACAAACTTTCAGTGCTGTCTCCACACTTGGAATCTGGTGGAGGTGGAGAGAATATCCTTAAGGATTTGTTTGCAAAAGCCACACCAAGCAGACATCTCCAAAACCACCACAGATGCCACATCAGGCAACTCAGACATCTGAACATTTGATATTCTGCTTCATCGCACTGTCATGGAAGCTGCCAAATTCTTCTTCTTTATGTAGGTCAAAACACTGGTAGAACAGGGAGAGGATGCAGCTGCTTCAACAGGACAAAACTATTTCCACACACACCACAGGAGCCAAGGATAAACCACTCTGGGCTCGTATCATGCACCAGTAGCACAGAGGAGGGAGCAGCCAACAACAGTCATTGCTGAGCAGGAAGGAGAACATCAATACAGAAGGTAGGATGAAACAGGATGAAACAATCAACAAGTACCTTTTGAGTATTCAGTACTGCCACAGGAAGCGATAAATCTCCCTCCACAGATCAGAAAGAGCAGTAAGTTCTACACTCAGCAGGAATTCTGGGTGACACTAACTTCTTCCATCCTCCAAAACAAAAAGAAAAGAAAAAAGGTTTTCATAATCTCATAAGCTTTGACTGAAACTATTAACCTTCAAAAACTTGATTCTTTTTTCCAAACTGTCATCTGAAAAACTCATGAAGTGAGGGAGAATTAAATGGTTCTCTCCCAGTACACACTGGGAAAACAAAACTAAAGTTTATATTGCTCCTCCACTGCAAACACAAAGAATCATAGAATGGTCAGAGTCAGAAGGGACCTTAAAGACCATCAAGTTCCAACCCCCCTGTCACAGGAGGCCCTTAATTTAAAATGTAGTATTGTTATATTTATGTCAAGTACCTACAACCCAAAGCAGGGGGGCATTTTGAATTCAGCAGCACTTCCTGCTTTCATTTTCAACCTCTGGATGTTAGAGGTGCTTCCAAGGTAAGAGTTTTGCAAATCAAATACGAGGAGACAGAAAAAGAAAAAAACCCAAAACCCACCCACACCACCACAAAAAGGTGAAGTAATTAGCCAAAAATCACTATTGGTTCCCCAGCAGAGGAAAGCTCTTCCAGGAGCAGGTCCAGAGCAACACGGTCACCTTCATTATTAAACAACAGGAGAATTCAATCCTCTTGACAGTGATTTTAAATACAGTGAAAAATGTTTACAAATATCCAAACGCTGCCATTAGTGCTTTAGGTCTCAATTACCTCTTCAGAAAGCCCCAAAATATTTTGGGGCAGTTTCACAAAGACTCAAATCAAACTCAGGGTTGCAGTTTGTCCACATTCACTTACATCTAGTTGCCTCTGATCTTTTTTTGGGGACACACACACACAGGAAGCACAGAGCTGACCAACTCACTGCCCGGTGACGCAGTCACCAGTGGAAGGAGATGAGGTCACAAGCAACCTTGGTTTCCCAGGGAAACCATAGCTTTTACCTCCCTAAATGTTTTGGTGCCACTCCCAACATAATCAGAGCTGTATGTCCACTTTTACAGCTTTTATCAATAGATGGGAAAAAAGGAAACAAATTCCTTCCTCCAATATTAACATTTAAAAAGAAAACCAAAACACCCTGCAAGGATAGATCAGTGTTCATCCAATCCAGCAGTGTGTCCCCACCATCTCAAGCAGGAAAGGCTGCAGAGGGAGAACAGTATTAGTCATGTCTGTGGTTCACCACCCTCATCCCAGCACCCAGCCATGGGATTAAGGATTTTAGTATTTGGACCTTCTGATCTCTTCCCAAGCCTTCAAGGTCTCCACACTCTCTTACCAAAACAGGCTTTCCATCAATGATGGGGGATTTTCCACATTTCTTCCATCTACATGCTACAGGCTCACCACAAAACCCCCTGCATCCACCTAAAAAGTTGGTTCTGTGTGAGCCCACAGAACAGCAAGAGGGCTGGGCAGGCAGAATTCCTGCAGAGAAGTGGCCTTCGGACAAGCAGCCAGGAGAAGGGAGACTTGCCCAACTCAAGCATCAGGGGCTTCTGTTGAAATTACCAGCCAGAGGAAGTTCACTCTGCAGCTGAGAGCTCTCTTCCCACCTTTTTAACATACATAATACATTAAAAGTACTTTTAGCTTTCAGCAATCTCCCCTAGACACACTCTGTCCACCACCAGGCTATTCACTGGAATGTTATGGAGAACTCAGAAAGGCTGCTGAAAGAAAGCACTTGGGTCAAGCCCCCTCACACTGTGTTATCACAGCTCAAAATTAAGTGCTGGTTTTAGTCCTCCCACAGCTTTACTCCCCCTACTTTCATTCCTGGTTGAGTCCTTTGGTCAGCACCTGCTTTAAAACAGAGGTCACTGCACACAAAATCATTTCAAACAATACTTATCAATATAATATATGATCCAATAAATAATTTTAACTAACAAAAAAATAAATCCTGATACAAGGCTGTATTTTCTGGACTCAAAAAATCACCTTGCTTCACCCTCACCAAATACTTCCCATGCTACAAACTGGGAGGTAAGAACTCCTTCACTGACAGAGGTTTGGAGCTGTTTGAGAAGATCCTGAGGCTACTCGGTAGAAAGAGAGCTGGAGAGGAGTCAGGAGCGTTTCCCAGCAGCAGAGGATGAATGTCTGTCCCCCCAGCAGCTTGCTGCTGCCACAGATAAGGCTTTTTTACACTCACAAACTTGGACTAAAACACACAGAACACTACTTTGACATACCTCCAACATTTATCTCATACCTCCTCAGTTTCTCCTCTTCAGAAGAGTTTACTGGCTTAATCATGCTCTAGATTTCTAAGGAAAAGTCCTAAACTTCTGTTCAAACAGACAGAAACTACTGAGAGAAGTAGCTGCTCCCCAGCTATTTTTAAGCAGGAACACCTGTCATTTGATCACTGACTCTGACCTCTTATGAATTACAGTTTTCTAAACCTATCTGTAACAAAAGAAGTGCAGTACCTTGAGTTGGCTGAAGCAATTTTCAGATTTTTTTCCACCATCCTGATTCAAAGATGTTAAGAAACATTTGTTCTTCACACCATAATCCCACAGTTAATCACCTTCACCGTGAAAACCTTACGCTTTTAATTTGAACTTATCTGGCTACAAATTTGTGTTGTGTTTGTCAGCAAGAACAGAAACAGCTCACTAATATCAACTGTTATCTTGCCAGGGAGATATCTGAGGACTTTAATCAGGTCTCCTCTAGGTTTTGCCAAGAAGCTGCAGAGCACAGCAGGGCTGCACTGCACGGCCTTACTTCTCACCTCCCCATCAGGCTGGAGACTAATCCCCTTCACAGATGGTAATTTTTTTGTTTGTTCATTAAGTGCTGATGCCAGACCCATACATTGTGTGTGTTTTGGTAATGACTTTGCCCCAGGCACAAAACCCATACCTCTACTCATTCCATTAAAGCACTGGAGAATGCCACCAGCTTCTCTATCACCACAGCAGCTCCGAAACTCATCTTTAAGCTGTTTATCCACTATAATTCCAAAATGCAGTTCAGCTACTGCTTTCTCCTGGAAAGAGAGATATATCTATCTCCTAGATACCATGTGCCTGGATTTAAATTCAGCTGGATTGTTTTTTCCCCAGGTATACAGCTTTCTACCTCAGCACACACCTGTAGAGATCCAGCTCACCTGACAGATTGGCTCCCTTACCTTACTGCTATTTGCCTTTCCACAACTTTATCATGCTAAAGTTTCAACTCAGGCATTTTTGCACCAAAAAAACCCCCCCAAAACAGTAATGAAAACAAACTGTGTCAACTAATTACTGAGTTTTGATGAACATCCATGGAAAGTACTGTCTTGTACACCCTCAGACCATTCCTGAACAGAAAGGCATTCAGTGCTCAATTTTATATTCTGTAAGGCCCTCAATATCTAGAAAGTTACCTTTAATAAAGCCAAATAATAAATCTAACAAGGTCTAGTTTCCTTAAAGCCTTATTTACTAGGATTAATTACATCCTTTCCTCTCCTTGTTAACTAAATTCCATACTATAAAAAAAGTGGGAGATATAAAAGAATATAACTATGTATTAACATCACGCAGCACTGGTCAAACACTCTCTGCACTCAGTTGTCTCCACACACGTCCTTCCACTCCTTCTCTTTTTAATATCAACACATCAGCACTACTCTGGCCTTCTGGGATTTCCCTAGTGTTCCAAAGGGAATCACCCATACAATATTCCTTCCATTACTACAGCTAGGGATATCCCAGTGTTAAAATCTGGGGGGAAAATATAATACACTGGCCAAGGCAAACCCCTTTCTCACCTCCCAATGTACTTGGGTGATGGTTTTGGGGGGCATTTAATGTTGTTTTGTGGTTGCTTTTTCTACATTTTCTTTTGCTTAAAGAAAAAAACAACAACAAAACAAGAACTACCCAACAGAGGGATTTCAGCAGCTTTCAGAAAAGCCTGAAAAAGGGAATAAGGGTTACTCTGACATCTTAATTAAGGCAGTAATATTCTTTATATAGATGGACCAAGCTACTTTCTCCTCTACTTCACAGATAGCTGCTTTACCTGCTGATGTTTGAAATAGACAAGCTTCTAATCATGATGTATATTAATAAAGACAAAGGTGCATTTCATGCTCCAAATAATCTGTGATTTGGCTTCTGTTTTGTTAGAATTTGACAAGTTCAGTGATGTTAACAGAAATTTTTTCGATTCTGGGGAAAAAAAAAATAAAATAAGAGAGGTAAAATAAGATTTTCAGTATAACCTGAGCTTAGTCTCCTTACTGAGCCTTAACTTTTAAGTGAAGCTTTTCAGTGAAACCCATGAAGCTTTAGAGATGTCATGGGTTTGTTTCTATCACAGATGCTGAGAGCTCAGAGCAAAACAGTAACATATTTGGCCATATTACCTGAACTACAAAGAAAATATCCTGTAGCTGAGCTGCTTCACTGTTACCAGCAGAGTAATCCTCCCCTGTGTTACTGGTCAGCAGATCCTCACTGAGCAGGGCACTTCTTGGGCTTTTAAATGCTTTTAAAAACACTCACTCGGCCTCACCTCTGAATATCCACTCCACAAAGCACAGAGAAATCCTCAGGGAGCTGACAGTAAAGAGCTGGAACTGAAGGGTCTCTAAAAACAAACCTTTGCATAGGAAACAACTGTAAATGACTCACAACTTCAGCTGTGGGGATAATTAAAAGAATAATTCTTCAGGAATCCATTATATCATCAATCTCCCCTAAGTAATACACATAAACTGTGCCATTCTTGAGGGCTGTCTCAGTACTACCTTCACATTTTCATCTGTTAAGAACCAGACTGGAAAGACATTAAGCCTAGTATTATAAAAACTTGGAAACTACCAAAATTAGGGATTTTTCACTTGAGGTTTAATTTTTATTAGACACCAAAATTGTCCAGCTACCTGAATGTTAGTATGACCCAAAACTTCAAACTCCCTACCAGCCTCATGCTTTCTGTACTCTTCTTTCCAAGATTATTTTTGTTAATCCTGAGATCCCTCAAGTAAGCAGCCTTTTAGTTTCTCATTAAGTATCTGTCTGAAATAATCATATAATTTAATTCCTGAAGAATGACAGATTATTGGAGAGAAGTGGGAGGAGCAGCAGAACAAGGCAATTTAAATTAAATTAAAACATCCTGCAGTACAAAAAAAAGCAACATCTTCAATCATACAGTGAGGACAGGACAAATATTCTCCCTAGGTTTCAGCAAAAAATTCTGAAAAAAAAAAAGCAAAAGCCTCTTCTGAACCATTTTTATGAGCAGAAAATATAACCTTTAAAAAAAAAAATGGAAGCTTCCTGGACCTGGGTGGAAAGCAGGAGAGCTTGATACTGTATTGAAATGTCAAGGTTTAGTCCAACAAAGCCTGAACTGGGCACCTGAACCAGAGCCAACTGGATGAGCAGAGGTTTAAAGCTAAGCAAACAAATCAAAACAGTTCAGTAAGTGAACACAAACAAAACAACCACCAAATCAAAGCTTTACGTTCTTCCAGCTCCACTGTGGAAGCTGAAGGCCAGCAGTTAAGCCAGTGCCTGCCTTCACATGTGCAGGGAGCCACGGTGGCTGCTCTTTACATTACTTCATATATATCTATACATTACACATCTCAAGCAGGTACATGCACAAGAAAAAGCAGGATTTGTAATCCTAATGTTCTACTACTCCCTCAAGCATTTCCTTATCTGGTAAGAATGAGGTAACAGAACTAAGACTCACTATTATAGGTGAATCAGGGAGGTTTTATGCAAATAAAATCAATATATGTAACATATCTGAAAGAGCTAATATACAAAAAAGCACTCAGACAGAGCAGAAAGAGGTCAGCACTGCGTGTTGTCACAAGCAATGAAGAAGAACAAGGGATAAGGCCAAGGAATCAGATTATTTTTCTCAGATAAACCTAATAATGCCCAACATCTGACTTCCAAAGATCTGCTTCAGAAAGGGAGGAGTTCTCAGACATGAAGTACTATATGGAAGAAAAAAATTTAAGTTCCAGAGCAAGTTCTATACAGGAATTCCTAACTAACTGCATGTAATTAGATTTTTTCAGGTAAATGCTGAATAAGAATGCACGGGTCAGCTCCTGGCATCTTCAAGGCAATGGCACCAGGACTGTGTTGGGCAGGTACCGACCTGCAGCCCCAAGAGCTGGTAACAACACACATGATTTAACTATGGTTCACATTCAAGATACAGCCTGCTAATATGAAAACCAGTTCCTGAAAGAGCTTTTTCCCAGTTGTGCTGCAGGCACGAGCTGCCAATGAACTTAAATGTTGTGGTGACAACACAACGAGACGAGAATCACTGTATTATCCCAGCTGTAGGACCACTGGAGGTTCCAAGAACTTAGCTTGCACACCTTTTGCTCAATGTTACTCCTCAGAAATCTCTCATAAAGTTTCAAGAGTGTTAATGAAGCCATTTAGCACATCCTAATAACCTTCCTCCTGGATATTATGAATACAGAGGACATTAAAACGGAGCTAGCACCATACATCCAGAAGGCAAAATGGAAGTAAGAAAAAAAAAAAAAAAGCACTGCTTTGTCCTTATGTCAAATTTATCTTTCCTTCACTCTTTAACCATGTCTCCTAAACGAAGTAAAATGCATTTAAGTAAAAACTGCAGCTTAAATACTATCTGGAGCTAATCCTTATACCCAGTGGAATCCTGCAAATTCAATAGTCTCTCCACAAGCAGAATAAACTGGAGAACTCGAGAAAATATTTACACATTTCCTTCACTGAAGCAAAAAACCACATATACTGTCAGTGGTAAACAGAGTTTCAAATGCTTCTAATAACACCTCTGGAGTTTATTACCAGGATTTGATAACTGGCAGGATGTGAGAAAGGGCCAAACATTTTTTTAAGGTGGGTGAGGGGGGGAAATGGGTTAAAAAATAAATAAATAAGAAGTCACAAACAGGAAAACAAGCTCATTCTCACCAGACAGCAAGGCCTAAGGATTACAGCAAGAAAAGGATGCGTTCAGTGTGACAAACCCACTGGACCAAAGTCGTTCCACAAAGCTAAAGCAAGGACAAGCTGGACACGTTTTAGTGAAGAAATTTAAAGTTGACACAGAGAACAAAACACATTTTCTGGACACAGAATGTGTGCAATTTCCTCAAAAAGGAAAAA
>VXBW01007862.1:77750-99620 GCA_013400375.1 Thinocorus orbignyianus
CACCTCAGCAAAGCCTTCACCAGAGCAGGAGGCTCTGAGGGAAGGAGCTCCTGAGGAGAAAGAACAGAAATCTACACTGAAACCCATGCCTTTCTGTGCTGAGGTGGCCTTTGCCCAATTAAGAGACCAAACCTTTTCTTAAGCCAGGAGAGGAGTTGATACACGTGTCGTGATTTAATCCCTAGGAAAGTTTGTATGGCGTTTTTACAACCTCCCAACTAGTTGCTGGGATTAGGGAGTGTTTGCCCGGTGGTTTTAAAGGGCCGTGGGCATGCCAAGCTGGCAACCGAGGGGGACAAACAGCTTGAGGGTGAGCTTGGGCGCTGCAGGAATGGTGGATGCGGTGCCAGGTATGTAGGGATGAGGTGCTGGGGAAGTTTAACAAGGTTGGATCCTGGATTGGCACCGCAGCTTTCTTCCTCCAGCCCTGAAAGGTAGAAATAGCCATGTTACCCACAGACACGTGTGAATTTGTATTAACCAGCATGAGGCGTCACATGTCTTTTGTTTTCTGCAGCTTTCTGCATTGCTGAATCTCCTCGGTTTAACATACTTTCTCATCTGCAGCAGCGATTTTACAGGGGAGAATTCTGTGAGCTCGTGCTACATCCTCTTTGTGTGTTCCTACCTTAAAAACATGTGAAGTGGAGCTAGAGTAATGGCTTAAAATATTAATAGTTGGAAGAGGCCTTGGAGGGAAGCTGTGGGGATTCAGAGAGAAGACTAAACGTAAGGAAAACTCAACACAAACCCGTGCTCATTGGACTAATGAGTTGTAAGACTGTTACGGATGAAACTGATAGTAAAAAATCTTGCCCCAAATTTTCAGCTCTTGAGATGTCACTGTGGGGCAGAGTGAAAGCTGTTCAACATCCGAGGCTTTACCCCAGCCTACTTTTTTGCAAGTGGCAAAACCATCAGGCGAACACTAATGCGTGCAAACTGTGCACTTAAAAGCTGGTCTGAAGACTGCTGATGTCCCATTGAGCTGTGCCGAGGGGAGGAGAAGGGCCTGGCAGGCTCCATGAAGAGGGATTTTGGCTGAGGGGTGGTGGCCAGCCAGGAGATTGTCTCCCAATCCTGCATTTCAGGTTCAGCCTGTCCCTGAGCTCGCTGAGTGCTGGGGAAGCAGCAGAGGTGGCAGTGCCATGGGCAGGAGAACCATAGCTTACTGGGCAGCCAGAGGGGACAAGCTGTGTGGAGTCACAAGGATGTAACTCTGTTTCTTCCGTCTTGGTTGAAGGAGAAAAAATGTAGTTACAAAGCAATGGCGAAAAGTGACTGTTAATTACAAGGTGACAGGGTGTAGCCCACAACCTCTGGGGTCTGCATTGTGTGAGAAATCTGAGTCATAGAAACAGAATATCCTGAGCTGAAAGGAAGCCACAAGGATCTTTGAGTCCAGCTCCTCCTAGACTATCAAAAGCTTTGCTAAAGTCCTCCAAGCCCCACATCCTCTGCCTTCCTTTCGTCCACTAGACAGGGGACCTTGTTGTGGAAGGGAATTAAGTTGGTGAGGTACGAAGAATCTACTAAGAATGTTTCTGGGGAAACATGATTCTGTAGTGTGAATTTTTTAAGAGTCATTTACACTTATTCTGAGCTGTCAAACCATCAATTCTTGTGCTGTTATTTTGGGGAGAACAGCCTATCTTTCGTGTGCAGCCAAGAATCCTACTTTAAGCTCAAAACTTAGCTTAGGGCACAAATCAAAATAGAGAGGAGCATAGGCTCTGTGTGAAATCGCTTCTTATGCTCCTTTAAATACTCACCCAGGGCTGTTAGGAAGAACTTCTTCCTAATATCTAATCTAAATCTCCCCTCTTCCAATTCAAAACCATTACCCCTCGTCCTGTCACTAGACTTCCTGACCAAGAGTCCCTCTCCAGCTCTCCTGGAGCTCCCTTCAGATCCTGGAAGGCTGCTCTCAGGTCTCCCTGCAGCCTTCTCTTCTCCAGGCTGAACAGCCCCGACTCTCTCAGCCTGTCCTCATAGGAGAGCTGCTCCAGCCCTCTAGTCATTTTCATGGCCCTCTGCTGGACCCTTTCCACCAGTTCCATGTCCTTTCTGTGTTGAGGACTCCAGAGCTGGACACAGGACTCCAGGTGGGGTCTCAGGAGCACAGAGCAGAGGGGGAGAATCCCCTCCCTGGCCCTGCTGCTCACCCTTTTGCTGCAGCCCAGGCTGGGGTTGGTTTCTGGGCTGCCAGCGCGCACTGCCGGCTCATGGGGAGCTTCTCATCCAGGAGCACTCCCAAGTCCTTCTCCTCAGGGCTGCTCTCCAGCCATTCTCTGCCCAACCTGTATTTGTGCCTGGGATTGCCATGTCCCAGGTGTAGGACTCTGCCCTTGGCTTGGTTGAACTTCATGCCATTTGCACTAGCCCAGCTCTCCAGCCTGTCCAGGTCCCTCTGGATGGCATCCCTTCCCTCCAGTGTGTCAACCGCGCCACTGAGCTTGGTGTTGTCGGCAAACTTGCTGAGGGTGCACTCTATCCCACTGTCCCTTTGATGGGAGCCTGTGAAGTGGCAGCTTCTGCTGGGGTTTATGCTGGCGGGTGTGTACTTTTGGTGTCACAGCCTGGGCAGCTGCACTGGTGGCATCCAAGAGGAGGGTGATCAGTTATTTTGTGCTGGTGACCTGCAGAGACTCCTCAGAACGCTGCCTTGAGACCAGCAGGTAAAAAACAACACTGCAAAGCGCTCCAGAATCTATATGCACCTCTTTAATTAAAAGGAAAACACCAGTAAATGGGGGACAGGAATGTTTTTCCAAAGCCGGAGCACATGGGTAATGTAACCATGACACAGACACCCTCCCACGGGCTGCAGCTCCTGCAAGAAAAGCAAGAATCTGCTGAGAGCAACCAGGCTCCTACGAGAGGGAGATGTTTTCAGCGCTGACACAGATTTGGCTGACAAGCGTGGTGCTGGCAGTGCTGTCTCCTTCCAAATCGCCAACACGCCGTCGCAGAACACTCTCGGTGGTGCTGCCTGTGTCTCCATGTGCTGTGAGAGGGGCTCCCCGGGGGTTCAGCCCACAGAGCAGTTTTTGTGCTAGGGCTGGAGGAGATGTTGAGTTCCAGAGGGAAGAGTTGAATCCCTTCCCTGCTTTCCAAGAGTGGGGGGGTGGTCCTGCTCATCCCCAGCCCTCAGATTAAAAAAAAAACACCCAAGCAGGATGCAAACTGCAGTGAAAGCTTTAAGTGAGTGCTGTCCCAAAAACAAGACTTCTTTTTTATTTTTTTTAAGTTTATTCCAATTTAAATTACAATCCTTCAGTTCCAGGTGACCTGGTAGTGCCTGTGGGGCAGAGGCTAGGCAATAGATTCCTAAATTAATCTTTTTGGGTGCATTTTTTCCCCCCCAGATGTTCTTAAAGCCACATAAATAATGAGATTATTCCTTGAAGTTCCAAGAGCAGAGTTGTTTTGTCCTGACCTGCAGCTCCCTGCCTGCCCTGACCGAAGTCTGCTTTCTTCCTCCCATCTCTCTACAGCCAAGGTGGAGCTTATCTTGGAAGGTGGGATTACGCTGCAGGGACGGAGCAACTTTTTGGTGGGACAAGGAGGACACCCACGGTGGTGAGTGAACTGAAATCGTGACTCTGGCCAATGGGGCACTGGGCTGATTTTATTTCCAGGAGAGGGAGGGGGCAGGGAAAGAAACCAGACCAACCATATAAGACATCTGGGTGCTCTTTCCATCTCTTGGGTGCTCTTGTCCACAGTTGTATGTGCCAGCTGGTACCCACATCTCTTGCTGCTGCATTTCTGCCCAAACCAGCCCAAAACTCCCTGGTCCCACAAGGAAAAAGGACGTGGAGACTGTAACCTTCTGGGACTTCGAATCATAGATTGTCTCAGTTGGAAGCGATCTTTAAGATCATCCAGTCCAGCCATCAACCCAACACTGGCAGACCCACCAACCCATGTCCCTCAGCACCACATCTGCCCAGCTTTTAAATACCTTCAGGGATGGTGACTCCACCACTTCCCTGGGCAGCCAGTTTCAACACTTGATAATCCTTTTGCTAAAGAAATTTTCCCAATATCCATCCTAAACCTCCCCTGGAGCAACTTGAGGCCATTTCCTCTTGTCCCATCGCCTGTTCCTTGACACACAGCCCAGCCCCCACTACACACTTCTTTCAGGGAGCTATAGGGAGTGAGGAAGTCTCCCCTCAGCCTCCTTTTCTCCAGGATGAACACCCCCAGCTCCCTCAGCCACTCCTCACAAGACCTGTGCTCCAAACCCCTCACCAGCTCCGTTGTCCTTCTCGACAGTCTCCAGCACCACCTCAGCACTTTCCTGTCTTGAGGGCCCCAAAACTGGACACAGCACCTGAGGTGGGGCCTTAAGGGGTTTGAGCAGCTGATGTACAAGAAGAGGATGAGAGAGATGGGATTGTTCAACCTGGAGGAATTAAGGCTGTGGGGGTCTTATTCCTGTCTATTAATACCTGGGTGTGTGAGGACAGAGGCAGATGCTCCTCAGTGGTGCCCAATGCACCAAACTTGAACTGAAGTGCAGGGATTGGAGTTCAACGTCAGAAAAGTGAGGATTTTTCTGTGAGGATGGTCAAGCACTGGCACAGGTTGGCCAGAGCTGGAACAGGACAAGGGGTTTTCAACTAAAAGAGGGAGGATTTAGAGTAGATATAAGGAAGGGTGGCGAGACACTGGCCTGGGTTGCCCAGAGAAGTCGCTTCCAGGGCCCCATCCCTGGAAACATCCAAGGTCAGATTGGAGGGGGCTCTGAGCAACTTGGTCTAGTTGAAGATGTCCTTGCTTATGGCAGGGGGGTTGGTCTAGATGACCTTTAAACACTTTCAGAGGTCATCTAGAACAACTTCCCCCTGCCATAAGCAGGGACACCACACCAAGGTAGAGCAGAGAGTAGAAACCAGGGCTGCCCCAGGGACAGTGACACTGGTTTCAGTGACTTCTTGAGCTGGTCACCCCCATTATGCTACACTGACCCCCAGCTTAACCCTGCCCCCCCCCCGGGCAGTGGGGCCAAAGAAACACCCTCACAGCATCACTCAGTAAAGTTTTGTGTTTGTTTTTTTTATTTCTGGTTTAAAATCAAAATTAGTTGTTCTCTGTAATTACATTATATATAGATTTTATAGAGACATTATAGAAAAGAATTTTTTGCTTTTGTTTTTCTGCAAAAATCTGTAAATAAAAAATAAAATGACAACATCAACAACAACCAAAAAAAAACAGACAAAAAAAAAGGGTGGCAGCTTCGGTCCATCCGTCTGTCTGTCCCTCTGTCCCTGCCCCTGCCCTCCCTGGCGCATCCCAGCAGAGCAGGAACCACCACATCTGGCCACAACCGGGGAGGGACAGGAGCACGTGGAGCTGGAAAGAAGAAACGCCAGCAGAATATATATTAATATCTCATATTTCACTTTATTTAAGTCCTTGGGGGAACTCCTTGGGTGGCAAAAGGGCAGCAGTTCCCCCCTGGAACGAAACAGCCATGGTTTCCAAAGTGCAGGTCCTTCCGGGAAGAAGGGCAGGTGCCCGCAAGCAAGAGGAAGGCAAAGAGGAGGCAGAGAAACCCCCACGTCTCCCTGCTGCTCTGCCCCAGTGGCAGAGGGGGCGGGCAGGGAGGGTGGGCACACCCCACAGCCCCCCTGGTGTGTGTTTTAAATAGCCATCAGAGAGGGTGGGAGCTGCAGCGAGTTCCCCACCCCTGCCCAGGAGGTGCAAGAGGTGGCACCCCGGTGGTGGGGGACGTGGTGCTCCGTAAGGCAGTGTGTGGCCGTGGCGAGCTGCCTGGCGGGGGGGACAACTGCGGTGTGTGGCCGGGGCTGGAGCTGCTGGCTGCTGGCCGGCCACCGTCCGTGCAAGCCCAGGTGGTCCAGCAGGTGCCTTCACCCTCAAGGGATGGAGGGGTGGCTTTGCGTGGCTTCTCAGAAAGCTGTACTGGCCATGCTGGCTGGTGCAAAGATCCTCGGGAGGCTCTCCAGGGTCTCCTCCAGCCGTCGGTGAGCGGATTTGCCATCTTCCCCTGCAAGGACACGCCATGGTCAGGGAACCAAGGGCAGAAGCTCCATTCCCTGCCCATCCCCAACTGCTTTTTCTGTGGAAATGTGGCTTACGCCTAGCAGAGCTGAGACAGCAAGCTATGGCCACAGAGTGAGATCTCTCTTGTCCTCCCTGGGCAAGTCCCAGCTGGGATCCAGCTGAAAAAGCCCCAGAGCTCCTGATTCAGATGTTGTAAATCCTGTTCTTCAGCTGCTTGCCCAACCCATGCTCACACAGGGCAGGGATCACCCACATCTGGGCTACTGGAATGACGGCTTGGGCCAAAGGGGTCCAGCATCTCAAACAGCTGTGCATATCTGCATGCACTGGCATGGGGACCACAGAGTCATGGAATGGTCTGGGGTGGAACGGACCTTGAAGACCACCCAGTCTGCCGGGGGCAGGGACACCTCCCACCACACCAGGTTGCTCCAAGCCCCATCCAGCCTGGCCTTGAACCCCTCCAGGTATGGGGCAGCCACAGCTTCTCTGGGCAACCTGGGCCAGGGTCTCACCACCCTCAGAGTGAAAAATTTCTTCCTGAGATCCCATTTAAATCTCTCCTCTTCCAGTCTAAAGCCATTACACCTCATCCTATCATTCCGTGCCCTTGTCAAAAGTCCCTCTCCAGCTTTTCTGTAAGATCTGGAGGGCTTCTCCAGGACCCCTGGGCAGGCACAGGGCTGTGCACACCCAACCTACAAGTTGGCTCCAAGACCTTCTGGACATGCCCTGCACGCCAATCTGCCTGCAGGGCCACCCCCAGCAAGAGGTGGTGACACGGACAGTCTGCTGGGACATGGGACACGAGGTGTCTACACATGCCAGGGTGCCACGAGGGAACAACCAAGACACACAGACTCCAAAAACGTGACGTGGCTGACAGGCTCTAAGACGGAGACAACTGTGAGCAAAGCAGCAGGAGTGGTGACAAGGCGGAGGGGGACAAGGACGGCTCACGTGTCCCAACCTGTGCAGCAGCTGCTGCGATCTGGAGGCCTAGAAACCCCACTCAGATGGTTCTTTCAGTGCCATCTAGCAAATGATAAATAACAACCAGGCTCAGCGCTCTGTGCCCACAGCATGCCTGGCCCTCCCTTGCCCGCTCGCTCTTGGCCTGGCAGAGCTTGAGGCACAATGAGCCAGAAGGACCAGCCCTTTATCCCACGGGCGCCGCTGGCAGCAGGAGACGCCGCAGGGGATGAGGTGGGTGGGGAGGGAGCAGAGGACAGCCAGGAGCAGCGGGACACTCACCGCACAGCATCAGGCTCTGCTTGGCTGCCTCCCGCACGGGCTCCTTGTCGGTTTGGCACAGGTAGATCAGCTGCTCAATGCTCTCCTTGGCCTGCAGGACAAGGGACGTGGGGCTGAGCGGGGACACAACCCAAGGCGCAGCAATGTCCCTCATCCCATCCCTCCCCTCCCCATTTCCCCTTCCTGTTTCTTCCCTGCACTGGTGGCACCCACAGTTCCTCTCTCCCAGGGGCAGGAGGCTCCGTCTGGGGTGTCTAGATACTGCTGCTTCCTCCCTTCTCCTCCTCCTCACCTTCAAGCAGCCCAGCGCTGCGCACCCAGCCACGCGCGTCTGCACCTCCTCATCCTCCAGCTGCTCCAGGTAGCACACCAGAGCCTGGGGAGGGGAGGTGACACAAAGGGGTCAGTGCCATCGCCCGTGGCAGAGCTGGTGGTCAGCACCCTGGGGACTGTGGCCGTAGCCCACCTTGTCCCCAGCTTGCCCAGTACGTACCCGTTGGCGGAAGCGGGGGTTCTCTGCCAGGCTGCGGAGTTGGGCTGACACGGCGCTCACCACCTTGCTGTTGCCCTCCACCAGGAGCAGGCTCAGGGCCTTCAGCCCTTCCTTCTTCAGGCGGCCCTCGGGCACCCGCTTCAGGGCACGCAGCACCACATCCTGGTCATCTGAGTTGAGGTTCTGGGCCAGCAGTGCTGCAGGGAAACGCTGCCTGAGCCCAGTGGCAACTGCCCACACGTCCCCTGATGCCACCAGCCTGGCCACCCTGCGCCCATGCCAGGCAAGAGGTGGCCCCCGTGCAGGGCACCAACATGTGGGGCTGCTGGCACAACCAAGCCAAGATGCTAGGGACCTATGGCAAGGACTCAGGGTCCTGGCACACATTGCCTTCCTGAGATCAGACCTACTTGTCCATCCCAAGGATGGCTGAGCCTCCTGGGTGATGCCCCAGGACACCGTGGTAGTGCTGTGGGGTGATGCCCTCAGGTGGTGGCCCACCGCCCCACGCCAGGGTGTGGGGAGGGTAGGAAGACACCTACCTTCCTCGGCCAGCTCCATCACGTAGGTGTCAAGCACCAGGGCTCCAAGGGACTCAAAGTGGCTCCAGTACTGGAAGATGGTGACCTGCTCCCCCTGGACACTGCTGGGCCGCCGGGGCAGCCGCCGATTCAGCACATCCTCCACCATCTTCACACACACTGTGGGGAAGGGTGGTGGGGTCAGCAGCTGTGGCCACCACTCTGGGCAGCTCCTGGTCACCCAGTGAGACCCCCCAGGGTGCCCACTCACCAGCATCGGCCAGGCCGGGGTGTCTCTCGTTGATGGGTGCCGTGTACTGCGCGCTGAGCACCTGCAGGAACCGCTCCACGGGGCAGGTGTAGACATTGGGTGCCTCCACGCAGCGGTCCCACAGGGGCAGGACACCCTCCTTCCGTGTGGAGAACTGCACCACTGCAGGGACAGCTGAGGTCAAGCCTCCCCCAGCAGCAACAGCCCCTCACTGCCCAGGCTGTGCCAGCAATGGGGGGACTGGGCCCCACACAGTCCCCGCCGCATGGAATCATAGAATCGTGGAATGGTTTGGGTCGGAAAGGACCACCTGCCCTGGGCAGGGACACCTCCCACCAGACCAGGTTGCTCCAACCCCATCCAGCCTGGCCTTGAACCCCTCCAGGGATGGGGCAGCCACAGCTTCTCCGGGCAGCCTGGGCCAGGGTCTCACCACCCTCACACCAAAGAATTTCCTCCTGAGATCTCAAGTCAATCTCCCCTCTTTCAGCATAAAACCCTTCCCCCTCGTCCTCTGGCTCCCCTCCCTGATCAAGACACTCCTCCTCAGCTGCATGTTGTTACCTTCAGCAGCAGAGCTGGTGGCTCCTGCTCGCTCCTCTGTCAGCTGGCACACGATCTCCAGCACTTGTGCCTCCCGCATCAGCCTGTCCAGGGCATACATCTCCTGGCACCGCAGGGGACCGAAGGTGCCCAGCTTCTGCAAGACACAGCCAAACCAGGGTCCTCAGGGATGGAGCTCACCAACCACCATCTCCATGCCAGCATGTCCCTCCCCAGAATGTCATCGTGCCCCAGCCCTTGTCCTCACCAGCAGCAGGTGGTTGCAGTTGTTGAGGTGAAGCACCAGGGCCTTATCCAGGAACTCGTTGCCAGTGCTCAAGGGGTCCGTGCTGCCCTCGGAGCCGCTGCACATCCCAGTGTCATCTCCCCCCATCTCGCCGGCGCTGGGGGCCCTGCTGCCACGCTGGGCTCTGACAGCCCTCCTGCAGGCCAGGGAGGGACAGAGGCAGTGGGTCAGAGTGGGAAAACTGGACCCAGACCTTCCCCACCCACAGGGACAACACTGAGCGGGGTCTGTAGAACCTAGAGGATCATGGTGTCAGGGCTGAGTGAAGCAGCAGGGCATGGGGGGACAGGGCATGGGGGCTGCCCCCAGCACAGGCCCCACGGAGAGTGGTGGGGTGGCATTGTGCCACCAGAAGGGCCACATCCTGCTGCTTCTCGACCTGGACCTGGCTCTCAGCTGTGATAAGGCTTGGGGACCCAGGAAGAGCTGGACATCTCCCATCCCAACTGCCCCGTGCCCCATCCAATGAGCCCCACTCTGCACCTCTCATCCTGGAGAAGCTCCTCCTCAGAGCCCTCCGAGTCCTCCATGTCGGAGGTGTTGAGGAAGCTGAAGCTCTCCAGCGCGTGCTCCACTGTCAGGCTCATGCTGGAGGCTCGGCTGAGGAAGACGCCCTGCTTCTGCTGCAGAGAAAGGCAGGATGGCATCACATCCTGGCTCATGAGCCACAACAGCCCTGCCACCCGCATCCCCAGGCACTGCCAGCAGGGATGGTTCTGCCACCCTCATCCCTGGGCACTGCCAGCAAGGATGGCCCTGTCACCACTATCCCTGGGCACTGCCATCAGGGGTGGCCTTGTCCCCATCATCCCCAGGCACTGCCAGCAGGGATGGTCCCATCCTCCTTGTCCCCAGGCACTGCCAGCAGGGATGGCCCTGTCCCCATCATCCCTGGACACTGCCAGCAGGGATGGCCACTATCCCCATCGTTCCTGGGCACTGCCATCAGGGATGGCTCTGCCACCCTCATTCCCAGGCACTGCCAGCAGGGATGGCCCTGTCCCCACCATCCCTGGGCACTGCCAGCAGCGATGGCCCCATCCCTATTGTCCCTGCCACCAGGCATGGCCCTGTCCCCGGGCACTGCTCACCAGCAGTATCTCCTCCAGGTGCTTCAGCTCCCGCTCGAGGGGCTGCAGCTCTGGGAACTGCCCCCGATAGTCATCCAGGGCTGAGCCCAGGATGCCGATGGCCTCCTCCAGACCTGAGTCCACCACCTTTCCCCGTGGCACCTCGGGGACGGTGGCAGCCAGTGGCAGGCTCGGGACAGGCGTCTCCTCCACAGCGGCTTGTGCCGGCACCGCCGCCACCCCGGAGCCACAGCTGCCCGGTGCCAGCTCCTGGCTCTGCACCAGCTCATCCCCACTGGTGGTGGCCCATGCCGCAGTGGCACGGGGCTTGGCCTCAGCACCTCTGTCCTGCCCTGACGCAGCCACTGTGGCAGCGGGGAGAGTGTCCGTGTCCTGCTCGCCCTTCTCTCTGTCCTCTGGGCTGGGCGCAGGCTCCCAGGGGCTCTCAGCAGCCTTGGCTTCCACTGTGCCATCCACGCTGGCCTCGCTGATGTGGCTCAGAGTCCGGGAATAGGGCACGTGCCCGTTGGCCACCGCATCCTTCTTACGGTTGCCCGATTCCTCCAGCTGGCTCACGGAGGGGGCCATGCCGACATCGCTGCTGCCAGCCCCGGCCTCCTCTGGCTGCTGGGAGAAGGAGATCTCGATGGCAGGGGCGGAGGCCTGCACCTCGGGCTGCACGATGGGCTTGTGGGCAGCGTGGCGGGCACTGCCAGACAGCTGGGGGCTGGAGGAGTCGTCCGAGGACTCGGAGGAGATGGACCAGGCTGTGCCGTTCTCCAGCTCCTCCTGTCGCCGCAGCATGTTCTGGGGAGGGGGTGGGGAAATGGTATCAGTCAAGACCCTCCTGCCACCCCGGCTCCTCTGGCTGCCTGCCCTTCTACCAGGGACAGGAGCCAGAGGGCACCGAGGCCACTGTGACCATTGGTTGCCACATTGCCACAATGCCTTGGCTCTGCTGGCATGGCAGGATGGGTGAGGAGGACCTAGCAGACTGTGACTGCGCCTTCCAGCCCTGCACCCTGTGCCATGTCAGGGGGGAATCCAGCTCCCCAGGCTGGGCCACGCACCCTCAGAGTGCCAGGGTGCCAACAGCTCCCCAGCACAGTGGGCAGCTCCATCCCAGCCACGATGGGATGTAATGTGTCCAGCCGAGGGCACCACCCACCATGGCACCAGCTCATGGGGGGCAGCTCCAACCATCACACCAGCGTCCCACCAGTGGCCGTGCCAACACCGGCCACGCCAGCACCATGTTAGCATCACACTTGCACCACGACAGAATCAGGCTGGCACCACACCAGCAGTGTCACCCCAGCACCACGCCAACACCACGGCACAGCACACCAACGCCACCAGTGCAGGGACACGGACAAGCCTTCTACTCACTAGTGCCCAGCTCTCGCACGAGGGCACGAAGACAGAGGCTCCCTCAGCTTGGGGAATGCCCCCCCAGGACCTGGCCTGCCAGGATCAGGCTCCTGGCCATCAAGTGAGGGCTAGTGAGTAGGAGACAAGGAGCTACGGCTACTGTGGGGTGGCCACACCGCTGGGTTCAGCTACTGGCCAGCTCCAGCCCTTGCACTTACGCGGCCCTGCTGCGGCCACCTCCCAAGCTCGGCCGAGGAGACATCGCTGCAGGAGCAGCTCTGAGACAGCTTCTCGAAGAGTGTCTCCCGAAAGATGTCCAGCAAGGACCACCCTTGCTTGTCGGATGCCCGCCCCGGGCTCTTGGGCAGAGAAAAGAGGAGCTGTGAGTGTGGGAGGAGGAGGGGCTGGTCCCAGGGAGCCATGGCTGTCTGGCTGGAGAAGAGCTGCCCACCCCTGTCCCCACGCCGTGCCACCCTCTGGACATCTCCACATGGACCCCCTCACCCAAGCAGCCTTGCCCAGGGTCACACTTACATAGAAAGCCTGTTCTCGCAGGGATGGCGTGTCAGGAGGGCTCTGGTTGTAGGTAGAGAACCTTTTGTTCACTGTGGAGGCCTTGTTGACAGTGCTGGCTGCCGAGGGCTGGTCGTCCTTGTCGAAGGGGCTGGGGAGGACAGCAGGAAGGTGAGGAGTGTGTGCCAGCCCCTTGGGGCAGATCTCAACCCTGCTCTGCAGCAAGCAGGACACCAGGATGCCATCCAGCCCGGCTCTGGCAGCCCAGCTTTGGGATGGGAGAGAGTCCAGGACAGGCCACCTCTTGCCAGACCATGCCAGGAGTCCCCAGCCCTGCCACGTGCTACCAGAAATGCCTGCTCTGGTACTACTCACTTCCAGGTCACCTCCAGGCTGAGTTTGAGGGTGCCCAAGTCATTGATATCCACAGCCACTACCTGGGGCAGAGCTGCAAAGAGGTCCTTGGTCTCGCAGGACACGTTGCCCACCACAACATGGTTGGCCAGGCTCTTCAGCTCCGTCACCTGGGCAAAGAGAGGGAGAAGAGGAGAAGGTGAAGCCATGGACCTCATGGATGCCATGTGCATCCACGCTGTGTGACATGAGGCCACCACCACCAGATGGCCTCCTCTCCACCCCAGTCAGGGTGAAATTTAGGTGAGGTCCTAAAGGAACCCTGAGGAACCTAGAGGAAGCCCTGCTGGGGTACAGGGTGGCTCCACACCACCCCTCCCCCTTTCTGCACTGTACCTTGATGGAGAGGAACTCGGTGACAAGAGGCAAGAAAACCATTTCCTCGCTGTCCCACACCTGCTTGCTGTTCACCTCGATGCGCCCCCGCAGCTTCCACCGCTGCCGTCCATACTTCATGAAGATCTGGGGATGCAGACGGGTGGGAAGTGATGGAGGAGACACAGCCCAGGGTGGTGGGTGCTCTCCACGCGTCCCCAGGCACCGCCAGGGAGCTATGCCACCCACCACCACCCTGCAACATGCTTCCATGCCAGCGCCCACCTACATCCCCCCCCAGGTACCCCAAGGACCAAGGGCAGGAGAAGAGCAGATCCCAAACCCCTAGAGTGCCACCAACCTCATACTGGTCACCAGCACAGAGCCGGGCAAAGCCTGCCAGTCCTGCAAGAGAAGGCAGAGAGGCGTCAGCAGGCAGCAAGGCAGGCAGCAGGGCAGGGAAGGAGCGAGGTGAGGTTACCTTTCATCCGGACGTGGAACTCGCCCAGCTGGCTCTCCAGCTCGTTCTCCAACAGGCACATGTTCTGGGGAAAGATGGACCCACAGCACCCATCAGCAGCCACCCAGGAGACCCACAGCACCCTGCCAGCCCACCCCGAGCTGGTGGCCTCACCTCTGTGTACTCCTTGTAGCCCTTGCTGGCCTCAGCCAGGCTTTCTCGTGCCTCCCGGCTGCCCGGCGAGCCCGTGCTGTAAGCCTTGACCATGTTGTGGGCTCCATCACGAAGGCGCCGCTGGATGCAATAAGCCTCATAGAGCTCGTCGATCTGGAAGGACAGGCCAGAGCTGCGGTGAGGGGCAGGGCAGGAGACAGCACGGCCACCCCAGCGCTGCGCTCAGGGACCCCCGAGGTGACCCCTGAGGTGACTCCCGGTCCCCCAGCTCTTACCTTGCTAGCATGAAACTCCAGGCGACGCAGGAATCGCTCGATGGACTTCACTTGCTGGAAAAGCAGAGGAGATGGCGTGAGGGGCAGCCCGAGCCCTCCAGAGAGGAGCTGTGGGTCAGGATGTGTGCCCTGCTGTGTGCCTGGGATGGATCCTGGTCACCAGCCCTGCCTGGGGTGGCAGTCAGGTGTGCCTGCACCCAGGTTTTGTAGCATCCTCCAGCCTCCCCTGCTGTGGAGGGTCCCTCAGGAGACAGGCCAAGCTTTGAGGTGCTCTTCTCCCCAGCTTCAGAGCTAAACCAGGCCCAGCACTCACCTAACCACAGCTTGTGTTTGCCAGAAGTGGGCTACAAGCCCCTGCCCACCTCCGATTCATCACCTGCCCAGACCCACCTTGCCCACAGAGCCCCAATCCCACCCCACGTGCAGGGGCCTGGGGGGCAGGGAGGCAGAGAAGGGGCTGGCAGTAGCACATTCCTGGCACGAGGATGAGGGAAGACAAGGGGGATGGGGTACGGATCCCACTTACCTTATCCAGATCGTAGAGAAAGCCCTGGAGGAGAGAGGAGAGGGATAAGATGCAGCACAAAGCCAGCTCTGCCCACCCAGGGGGACCCAGCACATTGCACACCCACCACCCGCAGCACATTGGCGGGGACAGGAGGACAGGAGACACGTGTAGCCCAGCACCAGAGCCCAGGCTGGCCCCTGATGTCCCCAGCAGAAGCAGGTCTGCTCCAGGGCACAGATGGACCATGAGTTGCCCCAGCCGTGCCCACAACCCCAGCCATCAGCCCCAAAGCATCCCTCCCCAGATGGTCCCTCTCAGCAAGACTCACCAGGCGCGAATTCCTCTTGGACTCACGGATCTGGGTGCTGAGCTTCTCCAGTTCCAACTGGTGCACCTCCAGGTAGGCTCTGGGGGCAACCACACCACAGGGGTCAGGCTGGGACACCTGGGCTCCTGCCAAACAGCCCACACCGACCCAGTATACCTGGGGCCCACAGGTGCCTCTACATGGGATGTGGTGGGACGTGGGACCCCACGCCGCTCTGGGACCCCAAGACACTGTGCCCAGGAGACCTGGCATGTCCCTGCCTGGTGATGAAAGGGGAGACCTGCCAACCCCAACCCACATGGCAAGCTGTTCCTGTGCCCCTCTCCCAGCCATAGGAAGCCCCAGCACTTACGTTAGGCCCTTCTTGAGAGCTTCATACACCTCATCCAGGCGGTTGGGCTGAGGCACCTTGGGTGGTGGTGATTTGTGGGACATTGAGAACATCCTACTGACCCTGGAGCCAGTCTTGCGGGAGACGGTGGGGGTGAAAGGAGAGAGGTTCCTGGGGAGAGAAGCAGGCAAAACGAGGGTGGCTGGGATCAGCAGGCAGCACTGGTGTCACCCTTGGTGCCCCAGCCTGCTGTGCACCTTTTCTCAAGACAAGAAGGAGCTCTGGGATGGAGGCCAGGTCCCCAGCAGCCAGTCTAACCAGCCAGCAGAGCCAGGTGAGGTGGGGACGTGAGGCTGGGCAGTGCTGCCTGCCCTGGCTGCCTGTAGCCCCCTGGATGCATTCGCTGCCTCAAAGACACCTGAAGGACAAGGAGAAACCCACAAAGCTGGTGGTAGAGAGGAACAGGGAGAAAACCCCATCCCAGTGGGGTCCAAGAAGCTGGGGGAACCCCCGAGGAAGTCCAGGGGTCAGGGGGAGCAAAGGCAAATGGAGCTGGTACCAGCTGCAGCCACACTGTGTTCCTGGAGTGCCCACGGGGCAACCTCCAGCCCTGGCCACCCCCAAAAGGGCCCATGTTCTGCTCCATGCCCAGCATCCCAGGTGGCCAGAGCCATGGAGATGCTCCCTGCAGTCTGGGCACTGTGGCAGGGTGACACATGCCACCATCAGCTTACTGTCCTGCCACCATGAGCTCCCAGTGACAGGCAGGGATCCCAGCAGGGGAGCAGCAACACGGTTCAGGGAAACCCTCACTGATGCTGTTTCCCCAGATGTCATCAAACCCACCGCATGGAGCTGCCAGCTGCCTGTCACCTCCACCTGTCCCACTGCTGCCCTGGGGACCTGAAGAGATGCCGACGTAGCACCCAGGACCTGAACACCACCCCTCCTGCCTTGTGCAATGGAGTCACTCCCCAGCTCAGCCACCACTGCCCTGCTCAGACCGGCTCTTCCCTTCCTCCATCCAACGCATCCTCACACCACTGGTGCCCAGGAGACACCACGGACTCCTCAGTTCCCAGCCCCAGGCCAGACCTCCCATCCTGTGTCACTCTTTTGCAGGAGTGGCCAGAAGACTTCCTCAAATCACTGGTGGGAAGGGAGGAAATGAATGTCTTGGCCTCCTCCCAAGCCAGAGCAGAGACTTCCACCATCCCTCCTCATTCCTGTCCTCCAGGGCCTCTGGAGGCATCTCTCACAAGCACCTCTCCATCAGTGGGCACCCAAAAGTCCTCCCTCTTCCCTGTCCCCAAGCAAGCCCTTCCCAGCATTCTCAGACCCAATGACATGCTGGTGGCCTGGAGCTTGTCTCTTCGCCCGGAGGCTGGACAGGACCTGAAGCCGGGAGCCAAGCAGGGCTGGAGGGGTCTGCTCCCAGGCCTGGGGAGGCTCTACCTGGGCTTGTGCCCACCCAGTGAAGGTGGCCCACAGCCAGGCAACTTGGTGCTGCTCTCCCCAGTCCTTCCACTGAGCAACGTCTCTCCCACAGCACCAGTGGGTGCACCAGGAGGTGAGGGGCCTGGCTGGGTGCTAGGAAAAGGGATTATGAGCATTAAGTCCTGCAGCCCAAAGTCATGGAGAGCCCATATCCCAAGAACCACCAGCAAGAGGGTAAGCAGCAGCTAAAGGGATGGTGGGGAGGAAGGTGGCAGGGATGAGCAGTGCATGGGGCAGTTGTCACTGACATAAGGTTCAGCAGAGGGGAGGAGGAAAGGTACTATGGGACTGTAACATCACCAGCCGGCAGAGAGGATGAGGAGGGAACAGCTGCTCCTCACAACACAGCTGATGCCTGGTCAATAAAACCTTTCAGTGACAGGTTTGAAATGACTCAAAGGAAACCTTGATTCATGCCAGCCCTCAAACCCCAAAACCAGCTGCTGCAGGAGCTCAAGCCCACTGAGATGCTGCTCCAAATGCCACCCCAGTTCCTTCACTGCACTCATTGACCAAGATGAGACAGTCGCAGTCCTTAAGAGCTGACTGGAGAACGAGGGTGAGCTACACCTGCACCTCCACGCTCTGGTGGCAGCAGCCACAGGGCCGCAGGGTCCTCACCCAGCTGGGACACAGCACAGCAGAGGGTTGGGGTGATGTCTCCCATCTCGATGTTCTCTGCAGCCCCTCTTGCAACATCCCCTTGGTACCACAAAGGTCCCTGAGGGACCAGGACAGCGGGTTGGGAAGATGCCTCGGGATGTGCAACAGGTCCCACCACCACACCCAAACCTGTCCCTGTCCCTGTCCTTGTCCCTGTCCCTGGTGGCAGGCAGGACAAGGACCCATCTCCTACCTGAAGGGCCGGTCAGCCGTTGAGTTCACTCCTGCGAAGGACTGGCTCCTATTGATCTTGGTGACGAGGACTCGGCGCTGCGGGCGCACAGACAGTGACATCGTTGAGTGTGACCTGGAGGGCCTCCCTGGGGGACACGAGAGAGCAGTGTCACCAGCAGCAGGGTGGGGACACACACTCAGGCAGGTCTGCCACCGAGACTGGGATGGGAACGGCACCCAAGGGCCAGGGTGGCTACAACATCCACAGGCTGAGAGCCTTGGCTCCCGCAAGGATGCTCCTGGTGGCACTGGGGATGCTGGTGCCATGCTGTCCCCAGCCGTGGTGCCACCCTGCCCTGGGTGAAGCAGACTCTGGACATCACTGAGCACTCTGGGGACAGACAGACGGACACGTCCCAGCTTTGCCCCCTCAGAGCCAAAGGAAGGAACAGATGCCAATGCCCACCGTGGCCCATCCCAGACATAACCATGGCAAACCCTCCACCCCTGCCACCTCCTATACTCATCCTCTGTTCCCCTGGCACCCGTGCCACCCACTGCAGGGGCAGGAAGGGCGCGGGGCTGGACCTGGCCACCCAGCCCTTCGCTGTCTCCATGCCTGCTTCCGCTTGCTCTGGCAACCAGGAGGGAAACCCAGGGACAACAAAGCACTTTGGAAAGTCCCCGGCTTCACCGGGAGCTCTGCGTCAGGGAAGAAAAGGCCGAGCCATTCCCTGCTGGACCCCAGAAAGTCCACACAGGCAGCACGTGCCCAGCCCCACGGCCACTGCAGCCACCAGAGACAGTGCCAGGAGCACCGAACCCGCTGCTGGCACCTGCCTGTCCCCACGGTGGCCCATGTAGGCAATGCCAGCAGATTTTGGAGTCTTGGGTCCGTGACTCAGCTGTCACCCCATGTCACAGAGAGCATTGCCAGAGCCCTGGAGGGGGCAAAGAGCAGGGGACCCTAGGGCTCCTCATGGCCCTGCCACCCCCAGCAGTGCCAGGGGCCACACAGGGGGCCCCAGCCTGCAGGGCAGCCGCAGGAGCAGGGCACAGGCTGCTGGATGCTCCACTTCACCCCTGATGGCCACTGCTGATGCCAACTTGGTCCACCACCCCCCAGAGCTGAGCTGCGGGCTGGGGAGCCAGGAGCTGCCAGGGATGAGCACACACGGTGCCCGGCAGCCACAGACCCTGCTGGGGAAGACCAGGCAGGGCCCCAGCTTCCCTGGTTGGCAGATGGGGCCAAGCTAATGCCAGCCAGAGACACCCCTGCCCTCCCTAAGGGCCTTGCTCTGCCTTTTCTTCTGCCCCAGCACAGCTTCCAGCCCCAGCAGCCCAGGGACAGCATGGGGACACAGACCCTGCTGGGTGTCCCGCTGCGTCGCCACCATTCCCACTCCTTCCCACCTGATAATCCCAGCTGCAAGCATCCCGGCGCGGCACGCACCTGCTTGGCCACCAGCAGCCACGCTCCCAGTGCAGTGGTCCCCGCTGCCCCACAGCCATGCCATCACCTCCCCGCACACCAGGCTGGGGCTGGGCATCCGCAGTGCCTGGGATGAGCCACAGCCCTTTGGGATCAAAGCCAGGCACGGCTGATAACCATCATCCCAACCAAGCCAGGGCGCAGCAGGTCCATCTGGTCCCCTCCGGGCTCCAGGGTCCGAGCCCAGGACCACAGAATCACTCTGTGGGTGCCACTGCCTCGGCGTTATCTCGGTGCCAGTCCCTCCAGTTTCCAGGACAACGCTGTCCCAATTAAGCTCATTAGGAGGAGCTGTAATCCCTGGCAGCTGGGCTGACCTGCAGGGCCTGGGCAGATTACCCTCTGCAGGGCTCTTTAATCTGCTCCCCACTGAGCAAGCAAGACCCGTGGCACGGGTGCTTGCTGGGCGTTACAGCACATCATCTACAGGGCAAGCACCCACCACCCCTACTATGGGGGTCTCCACGAGTGGGGCAGGTCACAGCTCCCACAGGGTGGGAACAGCCCTGCCAGCCCATCCTTTTCCAGCCCACGTTGCTCTCTGGGGCTCTAAGGAGGGTCAACCAGGCAGGAGCCTGCGCCAGGGATACGGATGCTGGGGACATGGCAGGGGGAGGAGGATGCTGAAGGCATCACGGTGGAGGAAGATGCTGCGGGGGAGAAGGATGCTGGGGGTGCTGCAGGGGAAGATGCTGAGGGTGCTGTGGAGGAGAAGGATGCTGAGAGTGTTACAGGGGAGAAGGATGCTGAGAGCATTAGAGGGGAGAAGGATGCTGGGGGTGCTGTGGAGGAGAAGGATGCTGAGAGCATTACAGGGGAGAAGGATGCTGGGGATACTGTGGAGAAGAAGGAAGCTGAGAGCGTTACAGGGGAGAAGGATGCTGGGGATATTGCAGGGGGGAAGGATGCTGAGAGCACTACAGGGGAGAAGGATGGTGAGGGTGCTGTGGAGGAGAAGGAAGCTGAGAGCATCACAGGGGAGAAGGATGCTGGGGGTGTTGCGGGGGGAAGGATGCTGCAGGTGCTGCAGGAGACCAATGCCCCCAGCACAACTCCCCAGCAGAGTCAGAGCGGTCCCCAGCCACTCACCCAGACCCCTCAAAGGCTTCAGCAGCCACCTGAGGCTCCTGCACTGGCACAGATGCACCACATCCCTGTGCCCCAGCCCAGGGACCAGCTCTCCCCCAAACCCCTCTGCGATGCACCACACCAGGCAGCCAGATCACCAGCAAGGTGGGTGCAGACCTGAAGGGTTGAAGGGATGGGTCAACCCTGGCTCTTGCCTCCAGTGAGCCCAGCGCCTGGCCCCGGGCACCGCCACGTCCTGCCAGTGTCATCCTGTCTGCCATGCCACCCTGTGTCCCCAGGCATCGTACCCTGCAGCCCAGCTCCTCTGCCAGGACCCCGAACCCCCTTTGAGGAGGGGGACACCATACTCCAGATTGCGGGGCTCATGCCCTGGGAGCCCCAAGGATGCTCCAGCCTGGCACATCTGAGCAACCAGCATGAGTCAGGGCGAGCAGGGTGTGGGGTCTCCCCTCCTGGCACGCTTGGCTCACAGTAGAGGGAGGGAAAAAAACCCCCGGCGTGGTGCATTCCTGACATTACCGAGATAAGAGGTACCTGGTACCGCTGGGAAACAGCCCGGGGAATGCTTGGAAGGGGCCACCGGTCATCGCATCTCACTCAGGACCCTGTGCCAGGCTTGCCAAGAGGCTGGCACCAGGTACAGCACCAGGCAGAGCACTGGCCCACTCGTGTTCCTGCCACAGGCTGAGCCCATCACACAACCCTCCCTCCCACCAGAAGGAGCCACAGAGGTCCTGCCCCAGAGAAAGGCCAAGTGCCGGCCAGCCCCACCGCCCTCCACCCTCAATTAGAGCTTCGGCGCTAACGAAGCAACCTCCCCACCAAGCTTTTCGCCTTGCCGTGCCCGTGCCAGCAGCTCTCCCGGTGTAGCAAAGACAATCCAGGGAGTCTGTCCGTCTGCCTGTCCCTCTGTCCGTCCAACCCTGGCCAGCGCTGCCCACGGGGCCAGCGCAGCTGGGCGAGCGGTGCGGCCGGGGGGTTGTCGGGGTTGCCCACCCTGGGGGGGTTGTCGGGGTTGCCCACCCCGGGGCTCACCAGCCCGGCCGCCAGCTCACTCCTCCAGCTGGCTCCTCGCTCGACACCCGCCTGGTGCTCTGGAAATGATTGGGATGCCAAGAATGCTGGTCGGAGTGGCGGAGGGGGCAGTCCGACCGGCTGGGTTGGTCCCAGCTGGTTTCTGTTTCCTTCGCTCCAGACACCAGCCTCAGGTCGCTCCGGCAGGTTTATCAACACTGTCCTGGTCGGAGACGCCCCAAAACTGGCTCCCCCAAAGCCCCACAGCCCCGGGAGAGCCCCACAGCCTTCATCACTGTCTCTGGTAATGTCACCTACTGGAGGCCAGCAGTACGTGGGATGGCACCCCGGGGAGCAGTGCCCATGACCAGCCAGTGGCACCCACAGCCACCCGAGGTGCTGGCAGGGCTGGGCTGTGGCCCCCACACCCACGGCACTGTGACCAATGTCCCCCAGCGAGGGCACAGCGCGGTGGCCGTGGGTGAGTCCATTCTACCCACAGCACCTGTGGCAAGTGGGGGGTCCTGCCACCCCACCCCAGNGTGGGCTGGAGCAGCAATTCCCTCCCCCCACCCCTCATCCCTCCCCAGCATCCTGGGACAAACGCCATGAGCCATGGGAGACCAGGACACCTCTCCCCTGACCCTCTCCATGCTCTGCCTCTCCCTCCAGGCAGGCAGGACCCCCCTCTCCTTGCCCAGCAAGGAGGGAAATCAGGTTTGGGGGAGCCGGATGAGTTAGTGAACAGCATCCT
>VXBW01007862.1:108204-135573 GCA_013400375.1 Thinocorus orbignyianus
TCACATGTCCCAGGAGAAGCGGGGGGCAGCGGCCAGCCTCATCCCCTCTTTGTTCGGCTCCCATGGACCGTGGGGGGAAGCCAGCGGGGAGAGTTTGGGGCAGGCTCGTTCTTGGCAGCGCCCACCCCGGCCCTCTCCATGGAAACGCGGGAGCCATGTGATTTGGGGCAGGAAATGGCGGCCGGGAGGAGCCACTGCCACCGCCATGGCCGCCACCACCCCGGCTGTGGCCCTGCAGGACACCCCGCTGGGTCCTGGGGCGGGGGGTGAAGGCACCTTAAAGAACATCCAGTCCCACCCCCTGCCCCAGGCAGGGACAACTCCCACCACACCAGGTTCCTCAAAGCCCCATCCAACCTCGGCCAGGGTCTCACCACCTTGGAAGAGAATGCTCTGGGGAGACCTTAGAGCCCCAGACTGGAAGGGGCTCTAAGGTCTCCCTGGAACCTCCTCCAGGCTAAACCCCTCCAGGGATGGGGCAGCCACAGCTTCTCTGGGCAACCTGGGCCAGGGTCTCACCACCCTCACGCCAAAGAATTTCTTCCTGAGATCTCATCTCAGTCTCCCCTCTTCTGATGTAAAACCATTCCCCTTCGTCCTCTGGCTCCCCTCCCTGATCAAGAGACCCTCCCCAGCTTTCTTGGAGCTCCTTCAGGGGGCTTTAAGATCTCCCCAGAGCCTTCTCCAGGCTGAACCCCCCCAACTCTCTCAGCCTGTCCTCACAGCAGAGGGGCTCCAGCCTTAGATCATCTTCATGTCCCCAGCCCTGGTGCCAGTGCAGGCTGCCACCCCAACGCATGGCAGGGCTGCATGGTGCCACCTTCCTCCTGGAGCATCACGGCTACCCTGGATCCCTACCCTTCCAAGTCCATGCCCTACATCTTGACACCTCCAAGCATCCCCAGAGCTCTGGGTGGAGGCCGTGCTTCTCCTGCCCTTCCAGTCCATGTCTGGGCACCTCCAAGCATCCTTGGAGCTCCAGGTGGAAGCCACACTTCCCCAGCACCATGCTGGCTGGGGGGGTGGGGGATGAACCATGCTCTTCTCCTTTCTCCTAACCTGTCCTAGATCATAGGAATCAACCCAGTTTTAAATGGGACTGGTGCCTTCGAGGCCCCAGTGAGACACCTCTGTGCAACGATGAGAAAGCGCAGGGGTCCAGCCAGCCCCGCCATGCAAAAGCACTAATTATCCCACTGCCAGGTCTCGGAGCTCAGCAGAGCAGGGTGATATCAGTGACAAGGAAATCATCGCACCACTGTGGCTCTCCTGGGGCTGCACCAAGGAGCGGAGCACCATTGCCAAGGACACTCAGCAAGAACTGGGGCGTCTCCTCCGCTCCAATTCCATCCCTCCAGGCTGGCCTGATTACATGGAAGGAGAAGGGATGCAAAGGTGGGAGAGAGGACAGCAGGTCCAGTGGCCATGGGGGAAATGCCAAACCAAAAAGGCCAAGATGGACAAGCAGAGAGGGTGTGTGGACCCATTAAGCTGGCTGGCTCATCAGTCCATTAACCCAGGTTCCAGTCCCACACAGTCCCTGTCCCATCAGGATGGCCTACCACATGGCCACCACCACCATGCCTTGCTGATCAAGCAAGGGGCTGGATCCTACCCACAGCCTGTGGATGGTGTCACCACCTTGTCACCCCCAAAAGCTCTCCAAGGACAGCCAGATCTTGTTGTGTGGTCAAGGGGGTGGAGGTCAGCTGGGGGAAGACAGGAAACCTCCTCTGCTGCCACCACTGAGCAGGTTGTGGGTGGTCAAAGTGCAAATAATAGAAGTGCTCTGCTGAGCTCTCAGCACTTGCCCCATGCAGACACCCTGCCAACATCCCTGGCAAGGCTTCCTCTGAAAAAAACAGGGGTGGGGGACAACCTGACCCCATGCAGCACACGAAGTAAACTTGTGGTGCACAGAGTCAGTTGGGTCATCCTCACCAAGCCCTTCCAGCAATACCAGCTCTTTGGCCCACCAAAACACCAGACTCTCTGCCAACCTGCCAGACCTGCCACCACACCAGCTAGGTGGCCATGGGGTCTGCACCCACAACTGGCACATGGGAGCCCCCACATACCCATCCTGGCTCTGCGTGAGTGCACCCGATCCTCCCTGTGCCCCCAGCCTGGCTCAGTAGGCTGCCCAGTGCCCACCACAGCTTGCCTGGTCTCACCCACCTCATCTGAAGACCGCCAAGCTGGTCCTACCTACCCCCTCACAGCAAGGTGGGTCTTCAGATACTAAGCATTTGGAATGGGAAGGGAATGGAATGGGATGGAATGGAATATTTTCAGTTGGAATGGTCCTACAAAGATCACCTGGTCCAACTGCCTGACCACTTCAAGGCTGACAAAACGTTAAAACACGTTATTAAGGGCATTGTCCAAACACCTCCTAAACACTACCAACACTCGGGGCACCAACCATCTCTCCAGGAAGCCCATTCCAGGGTTTGACCACCCTCTCCATAAAGATTTGAGATGCCTGGGGGCGGGCTGACCCACACCACCACGTTTGGCTCACCTGCACACCCCCATTGCAACATAACACATTGTCCTCAGCCTGTGGCAGGTTGGGGAACAGCCGTGTCACCCTGCAGCCACTGGGAGAGGGGACCACAGGCAGGCCAGGGCCAGGGGGGCTGCCTGCAGCTCCCCTGCCCTCAGCCACATGCCTGCCCGCCCTGCCAGACCGGGTATGTGGAACCAAACACTGCCTCTGCCAAGGCTGGGGCTGGCACACCATCGTGGCTGTTCTAAGCCACCGGGAGCTCGCCTGGCACAGGCCGGCTTGGCAAACAAAACCAAGAAGGGCAGGCTCAGCACCCCAGTCCTCCCAGCATCTCCCTGCCTGCTCCCCAAAACTCCCCTCCTGGTTTTTAAAGGAGGAGCGATGCTCACTGGCGGGTGGGGGTTAAGCTTCCTGCATGGATAGGGATAATCCTGGAGCCAGGCCACCAGAGAAGGCTTCCTGGCAGTTCCTGCCTGCCCTGGGAAGCTGGGTGCTGGTGCAGGCAGGAGTCCCGGAGCATAAAAGCACCCTGTCTGAGTACCAGTTGGCATCGCCCAGCACAGGATCACACCTTACTTGGTGACCCAGGACCACCCTAAGCACATTCCATCCACCCGGGCAGATCCAGCTGTGCCAGATGCCTGCATCTGCTCACTGCCATGCCGAGGAAGGTCGGAGCCTTCATCAGATCCTTTGCCCAAATTGCTTTCCTGGCTGCAGGCTGGGCCTGGAGCCACATCTCCCTCTCCCCTCTCTCCAGAAGGCAGGAGGCTAGCTCTTGGCTCCAGGCCTGCCTCTCCCCTCCACAGCTGCCCTGGAGCTGCTGCATGCTCAGCATTCCTGCTCAGCATTGGAGCAAGACAGTAAGCACAGGCCAGACCTTCAGGACTCCTAAAACCTTGTGCCAACACAGCCGCGGTGTGCCGAGCACACCCAGAGCCCAGCCAGCACACTCTGAGCCCAGCCATCCCTGCCACAGGCTTGGAGATGAGCATCCTACCACCCTGCTGCTGGGCTCCTCATCCCTCCAGGCACACATTTTTGGGGAACGCAAACCAAGAAAAATCTAAAGGAGCCAGGGGTGGTGCCAGTACAATGTGAGCAATGGGAATTGCTGCTCCAGCTGACTCACCAGGGCCCTGGCCATGCTCAGAAACTGGCCAGCAGTGGGGAAAGACTGTGCCAGCAGGTCCTCCAAACCCTTCCCCAGCACACTTGGGGCCAGCACGCAGTCTGGGACACAGCCCTGACCCATCCCATCCCACCCCATAGGGGAAAGCTTGCCTGTCCCGGCACTTTGCCAGCCCGTGTGGCCAGGAGAAGAGAGGCGAGGACATCCCTGCGGTGGCCACAGACCTGCTTGGCACTGGCCAGTGCTCGGTGCCAGTCAGCTCGCCCAGACACTCTGGCTGCCAAGCAGCACCTCATCCTGGGCGTTGCAGCAAAGTCAGAACATCCAGATTGCAACTGCATCAGCTTCAGCTGATGGGTCAAGGAGAACAAGAAGCTGCAGATGGGCACCATGGACTAGTCCAGGCTCTCCAGCCACCAGCCAGCTGCCCCCTTTCCTGTCTCCACCCTAGGAAGGTGGCAGGCAACATCTCCAACCTTGCCTGAACATCCCCTGGGACCACATCACCTCCTGCAATCAGCCATCCATCCCCGCCTCGGCATGGTAGGAACCATCTCACGCACACCCTGGAGGAATCACTCCGAAAGTATTCATGATTCACACGATTCCTGCAGCCCCTTGGGATCCCTCTGACGCCAGGCAGGAAAGCTGAGGTCATGGGCAAGCCCAGGGACCAGCCCAGCTCGGCCCACATGGCCAGCAGCCGGGAGGCTGGCACAGCCAGACCTTGCTGTGGCATCAGCATCCTGGGGATGCAGCATCATGCCCACAGGCTGCAGCAGGAATACCTTACCCCAGAGCTGGCCTGGGCCAGGAACGCCGGTGCCGTAGGCAAGGCAAGAGGAAAATACAATTTGGAGCATGCGGTGCTTTGGCAGGGCTGAATTTGCAAATTTGGCAGAGCTGTTTGCAAATGTATGCAAATATGGTCCTCCCCGAGTGGTGCAGGGGACCCCAGGTGCACCCTGATCCACCCCACAGGCACTGCCCGGGTGGGCTCCCTCGTGAGCAGCATCCACTGCACCCAAAAACAGAGAGCAGGTCCCCGTGGGGGCAACCAGGAGCACCCACAATGGTCTCCCAGAGCGAGAAAGCACCCCCTGCAGCCAGAACCAGCCTCCAGGAACGATCCCTCCCCTCCAGAGAAAACAAGAAGGGGAACGTGGGGATGGGGATGAAGGAAATGAAACCGGCTGCGCAGGGTAAGCAAGGGTAGGAAGTGGCTGCCGTCATCTCCTGTCCCTGCTGGCCTCCAGCTCTCCCAGCCCAGATCCACAGCAAGGGACACATAAGCCCACGGGGAAATCACGTGCTGGAGAGCATATCAGACAGTCAAGAGGTTTCTTAGCCATCCCTGCTCCCAAGCCTGGTGTTTCCACGCTCACTCTATCCCTGTGGAAGAGAAGACGCAGGGAGACCTCCTGGCACCACGAGCTGCACTGCGCTCCTGAAGCTGGCACCAGGAGATGGCATCTCAGGAGCTTTGCCGGCATCCTGCACCCCTTCTGCTGGTCCCAAGTGGTTCCTGCTGCTAAGGCTATCCCTGGAGGGAAAGCAGTGGCAGCCAAACAGGCAGAACAGGGGTAAAACTGGTTGCTAAAAGATCATGTCACATCCTCTCCACTCCAGTGATGCCCCCCTGAGCCTGAGGACAGGGTGGGAGCAGGCCAATCCCGGCTCTCCGAGGCCAAGCCCCCTCTCACATGCCTCTAGCACATGTGTGGATGCCACCAGCCCTGGGGGCTGTGGCTCCAGCCGGTCTCTGCTGTATCTGTCACATGCCCTGGTGCCCCGGGGGGCCAGCTCTGTTTACATCTGCCAGCTCCATATTCTCCTGCGGGGGATGAGTCAGGCTTCCCTCTGACACCCAGCAGCGTCGGGGCCCCGCTGCTGCATCACCCAGTTGGCATCTGCCTCCCGGCCGGGCGGGCACAAGGCTGGCGGAATGGCTGGAAAGGGCTGGCGGCAGCTTTCCATCCCACTCGGAGCCATCTGCAAGCAGCACGGAAGGCGCTGGAAGGCTGGAGCTGACTGCCAGGAAGCTCTCCTTGGCTCGGCTCCACCAAGCCGGCTTCCTTCCCCTCCACCCTGCAGGCACGTCGTGGCTTAGCGCAGGAAGCGGGGGGTCAAGCCCCCTCCCACCCCCCAAGTCCCCTCCAGAGGGTCTAACATGAGTGGGATGGCCAGGATGGTGCTAAGAAACCCCCACTTCTGCAAAGCCTTGGGGTGCCGGGATGTCTCCTGGGGTGTCAGCTCACAGGAGAGGGGGGTCACCTGGATTTGGGGGGAACGCAGGCTGCAGCTGGAGGGAGAAGCCAGCCCTCTTTCTGCCGGCACGTCACTTGGAGATGCCGAGCTGCTGCTGGATTTGTGGGGTGGTGGCATGGGTGCCAGCCTCACACCACCACCCTGCCATGCACAGGGGTTTCCCCAGTGGGAACCAGTTGTCTGTCCCCTCAAGGGGGTCCCCAGCCAAGCCGTGGCAAGGGCAGCACCCCTGGCCCTTCTCTGGGGGGGACACCAGCCTCCCCCAGCGCACCCAAACCCTATCTCTGGTCCCCCTGAGGGCATCACTCCCAGTCCTTGCCTTCTGCTCCCTCATCCCCATATATCCCAGAGCCGGGAGAGCTCTCCCTCTCTGGAGAGAGGCCTTTTCCCTTTGCTCCCAACTTTCCCAGGGTGGGTAAAGAGCCTCAAGGCTCCTTTTGGATCCCATTCCCCCAGTCTGCATCCCCCCTTGCTGTGCCCAAGCCTGGCAGCGTGCTGTCTCTGCACGGGGACAATAACAAGAAGTGCTCTGGAGCCGCTGGGAAGGAGTGATGTTCCCGCATGGAATGCAGCCCTGACAGCACTGGCTCTGCTTTAAAGGGTAACTTTATCCTGTAATAACAAACAAGAGGAGCCAAGTTCCTCCCGAGCGTCACTTCTCTGGCTCCGAGGAGAGGGACACTGGGGAGGGAGCTCATCGAAATGAGCTTGGATCCTTGTTCTTGCCATCTCCGGGGGTCAGTCCTCTCACTGGAGCCAATAAGGAGGGGAAGATGCTGCAGGGACACAGGGCTGGGACATCCTGGCCATGTCACTCTCACTCTGTGTCCCCAGCAAAGGCTGGGGCACAAACCATGCTGTTGGAGAGGACGGAGAGCTGCTGGTCTCCAGGGATGTCCCTGAAGTTCCTGTGCCACTCGCTGGGCTTGCCCAGATGCATCTGAGTGGTGATGTGCTGGGGACCGAGGGACACAGAAGGGGGGTACAACCCCTCCAGTGAGCCCCATTCTGCTCTGGGGCTAAGCTTACATGAAGCCTGGAAGCCCATGGCATGCCCTGGGCAGCCTAACATCATCCACCACCCACCACGCACACTCACAGCACTGGGCAGACAAGCTGGCGGCTTAGCAGGGTGCCAGCTCTGGCTGCATCCTCCCAGGAACTCCTTCTGCAACAGCTTGAAATTCAGGCCCAGCTGGTGCTTGGGAGATGGGCAAGGAGAGGTTGAGCTGAACCAAACCACCACCAAGACCCTTCAAAGTGGGACTGGGTCAAGGACCCACGCTGGCACCCTTCTGGGGACAAAGGCATGGGCAGGGAGGGTGGGCACCTCGCTGCAACCCATAGCTGCACACTCCTGTGCTGGATTCAGGTGCCACCATGGCTGGCACAGCTCCCAAACGGGTGCCTTTGGGATTTTTTGGCAGATGCCCCAATGCCAGGGTCCCAGCTAGGTGGCCCAAGAGAGCCACTGGTTTCTGCTGGACGTTTTCAGGACGGCATCTCTGCATCCCTCCATCAGGCCGGGTGACCTACCTCTGCTCCTGCATGGGCACCAGTGCTCAGGAAAGGTGTCCCACGATGGTCATCACCAGGGAGGACACAGTCCCAGCCTGTGCTGACAGGACACTAAGGTCCCCTCCCTGCCAGACAAGAAGTGGGGGACAATTTGGCCGAGTTCAGTTGCACGAGCAAGTCATCTGGAGAAGGTGGCAGAGATGTTTGTCTGATTTCCACTTACCCAAGAAGCAGCAGGCAGCACCTCCAGAGACCCTGGGGCTCAATTTCACCCTGGCTTGTCAGATGAAGCTGGTGAAGTGCTGTGATTTTCTTCCACAAGATGGATCTCCTCCAAACAGTTTATTAAGTATTTGGGTTAAATCTGTGCAAAGCTGGTAAAGGTGGTGCCTTCGTGGTGCCCCACAGCAGGATGGGGAGACTTCCAGAGGGAGCACCGGGTGGGATCCAACCAGCTAAAAGGGAGAAGAGAGAGCAAGGAGGGAATCGTCGGAACCCAAAGTCTTCAGGACCTTCTCTCCACACTGAGAGATGACAATGCCAGCATCCCCCCTTTACCAGGGTGGCTGTAGGAGACAACGTGGCTCAAGGGAGACCCGCCATGGTCCCCAGGGACACAGAGCCTGCAGGATGCTCCCGGTACCCAACCGTCCTCCCAGGGCAGCTGTGGAGCCTTCCCAGCTCTGGCGGACAGGAGCAGAGAACAGAAGGCTGGGCAGCAGAGAGTTAAAAGCTCAAGGTGGGACTCAGTGAGCTGCTTCCTCCCCAGGAACAATAAGGCAGAGGGAGAAGGGGTGCCTGGGGTTCTGCAGGATTTGAGCAAGCCTGCTCCCACAGCTGTGGTGTGCCGGAGGAAGCCTTGGCACAGTATCTGCTGGCCTCACCTGGCTTCCTCAGCAGCCCTTGTGCTCAGGGACTGCTCTGTGCTTCCTCCCGAGCCCCATTTCTCACCCAGCCTGGGTCCCAGTACTTCAACAGAGCCCCAGCACCCTCACAGCACTGCACCCCCAAGAGAGCTGCACGTCCTCAGATCCTCCAGACTTCCCAGCATCAGCCTACCCCACCACTGGTGGCTCTGGGAATGGCCACCCCAGGGTTCCAAGCCACAGGACCGCGTTGCCACCCGGCACAGAGATGTCTCCACCTTCATTATCCTGCTGTCCCGACCCTCTGTGGACAGTGCCCGCACCTCAGCAGAACGAAGAGTGGTTTTGGCTGGAAGAAGGCTCCTGCCCAGGGAATCTCCAGGTCCTGGCTGAGGTCCCTGCAGTTCTGGTTCCCTCAGCTCCTGGTCTTTCCCCTGGCCAGTGAAGTTCTGCTGTCCCTGGAACTGCTGTGACCAGCCGTCCTGGCCACACTGGCTGGTGTCCCAGTGCTTCCTCATGCGCTGGCTGTTTGTGATCTGCCTCCCGCTCCACCTCCAGCTGCATCCGTGTCACAGGAGCTGCCCTTTTCCATTCCGGTCCTCTTTTGTCCCTCTCCTCCTGGAGAGGGGCTTTGCCTTCCACAGGGACAGATGTATCCCAGAGCAGATGTATGTTTGCCCCTAGATGCTACGATGGGTCCACAGGGGCTGGTGGGTACAGTCTGAGCTTCTCTGGGTGACAGCCTCCCCACCCGTGGGTCTCACGTGTGTTGCTGTGCCCTTGCTCAGCCCCTGTGGGAAGGTTGCCCAGACTTCCCTCCTGCTGGACCCAGTGGCCCCCTGTGTTACATGCCAGTCCGGTTGGCATAGATGGATAAGCTGCTAGAAGCAAGATGGATCTGCTTTCAAAATTAATTTAATTTTTAAATTTTTGAAAAATAATTATAAAAATCTTTTTTCAAATCGTCTGGATCAACTGGAACTCCGCCTTTCAGGCCAGGTGGAGCTGGCATCTCAGGTGTCTCCTGGGGCATCCAGTGAAAGACCACAGGGCATTGAGCTCAGTGCTGTGTGTTGCCTGCAGGTTGGGCAGGGTGGACACCGAGGTCTGACACTGCCCAGAGGCAGGAGATAAGCCTGACACAAAGGGCAAAGCCAACAAAAGGGAGCGAGCATGGCAGGAAACATCAGGCAGAAGAGGAAATGGGAAGATAATCAGCTGTGTGAGCACGAACACCCGGAACTTGTGCAAAGGAAAAGCCAACTCCACTTGGGAAAGCATCTGAGCAAGGAGACCTGCCCACCTGGCCCCTCGCTGAGGCTTCTTGAGGAACGTGCCCTGGAGCACCTTAAGGTGACTCCTGCTGCAGAGGTCCAAGCTGGGTTGTCCTGCCCCAGTCTCCCATTGGCTTGAGCAATGGGATGGACTGACCTGCTGCCCCTTGGCTCCGTGCAACCATGCACCCACTGTCCCACCACCCAAAGGGGAGGGTATTGCACTGGGCTTCATAGAAGCTGGTGTTGCTTCAGCGTCCGGCAACCCCTTGAGGTTTGTTCTCATCCTTAGCAGCTGGGCTTCTAGTAATGCCAGGGTGGACTTCACTTGCAAAGCTTCCAGTTTCCCCTCCCACCAGCTTTGGCACACCTGAGGCTCACAGGGCCACCCACACCCCAGGTGACCTGCCCACACTGTGACGCTGCAGTTCCCAGGGGGTCGGAGAAAGATGCTCACAGATTTACAAGCCCCCCGAGCTCAGCCAAAACCCTGCTGCCGCAGCAGGTGGGCAACCATCCTGTATCCCCAGCACTGCAGACCATCAGTCCAGTTGATGGAACTCATCCCAGCTTTCAGCAGTCCCGTTTCTGTCCATGTTCCCAGGGAAACATTTGCATCCATCTCATGAGGCTGGCACTGCCTGCAAGCAGAGGTGGGATCCCTGGCACAGCTCGACTCCCAGGACATGGTGTGGGGCAGAAAGGAGAAACATGGAGAGAGATGGCCATGGAGCCAGTCCGTGGTGACTGGTGGGCTTCTGTGGAGCAACTAGGGCAGGACAACCCCTGCCAAGGGGCAGGAGAGGTGCTTGGTGGAGGCCTTGAAGTGTCTGTGAGCCAGAGCTGGGCTAAACACAGTCATACAGCCGCAGGATCAGGCCCTTCACCCATGCTTCTGTCCCTCAGCCATTCTTCAGAAGGGATTACTCTTCTGCTGCCATTGCAGCCCTGACAAATGCCAGGGGAGGTGCCAGGGTGGGCACTGACTCCTCTGGCCACAGGTATGAGCTGGCAAAGAAAACAGCAAAGACGAGCAAGCATTTGCATGGGAAATCAGGTGGCTGGGAAGAGCCCGGGTGGCTCAGAGCTTCCCATAGGATGGTGCAGCTCTCAGCTGGGGCAGCAGAAAGCCAAGGCCAGTGTCTCCCTGCCAGGGAGCACCCATGCAGGGCAGCAGGTGCCTCGTGTGGGTTTAGCTCCCCGTAGCCATGCTGGCAGGGTTGTCTCCCAAGGGCCTTGGAAAGCAGAGCACGGGCTTGGGAAAATGCTGGCATGGAGAAGCCACCTCAGCCTGAGCATGGGGAAGAAAGCAAGCTCCAAAGAGCCCGGGGACTTGGCACAGCCAGGTGGGTGTTGGCATCAGCCTCAGGCCAGGGATGGGGCAGCAGAGACCCAGCTCCAGGAGAGAAGTGGGACCCAGGTATCCCAGCTCCTGTAGTTGCTCCAGAAAGGACCATTACGGAAAGGGCTTGTGGAGTAAGGAACCCCTTCTTCATCTGGGGATGCTCCCAGCACCCCTGAACTTCACAAGGGGCATCTTGCCCCTCCTCCTGTTCCTGGCTGGGCACCTGGGCTGCTTGGGACCTCCAAGAAGGGGCTACAAGGAGCCAGGGGTCCAAGCTCACGAGCTCTGGCAGTGCTGCCACCTCCAGCCACTCTGTCTCCAAGCACAGACTGGCACCCAGTTGCAGATCCTCCCTGTCCCCTTTCCCAGCCTCTCCCAAGTCTCAGCTACTAAAATGCCACTGGTTTGGGAGGAAGAAAAACTCACTGGTGTCTGTGACTCAACGGGCTGCGGGTGCCAGGGCTTGCTGGAGCTTGTTGGGGTACAACTCACCTCGGTGGGGCAGAGATGTGGCCTCAGAAGATTGCCCTGATGCTCTGTCTGCTTGTGGGACAAAGTCTGGGGTTGAGGGGACAGTTGCATTCCTGGTCCTCCTTGGGAAATGGGGTAGGATTCTGTGCAGAGTGGTGCACGGCCTCAGGATTCCCAGCAAAGCTGGTGCTGCCAGGCAATCCCATGCTCCAGGGGAGAGCTCCAGGCCCAGAAAAGGCCAGACCCAGAGGGACACATGTGCTTCAGCTGATCTTCCAGGTGAGAAAGAGGAGGTGGTGAACTCTGAGGCAAGAAGGAGTGGTTTTGCCTCTCCTGCAAGCCAGGTTGCTCTGCCCACCTGAGACTAGGCTTGGTTTTGAAGGAGCCTCAGCTCCTTTTCCACATATCTCCCCAAGGAGAAGCTCTTTCAGATGGGGGAGAACCCTCCTGAGAAAACCCAGTACCACCCCAAAGTCCTTTTCTTTGGGGGTGTTACCACCTTCTGGGCAAATTCATGCAGTCCAGGGATTCCTGGCTCATCTGACTAAGGTTCTCAGCCCCTCCATCCTGCAGAAGTGCTATTCCCATGCTGTGTGCTCCCTCATGGGACCACATTTCCCTCACCCAGGGGTATTGTGCCCAGCTGAGGTTCCACTACGGAAAGATCTGGCTGCCTGGAATTGCAGAACTGGGCTGCGGTGCTACTGGTCCTCCCATTCCACATCCAAGGCTGCTCCCAAGGATACTGTGTCCTGCATGAAGTCCCTCCAAGAAGTCTGCAGCAAAGACATCGTGCTTTGGGTGGACAAACAGCAGAGATCAGGCAGACATGGGCAGGGTCAGTGGCCAGGGAGGCCACCAGGGCTTTGGGCTGGCTGTGTGTACCCCGGGACCTCCCTCTGGCTCAGAGCAGCCGAAGGCAAGGCAGGCAGACTGCCAGAATCACAGAATAGTTTGGGTTTGAAGGGACATTTAAAGGCCATCTAGACCAACCCCCTTGCCATGGGCAGGGACACCTCCCACCACACCAGGTTGCTCCAAGCCCCATCCAGCCTGGCCTTGAACCCCTCCAGGGATGGGGCAGCCACAGCTTCTCTGGGCAACCTGTTCCAGTGCCTCACCACCCTCACAGCAAAGAATTTCTTCCTGAGATCTAGTCTACATCTCCCCTCTTTCATTTTAAAGCCATCACCTCTTGCCCCGTCGCAACAGGCCCTGCTAAAATTTGTCCCCATCTTTCCTTTTCCTGTAGGTACTGAACTTCTTTTCCACAGGGAACAGCCCCAGGCCAGGGAAGAGACAGTCTCAGCAGGGACACTGCAGCTGGGAGAAGGCACAGGTACCAACTGACTTTATTGATTAGCAAGGTGAAGGCAGGGGTCACAGGTTGCCCTGCGTGCTCAGTGGAGACCCAAGGAGGTCCCTTGCAGAACACAAAGGGCTGAGCATCCTGGTGCTCCAGGGCACCCGCGGAGTCCCCCATCACCACAGGGTCCCTCGCAGGGGCAGAGAGCCATCACCAAGGAATAGCTTTACCTTCCCAGTTGAGCAGCGTCCCGCTGTGTTTCTCGGAGAGCATCGGCAGTACAGACAGCAAACCCCGCACGCTCGTGTCCACTGTCAGGTCAGCCTGCAATGGGAGTAAGTGAGGAGCAGGACACAGACCCCACCATCATTCCCAGCTCATGGACATAAGCAGCAAGGCTCCTTCCACCCAGAGCAAGTACAGAGCCATGGGTAATTGACTGCTCACTGATGGCTTGGATGGAGGTAGCTTGGCCTGGGAAGCCCTTAAAACCACGTAAAAGATCCCTGCTGCAAGTGGGATGCTACCTGTAGCCTTCTCAAAACTCCGGGGTTGCAGGGACCAGCTCCATCCCAAAACAGGGATCTTGTAGGGTGAGTGGAGATCTCAAAGACCTGCTTCTCTCCTCCCTGCTCTGTCAGATTCAGGTTCTCTGCACATCTAAATGCTGCCCAAAGCCTTTTTTTTCCCCTGAAGAGGCCTGCTGCTCACCCTGGATACGTGCAGCACCCAAGTTTGCAGGCTTGGATCCCACCCATGGGAGTCCCCTCCTCAACCTGCTCAGCCAAAACCCACCTCCTGGCTGCCCATGTCAGTTTTCACCCAGCCAGGGTGAAGTGCCACACAGAGGATTCCGGCTTCTCCATAGCTCAGAGCCTGGCACTTGGTGAGCATGTTGAGGGCAGCCTGCAGGAGGAAGGAAGCATCAGCCACAGGCAGCAGAAAGCTCCATTCCCTTGCCTCCCCTCCCATTGCCACCACACGGCAAGGGACAAACAGCAATGACAGGTCTTCAAGAGATGGTATGCATCCGGCCTGGGTGGGCACCAGCTGGGTGTGGGGATGCTCAGGGACCTCAGTGATCACCATGGGTAAGTCCCTCCATCTCACTATCTCCAGGACAGCTCTAACTCCTGGTGAGCTCAGGAGCACAGGCAGGTTCCCAGTCTCCATACCTTGCTGCAGCGGTAGGAGATGACAGGCTTGTAAAAGGACTCAGAAGTTTTCTCAATGGACCCCAAGATGGTGGAGATGTTGATGATGGCTGCCTTGCTGCAACTCAGCCCCTTCTCTGTGCTCTCCCGGGCAGCCTTCTTCAACAGGGGCAGGAACGCCTGGAGAGAAGCAACCTTGTGGGATGCCTGTGCCTCGAGCCAGCCCCGCTGACAGCAACTGCAACAGGGAGGATGAGGAGGAACAGCAGGAAACCAAGAGAGCCCTTGTGTTTTGCTGCAGTGGGCCTGCCTGGTCCCAGTTAGCCCAGCCCAACTTAGGGGGGCTATACAGGGTTTGGGCCCCTCCCTCCTGCAGTCCTGAGAAAACTGGCAAAGCCCTCTGAGATCCCCATCATGACCACAGATAGGTGGTGGCCAAGGTTAAGCCTGGGCTACCCTCAGGCTGGGCCAAATTCTCTCTACCTAGTGAGGTCCATCTCTGGAGCTTCATCCATACCTGGGCCATCAGCATTGGCCCCACCGTGTTGGTCTTGTATGACCTTATCATGTCTTCAGCATCTACCATCTCCAGTGATGCCGTTGGGGTGTAGATGCCAGCGTTGTTTATCAGCAGGTTCAAGCCAGCACCACTCAGCTTCCCCTCCACGATCTTCAGTGCATCGGTAACAGCCGAGGGGTTTGCAACATCTGCAGTGGAAGAGAAATTTAAGAGCCACAGGGTCCACCTGAGGGACCTGGGGAAAAGAGGGAGGTGAAGACGCTGAGAAACAGCTGTGCATCCTGACCTGTGTGGCCTTCCATCTGTGGGCACTAGATGGTGCAGTGCAACCACATCAGAGCACCCCAGCTCCCACAAGGCCCAACTCATTCCAAAACCTCACCCCTTGGCTATCTTCAAGGTGACCCACTACTAGGAACTGAAAGACCCTGGCCTGGGGCAGCCCACCAGCCACTCTGGGGACAGTCCCAAAGTGGCAAAGTGCTGCTCTGACTCTCATGCTGTGTCAGGCACCAGCAGTCACAGCCTCCTGTCAGGGAACAAAGTCTATCCCTGAGGAAGCTCCAAAGAACCCAGAGCGGTCTTGGGTGGTAAATGGTCGCCATGAGGACTGTGCTGGGACATGCTGAGGGATGGCTCTGCAAGGTCCTACAGCTCCTGCCCAGGCTCTGGGAAATCACACGGTGTTTCCATGGGTGCTGCCTTCCAGGAGGAGCCCTCCCAGTCTTGCCTGGGACTTGGGATGAAGGCAGCTCAGCTGCATGGCACAGCAAGGATATGGCAGCTCAGCTGCAGGAGCTGGACCCTGCCCAGGATGTGTCTCAGGAGACTCCTGGTCCTGTGGCCATGGGGCAAGGATGCTCCAGGGAACAGGATGTTGGAGCTAATAGAATTCTGTAAAAGCTAGGCTTATCACAGCAGGACTTGAAGCAGTTCTGAAGAACTGGATCCCCATGTAGAGCCTGAAGGCAGGGAAGGAGGGAAGGAGAAACAGGGCAAGCATGGCTGGCAGCCACAAATTTACTATCTTGGCAGCAGAGTGCACCTACCCAACTTCACAAGAACCAGGTTTGGGTGTTTGGAGGCCAGATCTCTCAGCTCCTACAAGGAGAGATGTGAAAACAATCAGCATGAGGCAGAGGTGATGCCAAGCATGATCCCAGGGCACCAGCAATGGTCCACCCTGAGGAGATCATCTTTCAGGTCATAGAATCATAGAATTGTCTAGGTTGGAAGGGACCTTTAAGATCATCCAATCCAACCATCAACCTAACTCTGATTAAAAAAAACAACAACCCCAAACCATCACTAAACCCTTCTGACCCTTCTTGTGGATGAGGATCACATTTGCCAGACGCCAGTCAGCTGGGACCTCCCCACTTTGCCAGGACTGCTGGTAAATGATGGAAAGTGTCCCAGTGAGCACTTCTGCCAGCTCTCTCAAGTACCCTTGGGTGGATGTTACTCAGCACTTGGGAATGGCTGGGTTGGGGACCTGTCTCAGCACTTGAGCTTCTTCTGGGCTCCACAAAGCAACGTGCACGTGCTCCGAGTGTGACACAGACACAACAGCAAGATACTATGGCCACTCTCTCAAAGACTTGTTAGGCCTACATGCACAACTGAGCAAAACCCACAGGGAAGGATGCCAGTAAACAATTAAGGAGCAGCTGACCCAGAAATGATGCAAACTGGATGGGAATGTGGCCAGAAATGTCTCCCAGAGGCAGCTGGAAGTGCGATGGTGGAGGAATAGCTGCGAATGGCAACATCAGACTTGACGTTTGGGGAAGTCACATCTGGATCCAAACAGCACAATCCCAGGATGCACTCTGCTCTGGACACTATGTCTCATCCACTCAAATGAAATGAGCCATTCTGTATGTTTTTATTGACTATTTTTGCCAAATACAGCAGATTCAGAAGCCCTTTCCAGAAAGGAACCACTCAACTTTATGGCTCCTAGCAGGTCTTTGCTTTGAGCCTTCAACTACAGCAGGTTTTAGAGAACAGAAAACAAAACACTGCATTCAGTGTGTCCAAAATGATTTGGTTTAGAACTAAAAATACTTAGAAACAAGCCCACAGAGAATGCTACAGGAGAAACATAAATTGGTGGCTTCTTGCGAAGGAACCCATCCTACCAACATGGAGCAGGACAGCTGCTGGCACTGGCTGTGGTCCACCTTCAGTTACCTCTGAAGTTACCTCTCCACCAGGCCCCGTGTTCCCACATCAGCCCAGGGCACAGGAAATGATGGAAAATCCATCTAAATGGTTTGTGATGGCCAACAGATGCTTCCCCTCCCGTGTTGTGCCCAGCTGCTGGCATCTACAGCCTTGCACCCTCCCGGCATGAGTCCACACCAACACTTGGTCTGGGCAAAGGGACAGGAAGAGTGATGTGGCACCTTTCTGATGGAGGATCACTCCGTCCTTGGTCTCCTGTGATCATGGGTTTCAGCAGCAACACCCTGAAGACACTGCCCTCACCCTACACAGCTGGACAAGACCTAGAGAAGCATCTCATGGTTGACAGCAATGAGCATAGATCACCATGGGGGGAAACTGGTTCCAGGTCCAACCCTGCAAAAAGTCCTCTGATCTCCCCATTGCCCGAGTCCAGTGAGGTGTGGGGGCAAGAATGGAGCAAAAATAAGCCAGCTTTGACCCAGCCAGCTTGGGTACCAGCAGCTGGGCTGGTGGCTGGGAGGATTCTCACTGTACCAGCACAACTCCAGAGCCAGAGTAACACTGGCACTGAACATACAAGAAGCACGTCAAGGGCTTCCTAAAGAATCATCCCTGCACAGAGTCCAGCTGTGAGATGATGCTGGAGCCAGGACCTTCAGATCACAAGTATCTCCCTGCTGGGATTTCAGTGCAGAGGAACACCAGAGGTGGACCTAAGGAAAGCTGGAAGCATGATGATGCTTTGCTCCTGTGATTTCCCACTGAAGCAGCATGTGTGAGTCTCTCCCATTTTCCTGAAGTGGGAAGCAGGGGAGGGATGATCCCACAGCTCCACAGGCCACCAGTTAACGGACCCTTCAGTTGTGCAGAGGCCAGCACCGCGTCACAGAGCTGCGTTGCTTCAATTCCCACCAGCTCAGCCAGCCCCAACTGCCAAATAAAACCCCGCTCAGACCTCATAGTGTCCCTCCCCAGCTTTCCTGGAGCCCCTTCAGGGACTAGAAGGGGCTCGAAGGTCTCCCCGGAGCCTTCTCTTCCCCAGGTTGAACCCCCCAACTCTCTCAGCCTGTCCTCACAGCAGAGGGGCTCCAGTGCTCACAGCATGTCTGTGGCCTCCTCTGGCCCCACTCCCAACAGGTCCATGTCCTTCTGCTGTTGGCAGCCCCAGGGCTGGAAGCAGCACTGGGGTAGGAAGGGTTGTCTCCAGAGTGGAGCAGAGGGGCAGATTCCCTCCTCTGGATCTGCTGGCCATGCTGCTGGGGATGTAGCCCAGGGGGCTTTCAGGGCTGCCAGAGCACATTGCCGGGATGTGGAGCTTCTACCAACGCTCCCAAGTCCTTCTCCTCAGCGCTTCTCTCGGGCCATTCTCCCTCCAGCCTAGATTTGTGCCGGGGGTGGCCCTGACCCAGAGCAGGACCTTGTCTTTGGCACTTCTTCACCCACCCAGCCTTCAGAGGNCGGGACCGCACCGGCACCGCCTCCCCGGCTGCCCCGGGCGGAGCATGGTCCCAACACCCGGAGCGGTGTAGGAGGGTTATTTTTTCTTTCCAGTCTATTTTTAGGTGCGAACATGCGGTCCGCATCCTCACCCCGCGGTCCCCACCTTGTCCCGGTCCCCCTGCGGGATGGGAAGAGGGTGCCCGGAGAGATGCTCTGCTGTAGGTTGCAATGAGAGGATGGATGTGGACCTCTTGGAGTGGGTCCTGTCAAGCACTAATTATCCAGCCCGGCTTCCATCTAGACCTCTGTGTCTCCAATGAACTGGTTTGAGGTCTTCAGAATGTTTTTCCTTAGACAAAACCACATTACAAGGACTTTGGTGGAATTCTCTGGAGTCTGGACCGGAGAATGCACCGTAAACTTGGAAAAGGAGAAATGCCTTCGCTCCCTGCCTGATGCAGCCACCAGTGGAATCTGTGGTGTCCTATAGATTTATATAGACCTTAAGAGACCCAGCAGTTCCTGTAGCTGTCCTCTCTACCAGGCAGTGGCTGCTTGGAGATCTGGCTCAGCCTTGTTTTTTTCTCGTGTTAAGACACCATTTGCTCAGCCAGGGTCATGGGTGCATCTGCTTTCCCTGCTGCTGGCAGTTTGGGTGCCTGGATTCAAGGCCAACTCTGAGACAACACCATTGTAAGCTGGAACAGTGCACTGGAAAACACCAAAGCTATGAAAAATGACCGTGATACACCTTGCTTGAGACCTCCTCACCTTGCTTGGGAGCTCAGGCTCTCACCCTCAGGCCCTACACAATCCCTTTACAGTGGGGTGTCACTATTTTTCTCCATCAAAAGGGAAATGAGTCAGGGAGGGGGAACATGACCCGGCCAGCTTTGTGCAGAAGCAGTTACAGGGCTGGGCAGGTCTGACCTCACCTCATCTCACCTGAGTGGTTCATTCATCACGATCTATTGATTCTTCAGCAAATGAGTAATATGTAATGACCTGAAACAACCCTGAATACACTGTGAAGGGAACAGGCTTGATAAATAGTAGTGCATTCATTCTTATTTACATAGTAGATTAGGTGTACTAAAGTTACTTGTGCCACACACCTACTCCCCGGGCTGGCAAAGAAGAATTTGTTCCTCAGTACCTCTGCAAAGAGCGCTCTAATTGCCCTTCATGCCAACATCTAGGTGAACCCCAGCGCACTTGAGCTTCCAGCATTGATAGCAGAGGAGGTGTGACTGCATCTTGGAAGCCTTCCCAGTGTGGTGAGATGAAAAGCATCCACATGAGAAACACAACTGAGTGAGAGGTTATGGGAGAGGGGTGCACAAAAGGACCTTCATGCTCATCTTAAGGTGTAGGCCATGCAAGAATGTTTCAGAGCAAAAGAACCATCTGAATCCCTTCTTGGGAGCTGGTCGAGGTCCCTTCTAGAGGTGTAGGGACAGCAGTAGCAATTGTGAAGAGGCTGGGTTTGTGAGCCAGGCAAGGCTGGTTTTTTTCTTCTCTTCTCACCAGGTTGGACTCTGACTCCTGGAGAAGTAGCGCTTGTTTACACTCTAAGGATCAATGATGGTGTAATGGGGCCCCTGAGCAAAGTCAACATTGTAAAGTTACAACTACAAAGCAGTGAAAGGATGTAAAAAGGTGGTGACACAGCAAAAATGGGAGATATAAAAGGTTAATTTTTGGTTTCTAATGCTATCTGGTTCTGACAAACTGCGGGAGCTTCTAATCAACTGTGGGTGATGGCCTCATCCTCCATCCAGAAGAGGAAAGCCATGGAAGGCTGTTTGGAGGAGCAGAGCTCTTGCATAAATGGCATATATCAGTAAGTATAGCTGTCGTCTGTGGTCATTGAAAAGTAAAAACATAGAAAAGGCTATTGAAATTACCTATCAGAGCCTGAAAACCAGTCAGAGAGATGTGCTGAGGTGGGGAGAATTGTCAGGGTCCTCTCAGTCTGAGACAGGCGGCTGGAAGACCCAGAGATTTGTACTGCTGGTAACTGGTAGGAACTCTCAAGTCTAAGGAAGTCTCTCAACCCGATGGATGCAGAGCAACAGAAAACCAGAATGAGGTCTGACTGGCCCCAGGGAAGACAACGAGAAAAAACAAAATGCCTAGAGCTGAGGGAAAGGCTGAGACATAAGAGGGTCGAGGAAGGGGGAAGAGGGGAGGTCTGTGGTGGGCTCCCAAACACAAGCTGCAGATGCACAGGAGGGCAGGAGCCAATTCCTGCTGCCATGTTCCCAGAGGGGAATATCTCACCTAGAAGCTGGGCAGCACAGCACCAGATGGCCATCGAAGCAAGGGCAGTTCATGGTATGCTGGTGCAGAAAGTATTGCAAGGCCCCAAAAAGGGCATGGCCACAGCAGAAAAGCTCCAGGCAGTAGAAGGGAGAAGGGTAAAACCCAGTCTTCATTGCCGTGAGGTTGTCCAAGTGATTGAAATGTCCTTAACGTGCTGATATTGTGCTTGTGGGCAAAGCCTTATGAATAACAGCAGAGGTACTAAACAAATACATTAACAGGGAACATTTTCCACAAGGTCCAGGAGAGGAAACGTTGGTTTCTGCCTACTGACAAAGATTATTTTTCATTTGGCATGCCAGAAAGCCCAGTGTGTTTGTGTGCATTTCTGTCACGTACTCTGGGCTTTATCCTGGGATTTTTCACCAAGCGAACAAAATGGGAAATTTTCCTCTGAGGATGCAAAAGCAAATCATAGAATCATAGAATGGTCAGAGTTGGAAGGGACCTTCAAGATCATCAAGTTCCAACCCCCCTGCCCTGGGCAGGGACACCTCTCCCTAGAGCAGATTGCTCCAGGCCCCATCCAGCCTGGCCTTGAACCCCTCCAGGGATGGGGCGTCAACAACTTCCCTGAGCAACCCGTTCCAGTGCCTCACCACCCTCACAGCAAAGAACTTCCTCTTAATATCTCATCTAAATCTCCCCTCTTCCAATTTAAAACCATTACCCCTTGTCCTGTCACTAGACTTCCTGACCAAGAGTCCCTCCCCAGCTCTCCTGGAGCTCCCTTCAGATCCTGAAAGGCTGCTCCAAGGTCTCCCCGGAGCCTTCTCTTCTCCAAGCTGAACACCCTACAGCAAAACTTGCTACAAGGGAAGAGGAAAGGCTGAGGCAGTCATCAGCCTGCATGTTCCAGGGTACAGAGGGAATTACAAAGCCCCTTAAAGCTGAGGAGAGGCATGGATACTGGGTCCGGCTGCAGAGCAGGTGTATCAGAGGGATTTGGTATCTCACACTGAGGTGCCGTGAGGGCATGTGCAAAATTCAGTTCTCTCTCCAGCAGGAACGTGGTGATGATATGGTTTTCAGTGGTGTTCAGTGAGAAGACAAGAGGTAACAGGCACAAACACAGGAAGTTCCATCTAAACATGAGGAGGAACTTCTTTACTTTGAGTGTGGCAGAGCCCTGAAAGAAGCTGCCCAGAGAGGCGGCAGAGTCNTCCTCTGGATCTGCTGGCCATGCTGCTGGGGATGTAGCCCAGGGGGCTTTCAGGGCTGCCAGAGCACATTGCCGGGATGTGGAGCTTCTACCAACGCTCCCAAGTCCTTCTCCTCAGCGCTTCTCTCGTGCCATTCTCCCTCCAGCCTAGATTTGTGCCGGGGGTGGCCCTGACCCAGAGCAGGACCTTGTCTTTGGCACTTCTTCACCCACCCAGCCTTCAGAGGGTTCCTCCAGCCTAGATTTGGGGTGGCCCTGACCCAGNTACTGGGTCCGGCTGCAGAGCAGGTGTATCAGAGGGATTTGGTATCTCACACTGAGGTGCCGTGAGGGCATGTGCAAAATTCAGTTCTCTCTCCAGCAGGAACGTGGTGATGATATGGTTTTCAGTGGTGTTCAGTGAGAAGACAAGAGGTAACAGGCACAAACACAGGAAGTTCCATCTAAACATGAGGAGGAACTTCTTTACTTTGAGTGTGGCAGAGCCCTGAAAGAAGCTGCCCAGAGAGGCGGCAGAGTCTCCATCTCTGGAGACATTCCAAAACCACCTGAATGCCATCCTGTGCAACCTGCTCTGGGTGACCCTGCTCAGGCTGGGTCCCAGGGTGACCCAGGCTGGTGTAGATGATCTCTGGAGGTCCCTTCCAACCCTGACAATTCTGTGATTCTGTGATATTCCAACACCACTACAGCAGAAACTTCAATTTTCTGTGTTAAGAGCCTAGCTTCACATACACTCAATTCATTTTTAGCATATCTGGGGAAGAACTGGTGGCTGTAAATGAGAGTATTTCCCAAAGGTGTGACGTCCAGATCTAGATGAGATCCGTGCTGATTTGATGAAAACCACTCATCCATCCTGTGCTGGATTAACATCTACTGTGACCTCCTGAGCTGTGGTCTGGGGCAGAGCCTAGCAAAAGGCATGGAAGGCTCACCTCCTTGTGCAGCTGGACCAGGCCATGGCAGATGCAAAAGAAACATCGTGGATGCTGCCACCACGACAGGGCTTTGGTTGGTGCTGGTGGCAGCATCCTCCTCTCTGTGCCAGGGTGCGGGTCAGGTCCATGATCAAGCCCTCGAGTCAGCTGCCCAAATATGAGATGGAGAGGTGAGACAGGGCAGGACTGCCTGTTTTGGTAGCACTATGGTCACCATGAGGTGCAGAAGGCTCCCTGGGACCAAACCTTGGCACTACTTTGAAGTAGTTTTGTTTAGGGGAGGAAGGTGAACCTAGCAGTGATACGAGGGTGAGGATGCTGTGGTCTTAGAGCAGGACCAAGTCAGAAGCAGCTGTGAGACTGAAGATGCAGAGCTGGACCACCAGATGTGTTTGGGGAAGGTGCCACTGACAGGAGCATCCCAGGGCTGCATGGAATACCTACCTGCCTCACGGCATCTGCCAGCTGAGCCCCAAAAAGCAGAGAGGACTGAGAAGGAGGAAAGCAGCTGCTGCTGGAGTACAAAAGCTCCCATGGTATTGCAGCTGGGAGGAAATGACTCTAGATAAACCCTACTGCCAAGACACCCCGGGGAAGAAGACGACACATCTTCAGTGTCAGTATCTCCATTGTTGTGCAGCAGCCCATGCAATGGCTCTGGGACTCAGTGCTTGAAAAGAAGGGGTTGGCAAGATGTTTCTGGGGATACGTCTTCACCTGTAGTGGTGAGGGAACACATGACATGCAGGCATACTGGACCCAGACCTGCAAATCTGTAATGCTTCACTGGAGGTACTGGGCAGCACTGCCACACCAATAAGCTACGTGGTGAATGGGGCTATGACCAAGGCGTTTCTCTTGGTAGGAAAATGTCCCGGGCACCTGAGCCCTCCATGGCTCTGGACAGAGGCACAAACAACTTAGGACTGTACCCAAAGGGACAGAGTGCATCACCAGCAGAGATGTGATATGCCAACGATGCTTGTCCACTGCCTTCTGCAGAAGACTACACTGGATTTGCTCCACCTCAGAGTTCTTCCACAGGACAATCAGTGAATGGGAATTGGCTTGGAGGAGGCAAGAGCAAGGCCCAGAAACTCTGCTCACGGCCATCTGAGGCATGACGTGGTAGAATGGAGAAAGCCCCTTGTGCCCACAGAATGCTTCTGAAGCTGTCAAGCCCACCTGAGCTGGGGGACATCCCACATCCCTCCCACAGGCTGCTCCCACCCTCCTCACCCCATCACATCTTCTCCTGGACAGGATGCCTGTTAGCTCCTGGATTACAGGGCCACATTTCACAAGGTCAACTGACTTTGCCTGAAAACCCAAGTGAATTTTGACCTTTGGCAACAAGGACTGGATCCCAGCCAGGAACTCTGCTCTACAATTTAATGAGCTGGAGGGTTTGTCCAAACCCTGAGTGGGTGGGGTGGCTGTGGAACACACTATAAAGAAGCATTAGGAGCTGAGCAAACAATGGCAGCTGGAGCAGCGAGAGGAGAAGCGACATGGCAGGGCTTCATGTCCGCTCCGTCCTGGTGACGGGGGCCAACCGGGGCATTGGCCTGGGCCTTGTCCAGCATTTCCTGCAGATGCCAAAGCCACCCGCGTGGGTATTTGCGGGTTGCCGGGACCCCAAGGGCCAGCGAGCACAGGTGAGTGGGGCTGGGAGGCAGCGGGTTGTGCTGGGGACAGGAGTGCTGGGTGCCGGAGCAGCAGGTGGGAGCAGGGCTGGGGTTTGCCAATGGCTGGGGCTGCAGGGACCCCTGGCACAGGGAAGCGGGCTGGGACAGCCCTGGCCCCAGCTGTGTCTGGCGTGTGCAGAGGGGACAGTGGCCCGTGGCCTGTGTGGGAGGCAGGGAGCCCGGTGCCAGGGGAGCGGGGCAGCCGGAGCAGGGTGCTGGGGGCGAGGCTGGACAGGGATGGAGCCGGAGCCAGATGGGCTTTGGCCGGGAAAGGCTGAGCCTCTGCAGGGGCAGCCCCTCCTGCCCCTCCGTGCCCACGCACCCCCTCTCTTGCAGGAGCTGCAGAATTTGGCCTCCAAGCACCCCAACCTGGTCATCATCCCACTTGGTAGGTGCCCTGCAGTGGGGTCCCTTGCCCCGCTTGCCCTGGCATGTGCCCGGGTGCTCTGCACAGCCTGGGAGCCCGTGCCAGGGGGCAGCTGTGTCCGCAGGCCGGTGCCTGCAGGGACACCAGGTGCTGCCATCTCTGGGGGACACAGGGGTCCCCAGATCATCACGGGGACACTGACCTCCTGTGTGTTGTCCCTGCAGAAGTCAGTGACCCTGCCAGCATCAAGGCAGCTGCAGCTAAAGTCGGGGAGCAGCTGAAGGGCTCGGGCCTGAACCTCCTCATCAACAACGCTGCAATTGCAAAGCAAATACCACTTGAAAATGAGACACTGGAGGACATGACTGAGGTTTACAGGACCAACGTAGTTGGGCCCCTGCTGGTGGGCCAGGTGAGACCCTCACTGGAGCAGTCCTGTCCCTGGTGGGACAGGGCCTTACCTCTGATCTGGTAGTGATGGGTTCTTGCCAGACAAGCTCATGGAGTCTCTGGCTGGAGCTTGGGAGCTGGAGCTTGGTGGGCTGTGGCAGTGGAAGAGGAGAGAGGATGTTCTGGTGCTCATGCTGACATTGCTTGTTGTGACTGGAGGTGGTCCTCTTCCCGGTCCCACATCCGTGTGTGCCCCTGACTCCTCTTTGTCCTTGCAGGCATTCCTGCCCTTGCTGAAGAAGGCTGCCCAGGAGAGCCCGGGCTCACCGCTGAGCTGCAGCAAGGCAGCCATCATCAACGTGTCCAGCCTTGGGGGCTCCATCACATCTGTCCATGCTTTTGAACTGATGCAGGTTGTCTCATACCGCTGCAGCAAGGTACAGCCATGCCGTGCTGGGCACAGGTTTGCTTTCCCTGCCCTGTCCCAGCTGTAGGGTTTGGACTTCTCCCCTCTCAGCCACCCTTCCCCTTCCACTGACCTCCTGCCCGCTGTCCCCACAGGCTGCTCTCAACATGCTGACCAAGTGCCAGTCCCTGGGCTACCGGGAGCACGGCATCCTCTGCACCGCCCTCCACCCTGGATGGGTGCAAACCGACATGGGGAGCTCAGCTGGATACACGGTAGGAGTTTCCCCCCAGCAAGTCCCTCAGAGCCCCTCTGCTGATTTCCCCCNCTTGGTGCTGCTGCTCCCGCCAGCCCCCAGCCTCAATAAAGATCTATCAAGACCCCCGGCTCTGCTGTGTATCCTCACTCCTTCTCCCAGGCTGTGGCGATGCCTGCAGCCACTCACCTACCCCACAGCTGCTGCAGGGGTCCCTACCAGTGACTCCCTGGGTGTTGGGGCACTGTGGCCACCCTCTGGGGGTGTTCCCTCCAGGAGGCACCGCAGCCAGGGCACAGCCCCTTTCCTGGCAGTGGGGCTGCCCCAGGGACTCTGGGTGTCCTGGCGGTGGGACCCCCATGACCATGCAGACGCTGCTCAGACGGGGTGCGCTGGGGGTCACAGGGACTGGGTGCCTGAGAAACTGGAGGTCACAGGAATCAGCAGCCCTCTCCCCTCAGTGGCGGCACACTGGGTCACAGGGATACAGACACAACGTTCAGGGAGCACTTGGGCAGCGGGTGCCAGGCTCAGCCGAGGCCCGCCTCCCATGACAGCCCATCCCATTTCTTCCCATTCTCTTCCCATCCCCTCCTACTGTCTCCTCAACCCACCTCCTTCAGAACGGGGCTGCTGGGGACTGGCCCCTGAGGCCCAGAGGAACCACAGCTCTGCGCATGGCCTGGCCCCCTGGGCAGGGTTGGGGACAACCCCAGGTCCCTCAGACACTCCTCGTAAGACTAGTTCTCCAAACCCCTCACCAGCTCCATTGTCCTTCTCTGGACATTCTCCAGCACCTCAGTGTCTTTCCTGCCATGAGGGGACCAAAAGTGGACACAGCACTCGACGTGAGGCCTCACCAGTGCCCAGTACAGGCTGACTATCACTGCCCCAGCCCTGCTGGCCACACTACTCCTAACACAGGCCAGGATGCTGTTGGCCTCCTTGGCCACCGGGACACACTGCTGGCTCATATTCAGCCAATGTTCACCAATACCATGGCACAGCAGCTCCCCATGCGAACTGACTCTTGTCTTGCTGATGAGGAGCTTCAGGTCTTGGTCCTTCATAGCCCCCCGAGCCTGGGGACACTCTCTCAAATTTTTGGGCAAAGCCCTAAACTTTCATTCTTTCCCAAACAAGCATGATCAGAGCTGCAGAAGGGAAGCACAATGACAGGAGTTAATTTGCACATCAGGAAACAGAGAGTACAAGTGTTGACAGAAGTGTTGTCAGAAGTGGTGGAGCAGCTGCTGGGCTTAGTACATCAAGAGGCAGCGCCCAAAGGGATGGAGCTCATGACCAGAGGAGACATGATGTGCCAGCAGTGCGGGTCCACTGCCTTTGGCCAGTAGCCATGCTGGGCTTGCTCCACTCAATGAGTCTTTTGTGGGACAATCAGTGCATGGGCATTGGCTTGGAGAAGGGAAGAGCAAAGCAGAGAAGACACTTGAGGCACGACCTGGCCCATGGGACACAGGGAAGGGGGATGATCCTAGCCTGTATCCAATGCTATATGAGTATGATGTGGAAAGACCATCTTCTGAAGCTGTCAAGCCCACCTGAGCTTGATATCCAACATTCCTCTCACAGGCTGCTCCCACCCTCCTCACCCCATCACATCTTGTCCTGGACAGGATGCCTGGTGGCTCCTGGATTACAGGGCCAGGATTCACAAGATCAACTGAGTTTGCCTGAAAACCCAAGTGATTTTTGACCTTTGGTAATGAGGGCTGGCTCCCAGCCAGGAACTCTGTCCTAGAGTTCAAAGAGCTGGAGAAGTTGTCCCTGCAGCCACGCGTTTGTTCAAACCCCGAGTGGGTGGGGTGGCTGTG
>VXBW01007863.1:279-51258 GCA_013400375.1 Thinocorus orbignyianus
AAAGTCTTAAATACCAAAAAGCAGCAAAAAAGTCCTAAATCTAAATTTAAAACATAATTTTTAAAAATCAAATTATGATGAGATTTCTCTAACAGATGATTAGCTGTGTTAACATTTGCAGCATATGATGGGTATTAAGCAGAACACATTTTTATTTGAGTGTAAAAGTTTGGGACTTTCCTCATATGACCTTCCTGGCAAATTGCCGCGGCTCAGCTCTTGCTGACATTTAATCTGAACATAATCCCTGAAATCTCTGTGCCATTGCTGGGTTGCAGGGGAATGATTCCCTGACAACATACACAGAATTGTGCTGCAAATTTTATTTTACAGCTCATTGCTGTTCCCCTACCTTTCCATATGTTGCAAATTATTTGACTGAATAAATAATCCATACCCTTTATTTGTTATAGAAACATATAGTACCTAGAAGAAAAGAAAAAGGTCAAAAAGAAAACAAGTCCGACACTTCTTATTTCATATGTTTTTCTACTGTTGGCTACCATATTTGTAACGGAGCAGGTTCCAGAAAACAAATAAAATTCAGTAGCTGATGAAAACCAGGGTAATGAACTGCAGTGGCTCAAACAACCTCATCAGCTCTAAACAGGAGCAAGACCACACTGCAGCAGAGGGACGAGGGTTCCAGCTGAGGGTTCTTGCACTTGACTGTGGTCGTCTGAATGAGCAATTGCCTTCACAAAAGAAGCATACACTTACAGAGTTTTTTTCACATTCACAGATGCCTCTGATCTCTGAAGCCAACTGCCTGTTTGTCATGAACACTGTGAAAAATCACAATGTCCAAGATTTCCACATCTGTGATTTTTGGCACTTGTGCAAGGGTAGGGACTGAATAACTGATGTCTGAACAACACTAATGAAACTGAAGCAAGATAGCAATTTGTTCTGCAGGGAAGCATACAAAAGCCCACTGCAACAAGATGAGTTTGGATCTCTCACTATTTTGGCCAGGATTTCACAAGTGCTTTTCCCCTGCATTCAGGAAGGAGCTAGGTAGGCAAAGCAGCATGGACTTAAATCTTGCCTAAGGCAGATCCTAAAAGCAGCAAATCATACAGCAGTATGAGCTTCAGTATGGGATGGAGAGACCTAACCATTGACCTGCATACTTAGTTCAGCAACAATTTAAGTGTCATTATAGTTCCTGTGAGCTAGCACTGGTCTACCGATATTTGCTGTGGTCTGATTTCTGTCTGAAGCAAAGACTGGCTTTTACTGAGACTTCTTATTTCCTGAGTGATCCCAATATTTTCCCCTTCCTACATAACTTAAGTAAATAAAACAAACAGCAAGGATTAATTATTCCCAGCAACAGACAAACTCAATTTAATACAGTACAAAAGAGTGGCAGATAAAGTAATTCTAAATTTTCTAAACTCTTTATGTGCAGACATGTCTGTTCAGCAGACTCTTCTCCCTGCGTATAAATGCCTTCCCACAAAGATACTTCCTACACAGAGTTGACCAAGCTACCAATGACCATGATTCCGTGGGAAAAGAGAAAGTGCTCTGAAGCATTCATAAAGGCTTATTATATTACCTCTGAGTTACTTCTAATGCTAATCTCTTCATACATGTAAACACATATCCTATTTCAAAGGTATTCCTTTAGGTTTGGGTGCAGACTTTTCAGTTTTTCTCCTCCTGCTCTTTACAAAAGCTAAGCTCCAAAGAAAAATAGGAGCTACTACTGATCCAGTCCTCTGCTTCCTACAACAGAGTGGCTTGATCCAACCAACAGCCACTTAAGTCAATGGGGAGCTGTTAAGTGTTTGCTTTTAGGTCATGTAAGAGTGAGAAACTGAGAAACATGTTTTCACCTGGCCTTCAGCCAGGTACAGTGCCATCACTAATGAGTGGCTGCTATAACGAGACCTTTTGAAAGAGTCATTTGTGAGATACGAATCAATGAACACAATGCAAACCCCAACCCCATCTCAAAGAGGGGAAAAATTATTGCAGCTTTATCATAAATATTTTTAGGTGTTCTGGTGCCAGCCTACTGCCAGAGGAATTCACTGATAGGGAAGGGCAAGGTCTGTTTGCAATGCAGTCCTTCCCAGGGAGATGCATTTCACGGCTCTCAGCCAAAGCCTCCAAAACACCTCCAGGGTAGCACTTGGGCTGGAGCTGCCCCATCACGCCCTTCCACTGCAGCCAGATTTGCCTATTTTTGCAGCTGGCACTACCAAAGGCTACAAAAACTTGTAGTCAGCACAATCTCTTCCAGACTGACTTTTCAGTCTCTTCAACTAATAAATACCGAGAGCAGTGTAGAGACAAGGCAACAAGAGTAAACAGAGTTTACACAGCAGGCACTGCCACCTCTCTCAGCCTTTTCTTCTTTATAACAATTTCTGTTCAACTGCTACCATCTAGCCTCAAAAGATAACTGCCCACCAAACCAGCTTGTAAAAACATCATTCCACCTAGCACTGACACAACAAAATCCTATTTGCTCGGAGTTTCTAATCCCCTTGGTAGCAGCGCAGCACATGGGGCGTTGTGATGAAGAGAAGATACACTGATTAGTCCAATCACTTGGGGTGGTTTCTTCCTTTGCTGCTCCAGAAGCACCAAGTACTGGCTCAAGGGCTTAAGTCTTGATGGTAAATACATGTTGACTGTGCAGCCAATCCTATCATTTTCAAGACAAAAAAACCCCAGGCCTGTGCAGCCTACAGCTACTAGCGAGGTAAATCCTACTAGCGAGGTATATCCTACTAGCGAGGTACATCCTACTACTTGACTTTGTAGAATCTAAATGAAAAAATACTTTCAATGGTGAGTGAGTGAGACTACGTTTTTAATGATGTCTCCGTTTGTAACTGAAAACTCAAAGAGAAAACAAAGTCAGGTTATAAAAACTAAGGGTTATAAAGAGTACTGCATATATAGGTGTATCTTACAGGAGGTATTTTTGGAAGAACACGTTCAGCCAAAGCATCAGCAGTGCTCAGGAATTCAGTGATCCCTTCCAACAGAGAACTACAGAGGGCTTTACAAAGCAGAAATCCTTCAGAGGCAAGTAAACACTGCCTATTTTCAAGTAAAGTGTTACAAATGAAGCCTGAAGAGTGAATTACAGGTGTGAAGCTCAAAAAAAATCCACGTGTGCATGCAAACATACGATCTGTATGTGCAATCACTGTGGTCCTGTGTGATAAGTAACTATAAATATACCAGAACAACAATTATTTACCCATCTTGCTGTTCTGGGCCTGTGATGACACTGGCTTTGTGAGCTACTGTTGTACCTCTGCTTGCAAATATGCTGCATGATGCAAAAATCACTCTACAGAAAGCTCACTCAAGCTCACAGGTTTTAGTTTTGTGGTGTTGCTAGCTTGATGTAAAAACTTGAGTTGTGCCCCTAACCTGACTCTTATTCAAGGAGAAAAGGATGGAAGCGGTGCTCTGAGCCTAAGCAGATGTTCCACGGGGAGGAAGGAGTTTGATATTGTTGTGGATAACAGGGCTAGCAATGCAGTTAGGAAGCAAAAGCTTGTATTTCAGCATTCTCATCTAAGGACGCTCATCTCAGCTACGCCTGAGAGAGACCGATCTAGTGTATACAATGCACCAGGATCCAGGAGTCTGGGGTGAAATGGCACATCCAGCTCAAATACGCATCTCTACACTCTTTTCCCCTACAAAACATGGTTACCTTTTCAATAACTCCTGCTGAGAACAGTCCCTCTCCCACACCATCCTGCCATAAGTGTCATCTGGGAGTGTGCTAGTTGGCACAGGCCAAAACCACGTGATGGAATGTGCTAGAAATTAAACAATATGGAAAATCATAAGATACAAATCCTGGACCTCATTAATTTACCACTGCAGATAAAGCAATGGTGAAGCACAGTGAAAGTAATGTCCCTCAAGCCCACCGCAGCAGTTAAAACACAAACATCAGGAATGGGACAGTACAGCAGGACCACAGACTAAGACTCCAAAGTTTAGTGCTGTAGCTGCAACATGATCATGTTAACACCACAGGAAAGCGGGAAGCACAAATAACTTCCAAACACAGTCAACTATTTCTCTGAAAATAGAGAGGCTAGAAAATGAGTGCTACAATAGATATCAGGGCACTGGCAAAGACGAGGTGTGAAATGGATGCTTTCTAGCATTCAGTTTAGGAAGACAAACATTGTTTCACAAATTCACTGTGGCCCTGCTTATTTTCCAAGCTCCTTAACTCATGCCAAAGGGCTTGGACTTTCTGAACATCCTGTTCTGTTTCCTCCACCGCTAGTCTGAGTCCTCAGTGCTAAATGTCTTTATTTCAGAGCCCCATTTTCTATCATTTTATACCAAACTCCTCATTCTGTAGGCTTTGTATTTTACCTCTGGGTATGAGTGAAGACAAGCAGATTAATGAGAAGTCTGAACAGCACATTAAGTTACACCTATTTTAAGAGCCTTCTAGAGTAAGCATCCCAAGGCACTGTATAAAAATAAAACTACACAAATTGCATTTAAAACTAACAAAAAGCTTGCAGACACTGGCATATCTTGAAGCATAAAGATCAACGATTAAATGATTCCACGATTCCCCAAAGTCTCAGAGCCAGATGAACACAGAGCATTTTACCTGTCATTGCCCAGAAGCATTAGCAATCTGCTCAGATGTAAAGCTGAGGCATCTCCATGATGGGCTACCGGCAGGAAAAATATTCCCCCCTGTCAAGGGCAGGAAAACAGCTTTAGTCTATGAGCAGCAGCTGGCCCTTTCAGGGATTTCCTCAGCGACTAAAGGCACTGTCTACTGCACCTCTCAAAGGCAGCTGCAGAATACATTTCTGCTACTTTCTGTGCCACTCCACAGCTGCAAAGAGGTTCAAGCAACAAGTGGTCTCACGGGGGTGACTACAGTAGCAAAGACTCAGGCAGAGACAGGAACATCATCTCTCATCCTAAAGACTTTTTGCTCCCAGATCTACTGCTCTTGGGACTCCATCAACACCACAAGAAAGAGAAGCAAAGACCTTGGCATGGCTGATATGCAGGGCTTGGCTCATCCACCCGTACAGATGTACCTCCTGGCTGCTGGGATGAGGTGATGTGGGAGAAGACATTTATCTTGGTATGAGAGGGAACTGCTGCTGCCAGGGAGCCTCTTGCTGCTGGTACTGTGGACAGAAACCAGTCCACTTGCTTCCTACTTCTCTGCCATAACACTTCCCATCTTCCTTCCTTCCTCTTCCTTCCCATGGCAGTGTTTCAGGCTGATATCAAAGCATGCAGTCAGAGATAGAAGGAACCAACCGTGACTTCATTTGCTTCAAATAACTGCATTTCTACACTGTCTAGTCTCAGTACCCAAGCAGCCATGGGGCACAGCAGATGCTCCTGCAGGAACCTTAGACCCTGATGGTCTAAGCACCCTAGTAAGGAATCTGGGTGACTTTGCACTTGGTCTCATGCTCACCAGGAGCTGCTGCTGGCTCAGTCCCTATGTCCCGAGACCACGCAGCAGAGCTACAAGCAGCAGGTACAGTCCTGCTGTGCTCCAAGACCCCATGCCCTCCATAAGACCCTTTTCTAGGAATGGTCAACTGTGGATCCTCACTGGGCTGAACCCTGTTGCTGTCTGGTAAACATCACTCCTGTGTGAAGCTCCCTCATAACTCCTTCATCTTGCCCTGCTGTTCTGGGGCAGTGATGGTTAAAGTGGTGTATAAACAGCCGGTTGATGCCTACTGAGACTTGCTTAGATTTCTTGAGACAGTTTATGAGAAAAGAACCAAGCAATGCATTTGCAGCCTCTTCAAACAAGTAGTGTTGGAAGATCAGCTTCGGCCTGCAAACCCTACCAAAGAGCAGTGTGGCTCACATCAGATTCAACCCAACTCTAAAATTACGTATTTATTAATAGACATGAAAGAGGAAAAAGGAGGCTGCATCTGCAACGGTGAAGTCAAGCTGAGGCCCAAGGGTCAACAAAACTTTAACCTGTTCACTTACTTTGTGTGCAGCTGAGGTCATCACTAGCATACACAGATTCTAGAATTTGTGGAACTAAAAAAAATATTTTTAAAAAAATGTTGTGGCTGCCAACATTAGTGAAGAGCATTGACTCTAGCAAATTAGCTAAGACCAGAGCTACAAACTTAGGGGGACATAGAGTAACATCAATGTAAGAAGAACTGGACGTCCCAAACAATCTTGGAATCACTTGTGGAAAACAACCCAAGAATATGTATGTGAAATCAACTCAACAGGCAAAGCTGGGATAAAACGTGTTTCATTTTACACTGATGCTTCAGTAAAGAAAGCCTGGACAGAGAAGACTTCGAGCTCACACTGCTCAAGTAATGAACACTCTCCCCACCATCTGGCTGAGAAATCCCTTGGATTCCAGAGTGGCCTCCTAATCGCCAACAGGAAAGCAGGCAAACTATTTTAAGTAAGCATCACTAAAAATAAAACGGGAGATGCAAGGAAAGGAAAAAAGAAAGTGGTCAGTGATAAATACAGTATAGAGATTTTGCTATTTATACTTTTAAGGCTATTTATATTTGAAAACTTTCCCTTTGAGACACTGACAGGCGAGCTTCCACATTCATCAGTCTGGTATTCATTCAACTACACAGTATTTATAGAAACGTGTAAAGGCCAACAGAAATTAAAAAAGACACTAAAATTAATCTATGTCACAATTTGGAGTTATTACCTCACATTCAAGTTCAGCCACATACAAACAAAATATTTCCCAACATTACACTGATCCACATTTTGAATGCTGTCCACGAAATTCTGCTCAAGCAATGCAGCACACTGTGAAAAAAATAATGCAACAGTTTGATGCAGTCTGACACTACTTACATTGCCAGAAGATAAGCTCTTTCAGCTAAACTTTCTATGTGTGCTTGATCTCCCAGACTGAAGACTTGATGTCATTCAGGACACCAGTGCAGCACCCGTGATGACAATGCCATGAAGAACCTGCACAACATCAACTCATGACACAGCAAATCGAAAGGGCAGAACTGAAATGGAAGGGATCTGCGAGTGGGATGACTCATGAAAGACTGGCAATATGCTGGAGGAGAACCGCTGAAATACCCTTCACAATCCTTTCCAAAATTGTTCTATTTGGCTCTTCAGAAGAGGCTTTTGGAAGGAAAGTGCAACTGCTCTTGTACATCTCTGGAGTTCCTCAGAAAACACTAACTGCATGTCTGGTTAAGAACGGATCGCGTTCATGAACCCATTTAGAAAATTTGTGTTAAGATGCGTGCTGCTTCTTTAGTAACCTGGATGATTTAACTTAGTTTCAGAGTCAATTGACTGCTTTCTGCTAAAACTGAAATCTGTTATTAGCTTTGTTCATGTGTCAACATTGTTTAGCTTAATTAGCTAGCTTTCCTCTCTAGCAGTCCTTTCTCTGGTGTATTTATTAAGAATTATCTTATCATGCCTCAGGTTTTACTTTGCTAGTTTATTCTGCTAAGATACATGCTCTCAGAAATGCTTTTCTTTCTTGTATCTGTTCCAGTTCAAATGGTTCTTGAATTCAAACCCCAGAATTATATATAGTGGAACACATGAAATTTCATTAAATACATTGATTTTTCATTATGTACAATGAAATGTCATTTTTCTTCCATGACCATAAAATTTCCATCCCTCCATCACCTTCACATTACCACTACTCCATTCTTAATCCATATTCATCTTTCCAGGACTGCACTGCTTACCCAATTAGATCTGGAGATTGCCTTGTTTTGACATAAGTTTCACCTACTTTATACAATCTTTTCTCTACTTGTAAATGCCAAACTTCTTAGTCCAGACATCTTAACTACCTACAAACCTCAATTCCTTTATTTCACAGCCTATTCTTCTGTGAGAAAGTGCCTTATTTATGGATCTACGTTTGCTTATGCTTGTGTAAATTTAAATGTAACCAATTAACTGCAGGCTTCATAAAAGCTTATTTTATATAGCCAACTCTTCTATAATGTCTTCATGCTACATCAAAATGAAAACCAAGAGAGCACATCCACATCTCAGTTCAGTAATCTTATTTTTAAGAAGAAATCATATTCACTGCCTGTCACAGCTTGTACCCAAGACAGTCAGTGTCCTAAGTTTCCAAGGGTTTGCATCTACTGAGCCATTTACAGCTGTATTTCTACATGCAAAGCAAACATGCCCAAGACTGTTAAGGCCAATTGGCACAGAGAAGTGCCACGCTGTTAAACTCTCTCACCCTCCAAAACTGGGTGGCTGCTTCTAAACTGCCTCCTGGGAATAATCCCAAGATAACTTTAAAACTTTACCTGTGAATAGTTCAGGTGAGTTCTTGTAAATACAAACCAAGGGACAGTAGAGACAATTGATTTCCAGAGCCTGGGAATGCTCCCTAGCACCACTGAATTTACTAGTACAGAGATATCCATGGCATGAAGACCTCTTGATGCCTGCCAGGCCCTGAGTTCTTCTTGACTTTGTAGATCTTCACCAGTTTGTCACTCTCTCACCTTCCTTCTCAGAAATCAAGATAATTCTACTGATACCACACCAGCCACAGCTTCCAGAAGACTCTTTTTCTGGCTTGACATATTAATCTTTGTTTCATTCCAATAGGGATGCTGAGATCTTTGTCTCAAGTTTCTTCTTCAGGATCATTTTCAGCTTTATGCTTGCACAGTGTTTCTTTGCTCCTGGAAAATAAAGCACTGTTCTTTCCCCTAGAAAGCTCTGCTGACGGATGTGTCTTTCCACCTAAAGAAAAAGACACATCTGAGTCTTCCTCATATTGCTAGGTATCCCAGATCTTCGTGGGCTTTTTTTCCTTTTCCCCTGCTGCTGCCCAACCATATTTTAACTTCTTACCCAGTTCTTTCATCACATCCTGTGCTTCCTCAGCCTCAAATATCTAGATATCTCCATTTTAGCTTCCTTTTTTCTGGTGTCACTCTTCTTCTTTAGTGTCATCTATTACTCCATTTTCTCCTGAGTTCTCCACCATAACAAATCAGTCTTTCACTTGATTTATCCTGTACCAATTGGTTCCAGCCACTATGCTGTGATTATAGCCACATGGATCTGTGGTCAGCTTCCTCAAAGACCTCTCCCTTCCAACTACTATTTTTATATACCTCAACTGCTTCCTCTCTTCCTTCATATCTTTAGCTCCCTGCCTCTAGGTGCATCTAAACTACTTTGATATTCTCTCTCCTGACTTTTATCAGGTGACATTTCTATGTAAAAATAGATCCTCTCAGGTAACAGTATAGAAAGCAAGTCTCCTTCTGTCCCTGCATCCAGTCTTGATGTCTTCTCTGCTATCCTTCATTCAGTGCTGCATCACTGCACATCCTTCCTTGCCTCTGCCTTCAAGGGGAAAAAAAAAAGCAGCCCAGACAAAACCCATCCAGATTCTAAATTGTCATAAAATGCTGACTTCCTCCGACCACTGATTTTTTAAAATTTTGGCCACATCTGAAAGGCAGTTATCTGCCCAGTCTAATCTAAGCTCTCTTAGGTGAAAGGTTTCAGTTGTGACCAAAGGCAAAACACCTCCCTCATATGCCTCAGCTACAAGAAATTTAATCCACTACATGAAGCTTCACTACAACTGAAAGAAAAATAGATGCCTACCTAAACAGCAGGAAATGAAAGAAGTAGTGGGAGAAATTTCATGTCAGAGATCAATAAGCCCAGTTTGAATAATCTTCTTTTCCTGATAAGAGGCTAGGTACTGAAAGGTAACTCCTCACACTTGTGAAACAGGAGTGAAAAAAAAAGTTTACATGAACCTCAGACACAGAACATATTTATTGGAGCTTTCTTGAAATTGGAAATATTTGCAGAAACATGTGCCTCACAAGGAAACAGGATTCAAGGATTTAACAAGGTTGTCTCTGCAAATCGAAGTGTAGACTCCAGCCCTTGATTATTCCTATCAAAGTGTGGAACCATATTAAGGAGTCGGACTGTAAAAATCTAAAGTGCACTTCATTGTTTCTTTTTCCCTTTGAAACAACACAGATTTTATAGGAAAAATAATAAGAACAGATCTTCAAAGGACATGTGGATGTGTAGGAACGGAGTATAAAGCAGTGTCATTTGAACTTTTTTACTATATAATTGAAATAGCACTTTGTTTGGAGAATTGTGAGTTTATCAGATTCCTCTTCAGTGCAAGGCTTTCCTGCATATCCATGCGTGCAAGAAAGGACAAGCAGTGAACTGCACGAAAGCTTTGTGCCATTAATGCTTTGGTTTATCTCCAGAACTTAAAATCCAGCAATACTGCTAAGTAAATGAGGCACACTGAGACACAAACAAAAAGAGTATGCCAACTGCTTTCATGTAAGCAAGCACTCAGGCATCAAATTTAATTGTCAATAACTGGGAGGATTTTCAAAGATACAAATGGACAGTGAATGCCAAGTTCAAAAGATACTCAAGGTTGGCCTAAGTCATCTAACTGCTCCTGTAAATCTACAGTTCCTGAAAGCTATGCAGTCTCCTTCACTGTTAAAGATTTTGGAACATGTATCCACTATAAACACTGTACTAATTATAATTAATTACATTAATTTTCTCTCGTAATTTCCGCAGCGATTTTCCTAAAACAAAGCAGGCCAGGAATACACCTAAACAGGTATTTCCTCTGCTAAGTCACCAAGGCATGCTGTTGTACCTCACCTACTGACCTTGGTAAATCTCTGCCTAAATCTGATTCAGGACATAACTGACAATGAGTTTGAAGGTGGGTTGTTTTTTTTTCCCCTTCGAATCATCATAAAACCACCATGAAATCTGAAACTGCTAGACATTTCTCACCAGAAAATGTCTCCGAGTCTCTACCAGTGTATTACCACCAGTCAGGCTGGCGTACAGAAGTCTCAGACTTCATCTGACCACACCAACCTCACCTGAACCAGCTGCAGAAAACCCAATAACACCTTTCTGGGAGATCACATTTATCTGTGGTCTCTGTGACAAAGTGCAATGCACGAATCCATGGATCCCAGCAAAAAAAGAAGAACTTTTTTTAGCTGACTTTAAATTAGGGTCATTTTTTCCCTTAACGATGCAGAAAAAGATGCAGTCCCTCCCTCTGACCAGTGCCTGCCATGAGTATTTTTTATAAAGATACATTAGGCTAAAACAAAAACGAAGATATATCAGAGTAAAAGCCTACAACATTAATTCCACACTTTATAGAAAATTTGTGGAGACAAAGCAAAGTGCAAGCCTTTCACAGTTACTTCTAAAACTTTGGAAATCTTCCTCTGAATTCCCAGTGTTGCTTTAATTTGTTTTCTTAAACTACTTTTTTTTTTTTTTGCCAGAGGTGCTGTATAATTGTTTATGTCTCATCTAACCTGAAGTGGAAGTTGAAATTCAACAAATGAATTTGCAAATCTCCGCTAGTGATTTATACTTGCAAAATAATAATAATCCAATAGCGATCCAAATGTTTATTGCGATCCTGTTTAAGAAGTTCCAAGTAGACGCGTTTCTAGCACTGGATTAAGTGCCAATAGGATCAGATTTCATGAGAGCCAATTGTGAGGCCTAAGAAACCTGCATAAAGAAATTTCTGAACAAGAGTCCAAAGATAAATCCTTTTGTTATGAAAAATATTTGAAGTAGGCTTAACAGGGAAATGTAACTGACTGGTCAGTATTCAACTGCTTGCCGTACATTTACATCAAGGAAAAGCATTTTTCCTATCAGTGGGAGAATTTAGTGACATGGGATACAGGAAAAAGAAAAAATAAAAAATCCATTGTGAAAGGGCTCTTTCACAGCTGTATAGTCCAAGTGGATGTCTTAGAATATGTCAGCTGGACAAACCAAAAATACAAAAATAAAAGATGATGAAAGATAGTGTATCTTCACCTAGCAATTGGTAACTATGTGTTCCAGCCAGAGAAAACACTGGGAAAGCTACTGGAGGAGTTTTCCTTTGGCTCAGGGAACAGATGAGCAAGAGTTCTCCTAAGGCACTGCTTACAAAGCCAAAAGCTGTTAAATTCAGCAGTGGCTAAAGCAAGTTACAACACAGTCTGCTCCAGCCCTATGTGGCCAGAGCCAAGCTGCAGTATAATAACATTTAGGGGGAAAAGGAGAGAGAGAGAGGCGAGAAAACATACCTTATGGTTTTATCCACAGTCTGAGCCAGACTCATGGAGCTGTCTCAAGCAAGTCAGAATACAGAGGCAGAAAATGCTTTCTGCTCAAAAAGAGCTCACCTCCAGCAGAGCAGGTTTCACAGGGGTATTTTCTACTGTTTACTCAACCAAGTTTTCAATTCCCAAAGAATAAAGACACCTTCTTTGGAAAATTATGCCACTTGTTGTCCCAAAGGAAGACTTTTCCAGTCCAATAAATCACATCTCTCCTACAGACATGCATTTTTTTCTCAGCTATTTTTTTTTCTATATGTCACTCTACTATCCCCAGCATTTTGATCAAACCATTCTCACAACCCTGCTTTCTCCGTGCCCCTCTCCCACATGAAACATCTCTCCTCATCTGTCCTTGCACATTTCTTCATGCCCATGGTTCATTTTCCCTTCTCTTCTCAGAATTTCAGTTAAGCCACATAAAAAGATGCATAAAGACTAGAGGGAAGTTTAAAAAGCCGCTGAAGTGAAAAACAGGCTAGAATTGGGAATTAAGGACTGTTTTCTGGTCAGCTGTGCAGCTACAGCTCATTGCATAAGCATGAGCGTAAAATCATTCTGCAGCTTCAAATAACTCCTATTTGTGTAATTTCCGCTTAATTTAAGAATTAGCTGGAGCAAATTGTACTGGCATCCTAAGGAAGGCAGAAAAAGCTAAGAGAATCTAAAATGTTTTGGTACAATGAGTGCAATACTACGCCAATCAGAACCATTATTTAGGATCCCATAAGAACAAGAAATCACTGCAGGTTCTGTCCTGATTTTATTTTAAGGAAGTAAGGTATAATATAACTTAAAGAGAATTATGAATGATAATACATTTTTACAGCAGTCTTGTGTTTAACCTCTGTTTCTTCCTACATGTGAAAGGTTTGCCTTTAGACAACTTTTGGAAACACAGAACATCGAATCCACCCACACAGAAAAGGAACCCAACAGGGTCTGCCTTCCATTTTCCCACCAAGGACAGGGTGCTGAAAGAAGTGAGCACGCCCTGTCATTTTCACTTATCATTTGCTGCCAGCCAGGATGGAGCTCTTCTCATAAATCTTAGTACTTTCCAATCAGTTCATTTTTGGAAATGCAGTTTTGGCCAGAAAAAACCCACTACTCTCAAGATATTCAGGGCTAGTGAACATCTGCACTGTGGCTACTGATCAGGAAACCTTGATGGGTTAGTACTGTCATTGTATTTTAAAGCGGCTGTACACTGAATTTTTTACTAGTCTGTATGTGTTTACATTTCACAAACCCTCTCTGTAACTGTGAAAAGCAATGCCCTCTGAATTAGCCCTAACTAATGTGTATTGTTAGCATCTTAATATAAATTAAGTCAGAAATGTCAAAACTTGTCATAACTGCTTAATAGGACTCTCTACAAGTACTACACATCTATGATAACTACAGGACACTTTTTAAGGACACATTATAACACGACATCCTCACAGTCAGCAAAAATTCAGTACTTCTTTTCCATGGTGACAGTCAGATGTGGCAGGGAACATTTTCCTTTGCTTCTGGGTGACCTTTATAGAAACCTGCTGCCTTCCTGTGAGACGCGCGTGCACTTCAAGTCTAAGTTCAGAACGTACAATTTCCCTCCCTGAAATTTTATTATTTTACCTTTACTCTGGTTCATTGGGGTTTTTCTTCTCTGATGATTAAATCAAAGAAGGGATGATTGGTTTTTAAATTAATTTGTGAAAGGACAATGAAAGACACTGATGGTTAGAAGGATGCAAAAGAGTTTCTAACAGATCAAAAGAGAGTGAGCATTAATGAGCAGATGTGTCCTGAAAGTTTTCTTAAATGCAAGCACGATGACTATCTTACAAATACAGGTCTACCCATCATGGTACTGGGGAAGAGTTCTTTCTGACTCTTGAGTAGAAAGGGAAAATGGCAGAAGCAGCCTCAGTCAGCAGTTCACATTTGAAGGAAAAACACAGTAGACAGCATTTAGCCCATGCTCCCTGTGCAAACAAAATCATCCCAAGTGAAAACATGAGGAGCAAGAAACTGTAGTCCTTGTATCCCATCCTCCTGTCTGATGAGGATCACAAGAGCTGCAGCTTTGTAGGGAAGTCATCTCTGATCCCCCAACCACACTCCAACTTCAGAGGTACGTACCAGAGCACACAGAGACCTCACACCCTCCAAGGGCCAAACTCTCGCTGCTCTTCACAGAGTTGCTCAGGTAACAAATGTTCCCTGTACACAACATCCTTTTATACTCTACACAACTGAAACCCACATATGCATATATTTACCATACAAGATCAAAGAATTAGAAACTAACCAGTCAGTGCAGCTCTGGAGAGTCACTAGACCATCCCCTTCAGTCACTAAGTTTGCTGGCATGGTTGCGGCAGCCTTGCGACTGAAAAGCAAAGCATTTGAGGCTGTATTTCTTGGGGTTTTTTCAATGTAATTTTAACTGATCTAGTTCACCATACAACTCAAATCAAACATTTTTCTTTTGGGGTTAATTTCTTTTTTTCTGGAACAAGGGGTTTTTTAACTTAGAGATAAACTGTTCTCTGTCAAGGATAAAACCAGCCATCAATCCTGGCCAGCGTACCTAAAATTCATTAAAAAAAATAATCTATGATATTCATGCATTTACTTTGAACTTCCTGCTAGACTGCATTTGCACGCACTTGAGTAAAAAGTTAGAACTTCTACATCTCACCCTGCTGGAGGGAACCAAAAATATTAGCACTGATTAAATATTTATTTTGTAGCAACACAAAATCTATCATGCTACAGAAAATTACTTTGATACCTCTTCAACAAGGCTGTGACTTAGAGCTTTTCCTCTTACTAAGTTAAACTTTCAATAAAAATACAGCTGGGCCAAGAAAACACTGTTTTGTTTTGGCAAAGCATCAGACAGCACCTTCTGGTTTGCCAACACAGGCAGAATCTTGCTCTTAGATTTACTACCTATTAGCAAAACTATTAAGAAGCACTGAAAGGTTCCAGCCCCTTTTACGTATTCTCAGTTGAATCTCATTAGTTTGCACACTCTCAGCTTGCACACAAAAATACAGCAGTCTTTTCCTACCTCTCAGGGGAAAATTATTAGGAGAGTGTTAAGTCTCATGTTACTAGGACTTCATTACTTTTACAAGCTATGCTAAATTATTAAACTGCACTCATCAAATAAGTGATTAGAGAACATTTTGTGCTGCAGCATATGTTTTCATTGTCTGTTTACTTCAATTGACAAAATCAAATCATTCCGAGAGTCTCCTGCACAGCACAGCACATGACTGAGACCCTAAACCGAAAAGGGAAGAGTTGCGGGACTCAAAGGACAAGGGTATACAAAATGTCATTAAAGAAAGAGCATTGGACAGATGAGAAAATTGAAACAAGAAGGCCAAAGCTTGCTCTGAGGATGCTGCTGAATGAGAATGACCTAGAAACAAACCTGGGCAATACCATTTAGATCTGTAGCAGCTTCTAGACAGGCTTTCTATGGAGCCTCAGAACCTTCAAGTGTGCAAAAAGGCAGGGAATGGATGGATACCTGTTGCTTAGAGAGACTAGGGCTAATGATATTCAGCCAACATTGACTTTCTCAATCTTTAATCTACTTTTTTTACTGTAATATATTGAGGAGGAGGAGGGTGGTGTTGTGTTGGCTAGTGCCAATAACAGGGTACAGTAATCTGAAACATTCAGTAGCAAACAGGATCCCTCAGAGCTGAAAAAGAGGGGCTATGTGCGAGATGGCAAAAGTAGAAAAATTAGACACCTTCCCCTCCACCACAGCCAGAAGGCAAGACCATTTCTGTAATGCCAAAAGACGAACAAAATTTTTGACACAGTACACGTTGTCCTGCCTGGCTCTGTTGGGCACAGGTAGGTCTTAAGGGCCCACTCTGTTCAGTGGGATGACCCACTCAGCCAAATGACGCAGAGGTAGCCAAGTGAACAGCTGACTCTCCTGCTGATGGGAATTGATCTGTTTGGCTAACCTGGCAATTTTTCAGAAGCAGCCTTCTAAAGGTTACTCAAAACAAAACACTGTCCAGCTACAAATCCCTCCTGGTAGCAGCCAGACATATGCTGCACCAGCCTGCGGCTGCCACAGCCACATCCGTTTTCCCAGGGCTGCAGTAACCAGCAGGACCTGCTGCCCTGAACATCTTCATGATGTTCCAGTTGGACTCAGTCAATGAGTGCATACACACAATCTGCTATTTTTCAAATGTACTAGTCACCAAAAGCCACATTTCCGTTAGGCGGGAGAGAACATTCCCGATGCTCCCATTCTCTCACGGCAGCAGAATTTCCCTGAATCGACACTTTTTTGAGAAGTTATGTAACAGTGAGCACAGAACACTTCACTCTCGTCAGAGCAGACATTGTGAGCACAGTGTAAGCACCAGGGTACTTCTTTCCACCAAACTGTGTTCCAACCCAGCATGGGAATTCAATAAATAAATAAATAAATAAAGGTATATTTATTTCTTGGAAGAGAACACCAAGCTACCCAAGTAAAATCATGGATTCCTTCATAGGGGTTATTAGGTAAGCAAAGTGCAGGAAACAAGATTCAATAGCTCTTAAATGCAGTAAAACTGAGCTTTTAAAGCAAGTGCAGCTCTTCAATATAAATAACAAATTTAGGATTAGTAGCACATTGTAAGGGAGCCAAAGGAACTTCCCAGACCTCAACACAACTCCTCCCTTTTGTCATCTGGAGTGCTTTTACAGCGTTGCCTGAAGGGAAAGAAACGCCACGGAAGCTCCAGCGATAAACAAAATCAATTTTGCAGCCTTGTGTACCACTGTCCAGCAGAGGCATTTCTTCTGCGGTATGGAAGACTGTTTTCCTTTACACCAAGTGACTTAGCCACAAGCTTTCACACAGAAGAAAACAGCAGCAATTTGATGGATGGGTCAAACGTATTTACTAATGGAGACAGCAAGTTTCTTCCATGGCACAACCTCCTCCACTCCTTTTCAGAACTGAAGTATCCATGTGACTCAGTGGTAGCAAAAACATGTGAAAAAAAGACATTCTGAAGTTTATTTTTAAATAATCTGCACAGTCAGTATTATGGCTATGAGGAATTTGTGAAAACCATAGATATGTAATGTATTTCCAAGAGAGATGCTGCGTAAGAAACTTCACACTAAAAAAATCGCAACTGTTGTTGCACAGCAACATGTTTGACTTCTGATAACCCAAAGTCTCCTCTCCTTTTTTGCCCACCACAGCTGCCTAGCTACCTACTAGCAAGGGCAATTAACCTTTTTTTGATCCTTTTCCAATCTCTTCCTCTCCCTCACCATTCTCTTTTTCACGGATGTCCATGAAAGCAGGTGTAGACTCCACGTGCAGACACACACTTTCTTATCTGAGCCACCTTCCTTTGGGTTATCAAACACCAGGGTATTTCTCATCTCTATTTTTGTTTTCCTACTGCTTTAGTCTAATAATTTTCTCAATTCAGGTTTAGACTACCATGTGTACACCATACGTACAGGTTAGTCCAGGGAGGGAGAGCAGCAGGGATGGTCAGAGTCCAGAAATGACCACAAAAGTACTAAGTGCCCACCACCTGCCAGCAGGCTGGGTATCAGGTATTCTGGAACTGAAAATCCTCTGATATGCCTAGGCTCACCCTCAAATTACCCTGGGTAGCTCTAGTTTCTTAGAGTTTCATGGAAGAGCTTTTTAACAGGTCTTTCAGCAGAGCTGGAATTACGTGAAAACTCTCCTGAGGAATTTTTTATGCACACATATTGCCAGCACAACTCAGCTATTGCTCTTGTCCATATTACCATGGAGTTACACCGTACATTCCTGCACTAGAAGCTCTACTATGTGAGTGCAGTAGGATGACATAATTCTGATCTCAAGGTGATAGATTTTTTCCACTTGCAAGATTTTGGATGGTAACTCCCGATAATTTTCGGATGTTGAAATTAATGAGCTTACCAAAGTAACAAAGCTGAGTAGGAGCTATTCTTGTTGAACACAGTGTTCCATGGTTCTTCTAGTAAAACAATTATTTTGGTGACTGATCAACCATTTTAGTGTCTTTTCTATGAAAAGAATCTGCTGCCTTTATCGGGCAAAACAAGGATGCACTTCCCTGCAGCTGAGAATGGAAAGATGAGTATACTCCATGCTCTCTCAGTATCTGATGTAGACCCCAGAGCAAACATACAAGTTATTTCTTTCTCAGTTTTGGGCAAAGCAGATTATTTTATACGAGGAATTCTGCATAATCTCCTAAAAATTTAACATGCTCTTTCTACTCTTATAGATACTAAGATTTCAGATACCACATTTGGCTACAGAAATTCTGTGTTAAAGATGATGGCACTATGCTCACAGGATAACTGTAGGAAATGATTAATTCGTTCAGGATTTTACTTACATCACAGAAGGGATTCAATAAACATGATAGATACGTTATTACTTTTCCATGCTCTCACAGAATCATTGAATCATAGAATTAGCTAGGTTGGAAGGGATCTGCAAGATCATCAAGTCCAACCGTTAACCCAGCACTAAACCATGTCCCTCAGCACTATATCAACATGTCTTTTTAAATACCTCCAGGGATGGTGATTCAACCACTTCCCTGGGCAGCCTGTTCCAATGGCTGATAACCCCTTCTACGAAGACGTTTTTCCTAGTATCCATCCTAAACATCCCCTGGCACAACTTGAGGACGTTTCTTCTTGTCCTACCACCCTCGGTACAAAATGCAAGCTACTAGGTTAGTCAGGTGCAACATTAGAAGGTTATGCAAAGATGTGTCCATGGGTTGGTCAGACAAGCAGAAATTGGCTCAGTACCAGCACATACAACTGTGGCAGGTAAACTCTGCCCACACAGTGGCACCGTACCCACCACCACCCTTCTTTAAGGATCTGCTCAAAGACTTTTCAACCTTTCACCACTGAAACAAGAGTGACCTGCTCCAGCTCCGATCTTGGAAATCCTGCGGCTGCCTGCACCACATAGGAGCCTTTGTTGGTAGAGATGTGGATTTAAAAAGCCTAAAGGAACTCTTACGATAATCTGGTCTGACTTCCTGCCTGGCACAGGCCATAATACCTCACACAGCAATTTCTTTACAAAGCACAAGAACTTGTAACTCTACTAAAAGATATTTCAGAGGGAGATCTAATCTTGATTTAATTACTCCAAGTGATCTACCACATTCCTTTCTCAGCGTTTCCAATGGTTAATTACACCTACAGTACGGTATTTCCAACCTGAACTCCTCTTGCTTATCTTGCTGTGTTTTCGTCTGTTGGAGCCCTATCCTATCTCCCCACACAGATATTTTTAGGTCCTAACCACATCACACCCCAAAATTCTCTTACCTGAGATAAACAGTTTGCCAGCTTGGCAAATCAAAACAGGGATTCCTGAATCCAACGCACAGCAGCTGTGGTGGTACTGTAGATAGCTTTTGAGTACAAAGACTAAAAGAGAAGAGTCAGTTCAAGCATGAGGGCAAGGCACTGAGCATCTTCTTTCACAAGCTCTTCCAGGTTTCATAGCAATCATTTGGGACAAATAGCAGTGTAATCTGAAGTTTCATTTTTAACTTAAATGATAAATCCAGCTCAAACTAGATTGGTAGTTACTAAACACTATAGTTAACTCATAAAGAAGGAGATGGCTGATGACAGGTGGTTTTCTACTATTCATATGTCAAAATCACATAAAAATCCTGCTAACAGAATGACCCAGTACTTCTGCAGGCACTGCCAAGACGGAAATCCAGGAGTGAGCAATATGTACCCTAAAATACTTCCAGTTATGACTCTGGGAAACAAAATGAGTACATTTCCACTACTGCTGCCGTGCTATATTACTTAGGCATATTACTTACATATTTATACTACTGTAGCATTCAGAGGCTCCACATAAGGCTCTCTTGTGTTAGGTGATCAACTACAAACAGAGCAAGCTTAATTCGTTCTTGCGGCATTTGCCCAGCTCATGTATGGCTGAATCCTGGTAAGAAGACAGAAGGAGGACTTGTGTCCTCCCTGGATCACAGGCGCTGATGAGATCAGTGTACAAAGACTGCTCAGAACTAGAATTTCTTCTGGCATCCACTAAATCCCTGTACTACCCATGTGATTCTCAACACATTATAAAGTTGCTTAGCTGGCTGACTATTCCAGAAGGGTTTTCAGTTATTCGCACTGATTTGGTGCAGAACAGCAGCATCCTGCTGTCTCCGAGATCTATTTTATATGCACACACCTTTGTAACTACAAATACGTGCACATACTCTCCACACACCAATACAGAGCAAGAATACGCAAAGCTAGATTCTCTGCTATTTACAACATTGCTTTAAAATTTTCCACAACAAAACAATGTTATATGACACCTCATTACTTTTTCACAAGACTTCTGTTTTTTCCATTAATATTTCACATTTCTACTCACTTGTGGTTTCAAACAGTTTACATTTTGCATAGCTTAACCAGTATTTTTTCTCAGCCTCCCTCTCCCCTTCTCCACAGATGCCCCTCTGCAAATCAGGAACAAATTCTATGTAGATGTATCAACTTTTACTGGCTTAAGATGCAGGCAGACCTAAAAAATACTCCTTTTAATCACACTTCCCATTTGGAAGGTGTTTGACTTGAAATGGGTGCACAAAATCCAGCTAACAACTCTGCAAGCTTTTACTTTAACCACTGATAGAAACCAAAACAGGCAAATATGGGAGGAAAGGAAAACGCTAACCAACAGCACCTCCCTTCCTCGGTATCCTATGAAGGGCTATTCAAACTGAAACTATTACCTTTGACTGAAAAGTAATTGTATATTTCTGTAATGCTTTGAACAGGTTTATACTGCAGCTGCCTGTCAGAACAACTTACTGTCACAGTCTTGTTTATGTTATTTAACATAGATGCTTCATTTTCTAGATAACATGGCACATGAATGTCAGCACCCTCACAAGCAATGAAAGAAAGGAAAAGAAAAAAACCCCTTTTTTAGCACCATTTGCTGTTGGTAACATATTGAAAGACCTTCTTCTGCCTTTTGCTTATCTAACAGATGCATAGAGAATCCATTTCCAGAATGCAGCAGCCTCAATCATTTTACATACAAAAAGAGGAAATATTTACTTCTCGGAAAGTTCACTTCTTCTCTACAGATACATTTATTTATGTAGTTCATAAACTCCCACCACTGCAACCCAAACCCCAAGAATCTACTGCAAAGCTACTTATTTTATCAGCATATGCTCTAATATTTCATTTTCAAACTGCAAAAACATTCTCCTAACAAGTGAAGATTTTAACCATCTGAGTAGAGAAAACTATAGAGTCTCCTGAAAAATAATTACCTCTAAATTCTCTATAGGCAAAAAGAAGTTTCCAAATCTATGCAGGTATCTTATTTTGATTCAAAGACCATAAAGCAGCTTAGTAACAATAAAAAAATAGCCAAACGTTGTTATATTCATTCTGCAACACTGTCTCCTTTCCTTTTTGTGTTTGACATACTGACTCACACTGTATCAAGGACCTACTCTGAAATGCTGAGCATATTTGTTAAAAAATACCTCCAATTAACTCGAATACCTTACTAAAGTGGAATAAAAAAAAATCTTACCTTATTAGAGCTTCATTTTCTGTTCTTTCACTGAAAAGAGTAAAGAAATCTGTATTAAAGATCCATTTGGTAAAAGGTACTTTCAAAGTTATTATTTTAGTTTCACTTCAATTAACAGCAGAACTATGGGGTTCTTTTTACATAATTGAAATAACTTTCCATTATTTTGGAGAGTTAATAATTTTCAACACTCTGGGGTGGAAGCCTTTATTTATTTACTATTTCAACCAGCCGCTGTTTGTGAACAAACATTCCAAACGCTTTGGAAATATCAATACAACTAACTGACCTAGTCAATTAATCACCCAAACTACAGAGTGATTAGGCATACTTTACAGGTTTATTTTCACTGAGAGCAGTATTTTACAACCAGTATTTGTTTTGCTATTACTTTTATTTGACACTTGATATTCTCTATTATAAGACGAGCTTGGACTGCAGTGTGTTTATTCAAAGACTATCCCAGCCTGGAAGGTTTCTTTAAAAGCAGCTATTTTCTGCTCCATCCCAAAACAGGTAGGGTCAGCAGGGGTTGTAGAAGAATTGAAAGCACTGAGCCATTTCATTAAACACTTCCTTCAACTCACCCGAAATGGCACATTTGCCAATAGCCTTACCAACATACATCATAAAATGTGAAAAAAAAACAAATAAGCTTTAAGACTATTCTGAAAAAGTTCTGGCATGACTCAGAACAATCAACAAATTTTGAGGCCTGCAAAAATCCTAATTAACCTTTCATTTCTTTGTGACTTTCATTCAATCCTTTAAACCAAGGAGAACTATTTGCAGGCATCAGCATTATAATTGGCAATTGAATTCTGATAACTCCAAAGTAAATGAGAAATTTTTGCCACTAATGTATGCAAGAACAGAATTACACTTTATCTTATTTTGTTTTCTAAATTAGCATAGCACACAGCATGAAACAGAAAACAAAAAGGCAAGTCTAATACAATCTGACACTTATTATTGGTATTTGTTGAAAAGCAGAGAAAATCATGCTGAGTCACAGGCAAAGCAGTTCAACCTCTCGCACTTTCTGTACACTTCATTAGCCATCAGTCAGTATGGTTGGAAATTTATAGAAAACAAGGAGAGACCTTGTTCATCTCTGTCGAGGACGAATTTGAAGATTTGCCTCAAAGCATGCAATCAATGTAGCGGTTGAAGAGATGAATTCTCTGCTCTACAATGAAAATATTGTGTTTTGGGAGAGGCTAATAATACAGTCTCTAGGAATGGCTGTGAATCTGTCAATCTTAGGAAAGCAAAGCTTAATTGAATAGCAGAAGTGCCTCTACCCTTAATTTAGAGTATGTTCACCTGGTATTTTATGAGAGATCTATAAAATGAGCCTATTTCAAAAATAGAACAGGTAAACTTAAAAATAGACTTTGCTGAACTGCAGAAATTCATCAGATGAACCAACTATTTCAAGAAAACATATGAGATCTCATTTTTATGAATCAGCTCATGAGACTGACATTTGCAATGCCTGATATCCCACAGCGGAGTATCTGCACATGTATACCTTTAAAGGAAAAGGAGTAACTATAAGGTCATTTCAGTACTTCGTAAAATATATAAAAACCTCATAGGTATAATTTTCTACAGCTCTTTCTGATAATCAGCTATTAAAACATGCATCAACACCAGATTACTTCATATTTACACGTCTGGCTTTAGGTCTGGTTCACCCACTAGAGGTAACTTACGAAAGCTTTTGCACGCATTGCGGACATCAAGGGACTGAGCCAGCAGGCATTGTATCTCTGGATGCTACGCAGGGTTTCAATAAGATTGAGGGGGATTTATTACAGCACGAGCCAAATCCTTCTTACTTTTCTCATGCAAAACACCCATTGAAGCTAGCCAGAGTTCAAATGAGGACATCGTGTGCCTCTGATTCTTTATTACTCACCTGTCCCAATACTACAGAGAGCTGCAGCACAAGGTTTATGGGACCAGAATGGTTCTTTGTGGCCAGGGAAAGGAATTTCTTACAGGATAGCCTGTTTTAACCACAAAGCAGGTACAGAGGCAGGTCTGAAGAAGACTAAAAGTCATCCTGGACTTGTGACAAGATCCACAGCTTTTGAAGCAAAGTATTTATATGCTAGAAACACTCACAGCACAGGCTGCTTTGAAGCATATTTAACTCATCCTACGTACTTTTAAAAGAAGAACGAAAGCTGACTTTGGCAGAGTTTATGACTCCCAGGAAAAAAACAATAATCCTACATGCTTAAACAGTTTGCATAAGTTTCCCTTATCTGATCTAGCTGTTGATAACAGGACAAACTATAATGAGGGCCATGAGCGCCTCCCATCATACGTTCTCACAGGTCCTGCTGCCTGCCTAGCTTGATGGTCTCAGTAGACATTTGTCCAAGAGGACCACATCCTAGGGAACGGAGGACTTGTTATTTTCCTCCATCTCCATCAGGCAGGAAGCTTCCCTCTTTCTTCAGATGATCTGTTTTTTATCCAAGTGGAGATAACCTCCACCCTGGCATGCCTAAAATCAAATCACACTGGACAGATGAGGCTCCAAGTGTTCAACAGACCCTGCAGATGCCCTGTCAGGTTTCCCGCCTTATCTGCCTCTGTGGCAAAGAGTTTCACATGAGCTCTTTGCTTTCACATAGAAATACAACATTTCCTGTTAATTGCTTGCAGTGCTTTCATGCTTAATGACCCCCTTATTTAGATGGAGGGGAAGATCTCTACCAAAAAAAAAGAAGGCATTTTCAGTGCAATATTCAGATGCGTCATATTTCTAAGCATATGCCTCTTTACAGCAAAACCTGTGCTTGTTGCCAGTCACCAAATGTGTTAATTTTGGGTGCACTACGGAGAGATTCTTGCAGACTGCCTCAAAATCACATCAATACAATTCAGATAAACTAATCAAACTGTCCACACTCAAGTGACAAAAGGTTCTGTAATTTCAACAAGGTATTTACCATTACCCTTCCAATTCAGATTAAAAAAAAAAAATCATAAATCTTTTTCAAGTTCCATCTTTTTCAGAACATCTCCTTTTGAATCTCTTCTGTAAATACTAAAACTAACATTGAAAAAAAAAATACTGACAGAATTTTTTTACAGTCTCGCTGCTGATGTAATTCATGAGTCTTCTTAAAGAAGACTCACCACCAACTTAAGTCAAACCACAGAAAACTAATACTGCCAACTTGATTAGACAGCAGAACAGATGTAGATGAGTATTTCCTTCTCTGCCAGACTTAAAAAATTCTGGACTGCATAGAGTTGTACACATTAAAGCGCTCCTTTTAGTTTCAGTCATTATTATTTCATCTTTCCTTTCATGCTTTTTATCAGAAATTGCAAAGCTGAAGATAAAGCAACGTATCTTACCATTAACCAAAACGTGGGTTTGATTCCTACAATGAATACACACAATTAGCTAAAGCATGTTCTTTCCAAATCATTCACCACTTACTCAGTACACAGTAGGAGAAAAGGCATCCAGGTGCACTTCACAAGACTTAGTTATAAATTACATACCCTGCCTCAGTCTTTGAACAGATACCATATTGGAGAACAGATATCTTGTGAGGGCACTACTCTTCTACATATACTATTATCCAACAAAACCCTATTAATTATATTAAAAATTACTTTTAGGTTCCTGAAATATTTCACAGACCTCTTCAATTAGAAAGAAACAACTAGGAGGATATTCTTTAAAGTTACAAAAAAGATGCAAATCTTTTCAGTCTTCTAGAAAGAATTATCATCATCCCAAAATTTGTTTTAGTTCACTTTCATAGTCCCCACAGGATGCTCTGACGGTCAGAGGTCCACAAGGAGACTGAGCAAAGCAACTGCAATTTCCCTTTTCACAAAAGATCACTGACAGCCAGCCAGGCCTGGAAACGCCACCAAGTTCTCACTCCATCAGAGATGAGGAAGGAAAATGAAAGGGGTGGAGAACCAAGAATCCTGACCAGGAGATAAATTAATTCCTAAAGCCACTCCAATAAGTTTGGCTTTCAGTTCTGCTGTTTAGCAGCTCACAGTAGGAATGAAAATGCATGTCAGTTTAATAAAAAACCTCAGAAAAAAACCACTCAACAGGGAAAATCTCACTGACCTCTCTCAGCAAAGTTCTTCGTCAAGATGCAAGGAACTCTGCTGGCACAGAAACATAATTTAATTCTTCCTGCCCCACCAGCCCTGATTCAAGGTGATTTGATTTCACAGTTCCAGCACTTGCAGTAGTTAGCAAGTTGTGCTATGCACTTTGTAGAGTGAAAAGCCATGACTGTAGCATGCCAAAGTCTAATGTGCGACAGGCATTTTCATTTCTGGAGCTCTACACAGCATGCCTTGAATTGTTTGGTGCTGCCTTAGGGAGACTCAGTCTCTGCAGGTGCAGGGAGTCTGGAGATGTTTAGACTGGGTGCACAGCCTAAACTCCACGATCTACAGATGCATCCTGAGAACGTTTGCTACCAGTACAATTCTAATCATAATTATCATGTGGGTATATGCCATCTGCAGCATAAAATGCTAGAAGAAAGCCCATGTTTAGATTGGACAGCAAAGTCTAGATTCTAGCTGGAAGGCAGAAAACACATAAAATATCTCTACATAAGACATATGTACAGACTAAAAAGTAAACATCATTGCCAAAAACCTGAATATAACCCCACCCACAGCCATATACGTCTACACATAACTATCAGCTGCAAGAGGATTATGTGGTTTGTGTTTTGGCATGACCATGATCAGCCACAGAGCCACTGTCTCACATCTGTCCTTCCCCCTAAAGAACAGCTGAATGTGTAGGCACGTTCCTCTTTCTCCACCCACCATTTATTATTGCTTTTGATGACTCGCTGTCACAGAAATCATAAAGTTCAATAAAGTACTTGAACTGGGTCTAAAAAGTCTTGAATTTCAGCCAGGTACCTTGACCCAGCTGTTAGAGGTGGAATAAAACCCTGAAGCTGCCTTACTGAAAATGCTATAAATGCACTATCCAGAAGCCACTGTACTCTCCAGTAAACGGTGAGTACAAACGGTGTCTATAAGTCCTGTTTTGCCAGCATTTCCATTAAAATTCTCTGGTTTAATGATGAATCAACAAGGTTAAAATATACTTTGGCTAGTAGAGCTTCAAGTTCTACTGCAATTTATTTACATTATAAATGTTAGTTTCACAGTTTTCCTTGACTTAAAAAGGACAAGGATAAATTAAAAAAAAAATAAACTAACTTTTAAAATAAAAACTGTACCAAACCCAATTGTTTCAAATCCTGAAACTTACTTTAAAAAAATTACACTATTTGTGCCATTAAAAGGAAAACCTAATGTATTATTGCAATGTAGAGATTCAAGAATTCAAGAGAACTAAACAAACCTCAGAAAAGGGTAGCTATTATCTCTGTGCCTAACATGATCATATGCCCTAAACCCAACTACTTTCTCCCTCTGAAAGATATTTAAGGATGTCATCTCTGTAGGGCCTGGACCATTGCCACCAAAAACGCAACGATGCACATTGTAGTTAATGAGAAACCTTCTATTCACCTTAGGATTGAAAATCATGCCTAGGATCAAAAACCCAATAACAAAAGGCATCAGGATTTTGAAAACAAGCCTTCATACTTATTTTTGAACTATCAATGCTCATCACTTTTCTGCATATTGCCCAAAACTTCACAGAAAAATAGCAATAGTCAAATCTGAGGGAAGCCTTCAAGCTTTAAATGCAACGTATGAAGGTGGTGAAATAGAAAGTTTTGGGGACTTAGGGAGATTCATCCCACACGTGTTTCACCACATCCTGGAGCCACTGGTGGAAGTTTCTACTTCTGAGATTGGTAGTGCAATCAGCATCCTGGAGTTTTCTCCTCTCCTCCTCCAGCTTACTGAAGAGGAACCCAGTGAGCTGACAAGCTGAGACAGCCAAAACAAGGTGAGATACTTCATCCTTAGATTCAGACTGTTTTACACCAGATTTCCAATCTTAATCATTATCCCTATGTCTGAGTAAGCACAAACTACAGCAGAGCTAAGACTCAGACCTTCAAACCTTGAATCAGAAACCACCTGTTTTTCTGTGTATAATCACCCCACTGACATGAGAATGATTACAGTTGTCTTAATCGCCCCTAGCCTGTCTTGGCTGATGGCAGAATTAAAAAGGTTAGTATCTTCAAGGATGCATGCGCAGTAAATATTGCTGCACAATATCCCCAGCCAGTGAATGTTATTATTAAGTCCTGGAATAGAACACAACTGATTTTGTTATGTTATCTTTTTCAGGTTGCCAGTCGCAATCCAACACCTCCCAGAGCTTAAAGCTTGCCTGCTTCCAACTCATGATACATCCAGAAACACATATTTTTCCCCCAATACTTTTTCTAATTACTAAGTTGGTGGTGCCATGTTCTGCTTGAGATGATGGATGACAATCATCACACCTGCATACTGGACTGCAGCTCTCATGGTAATTCTATTCAAAATTAAAGCAAGAAAGTTCTATGAAAGAAGTTTCATATATGCATCTAATGGGGAAAAAAATATGGCGAACAGGTCATATAGTACATTAACTGCTTTATTTTTGATTTTAAGACTTTTTTTTTTGGTTACATTTCTTTCTTCTATTTTTTTTTACTACCTGTATGCCCTCATTTAAGTCCCACAGATAGCACGCATCCCAGTAAATCATCCCATTGAAGCTCAGAACTGTGGCACAGACTGCATGATTTGAGCAAGGAGTATGACCTTAAAATCTGCATACGTTTTGAAAGATATAAAAAATACCCTAAGAACATATAAAACAGAAATCTGCCATTTGAAAGTCAGTTAAAGCAAGCTTAGAGAGGAGAGTAAATTCTTCTTTTTTATGGTACATTAAAGATTTTAAGGAGTATGGTACAACAACACTATATAACCATCAGGTCAGCAATAATCATCAAGTCTGCTGGGAAATATTTTTCAAATGGCAGTTTTGGCTGCCTAGATGAGAGACAGACAATGACACAGAAACAGGTATTTCTAAGAAGGGCTTTGGAAAACGTCTCCCTATGCCCAGTACATACAGAAAATAGAAATCTTCACTGCAAAACACTCTCATTTAAGTAGTCTCTGCAGCTGCCTAACTTCACTTCATCATTTGTGGAGAGCTGGTGGTAAACACCACTAGTAACAACGACATCACTTGCTAGTGATAACCAACTATGACTTAATTCAAAATATTGTTGAATCAAGATATTTCTGGCTGAGCTAACAGGATAAAAGCCTTAAGAAATGATATTTGCTTTATTTTCTGGAGCTAAGGTCAGGTACACTGAAGCTCCAAGTTTTTTTGAAAGGTGGAATTGGGCTAAACTGTGATTTAGAGACAAACTGACAGATTAAGACATTTGTTTAGTAACTATAGAGTAATGTATCAAAGCCAATCTGTTGCAATTGCCTTCTATATTTGTTTCTACCAAAGGAGAGTAGAAAAAAATAATCTATCAAAGTACTCAAATTCAAAACTGCCATCATGCACATTGAAAACTTCTGAAAGCACAACTAGCAGGAAAGGGGAAGGAGGCATTCTCCCCATTTTGGATGCTCCATTAAAAAGGTTTCATTTACATTTCTGTATTTTCAGAAAAACAGTGGTGTTTGCTTGTTTACACCCCACATCCCCCTCCCCTCCCCCCCAGTATATCACAGATAATACTCAGCTGCCGGTTTATGAGGTATTTGCCATTGTAACTCCACAGACAAATCCTTTGTTACAAACACAGAACAAATAATGAGGATTTACAAAGCTGTAATTATACTGAAAGGGTTTATGCATAAGGATATATTAAAAGAAATACTATATGCCAGATAATTTCTTTAAGAAATCCTCTGAGCATTATCACCACTTACACTAAGGACCTTCTCATCGTTACCATAAAAGGGATTTTAAATGCATGTCATCCCTAAAGGATGCCTGCAGTCTCTGCCAAGCTCTCCTACACAGGCTGAAGTTGGTAGCATATACCTGTTCTGCCATTAGCAAATGATGATAAACGAGCAGAGCAAACTTTAAGCCCAAAAGCAATAAACCACACTAAAGGTAGATGATGCACTTCAGCAACCAGCCAACACATGTCAGCTGCTTCAAGTCCTGGCAGCGAAATGGGAGCAGAGACTGCAGTCCCCATCAGCCGCCGCTGAGCAGCCACACAGTTGCACGACAAGCAGGAGCAGAACAACTGAGCAACGAGCCCTTTTTGGCCACAGATCAGGCTCACTGCCGACACCAAGTGCCACCAGCATGTGAACAACAACGCAGCAGCTCAGTAAGGACAAAGACCACATTCTCGCCTTTGCGCTGGTCCACGTAGAAAAGAAAGGTACCTGGACTCACAGGAGTGCGATGCCCCAACCCATGGTGGATACAGCCAGTATTTTGGTCCTCCTGTTTCACCAGCAGCCTCTTGAGGACAGGCACTCCCTGCGCACCAGAGACTTGTGACTAGCTGCATGGCATTCCCCAAGGGACCCATACCAGCCACAGCTGTGTCTGAGGATGCGCTGAAGCAAAGAACCAGCTTGTCCCAAGACTAGAGAATCTCAGAAGCAAAGATGACTTCAAGCATCCCACTGTCTCAATTAAAGGCAATGTTAGGTTTCACTTCAATATATTCCATGAGCAGAAAATAGATGAGAAGTTATTTTATAATACAGTGCACATTCTTTAGTTATCAATGGCTACCACAGTTTCTGTTCCTGTTAGGTCAGGAAGATTTCTACATCTCTTCACAATAAAACACTGAGCCGGGAATCACAAACACAAGCCAAAACATTTTGTGTAAATTTATCCTGAGATCCTTTTGATCCTACTGGCTTATTGTTAAACTAAAATGGGATAATCTGGCTGTTATTGTAAATAAAACTGGAATTACCTTCCCAAGCCTCTTCTCTAAGATCAGTGATTCATTATCTATTTAAGTTTTGTAAATAATTAATTATTGTCGGGCAATTGCATGCAGAGTTATATATTGGATTTTTAAGGTTACACTTCAACATACCAAAACAGTTGCTGGTGCTACCTATGATCAAAATATAAAATAGTTTATTATTAATTGCTTTGATAGAGACAGGCATTATGATTAATTAGACGGTCAAGAGAAATTCAGATCCAATGCAACAGACGTCAATACCATGAGTAATATATCTCCCATGTAGAATCTTTTTTTTTTTAATATGCTAATAATGATGTTTTGATTTCTGGCACGGATCCCTGAACCAGGCAGGGCTGCAGGAAGGCAGTGTAACAGGAATGCTCAGGGAGAAGTTAAGCTGGTATGAGGCACATGCAGCAAACCTACAGCACAGGGGGCTGTGTTTCAGGGTCCCAATTTGGCAGGAGGGAGGAACGGGCAGCATCACTTCCACCAGACTTCCATGTCAGTGTAGAGCTGGTGTGAGAGGAGATCCTCAAAGCCCACGGGTAGAGGAGAGGGGCAGAGAAGCAACTCCAAGAAAATACGGGGACAGGCAGAGGTTCATAGTCTTCCTGCCTGATCACACTGAGTCATTCCAAACCCATAGTTGATGTTACACACAAAATATCCTACATTTTTTTCTCTCCAATTTGTTCACAAAAGGCCTTCATACTTCTTTTCTTTCCCGATTATAAGGAAGAAATTATTTTCTGTAAGTGCATCAAAAGCACAATATGACAAACCAACTAAATATTGCAGCTAATTTGCAACGGACTAGAAATCTGCATTTTTCATTCTACAAACCAGAAGAGGTTCCATTCCATATAGTATTTCAACTTTTTTTTTTTTTTTTTTTAATTTCAGGCTCAACCCATGGCTTTCGTATTTGGGATTGGTCATATGGACTATGTAATGGAAAAGCTCTATAACTTATCTGAATCATTATTTTATTTTGTTCTTCCATGGTTCCAATTGTTCATCGTTAATTAGATCCAGTCATAACATTTTATTGTGCAAAATGCATACTCTGTTTTAATCAAAATCTTGGATAGCATTTTGGATGGCATTTTTAACAACTTGGACAGAATATTCTGTGGTTTCCTCACCAACAAAGAATCAAAACGATTAACTATGAACATGTCTTCTACCAAATGCTGACAGTTTTTATCATGTTATTTTGATGAACATCTGTCCATTTTGTGGAACCATTTTAGATTTCCTTGGATTTTTTACCCAGCTTCTGCACTCAAAACAATAATGAGCTGACAACTTGTCCCACGGGATGCATCCACGGTGAACTCCTAAATAATTTTTTAATTCCTCCTTTTATGCTATGCTGAAAGTGATGCTGTAAACACAGAAGATGGCTGTGATAGTCTCATCTATTTGAAATCAGACCTTTTTATTTATGATGTTCAAATTATTTTCCCCATTGTTGTATCAGTGAAGAGAAAATGGCCAGTGTTTGGGAATGAAACACACCAACAAACTTATGCTTACGGTCTTCATAGCTGTATTTTGGTGACAACGTACAGACTCAGATTATCCCTCCTGGTATTTACTGATGACAAAAATGTGAAAAATGTCTCCTTGTCAGAAATAAACACAGTGCTCTGCTTTTCACTATTGATATATAAATTCCCATTCAATGGCACTTTTGCAGTGCTTCTGTTTTGAGAACACTTGCTAGGTTTTACATTTTACTCTATAAGATAAGAATTACCCGTTTCTTTTACGTCAGGCCACTCAGAAATTTCTTTCCTGCTGCCTCCCCCTGCTACAGCCCTGAGGAATCAAAGATTGACAAACTGATGTTTGCTGTTCCCTAATCATCAGTTAGAAGCAAAAAAAGGAGAAACAGCCACTAAAATCATTCAGCGCTGCAAGGATTAAGAGAAAGTTACAGACACTCCTATTATCCAGTTAGAATTGTCTAGAATTTAGGAAACCAAGAGCACAATAGCTCACAGCTATGTAACTACACCATCTGCCTGACTGTAGCATAAACATTAGCAAAGTCTAACACACTGTCTAGCCATCAGTTATTCTTGCTTGCCTTCCCTTTGCAAGAATACAGGCAACAATGTAATTGTTTTATAATAAATTACACTATATCATAAATTATAATATCATCACATTACATTGTATCATGTAATTACAGATAGATGTAAAAATTTGTTTGCTTTTAATCTTCTAACTTTTTCAAATTATGCAAAGCTTTCACTCAGAGCCTGAAAGGAAATCTAATAAGCTATATTTGCACATACGACTGCTGATTTTGGATGCCTGGGCATTTCGCTGCCAAACTGAAATGTCTTTAATGGAACCTTGTTTCCAGTAAAAACTGAATACCATCTTTCAGATGTTTTAGGTTATGCTCTCTGAAATGGCCTTATGTCAAATCATGAGTCCCTTTTGAAAATTTAAGAACCTGTTTCTTGGATCAAAAACCAGCAAAAATAAATTCCTTAACTAATATCAGAGAAGCACCACAATTTGGAGAAAATGAAAAGCCCACTTTGGCTGGTTTCTTTCCTAAAGCAAAACAAAACAAAACAAAACACCACAGCAAAGATTTTAAAATCAGAAGTTATAAAACAAAACCACTCAAAAATAAGACTCTCTCATACATGGGGGGAAAAATCATAGATTTCTCACAAATTAAACAACTTCTGTCTGTATTTTAGAAGAAAAATCAAAATAGCGATAGCAAAACGCTTGTCTATTTTTTTAGGGTGGTGGTATGTTTGCCACACCAGCCCATTTCAAGCACTGTGCCTCTAAGAGTTTAAACCAAACATATCATATTGCTGCCATGGAATATAAATGCTGAGGGTCAAAATCAAAGAAAATTTACCCAGCAGAACTGTCACAAGTAGCAGTTTGCCCTCAAAAGGCTTGAAGAATTGATGTTTCAGAACTCTTGAATTCTGCTTTGCCCTGAGTTTACGTCTGTTTGCTTCTGTTGTGTAGCACAAAATCCTGCATTTGAGTGAAAAAGATACTGTAAGGCAGGGACCGGTGGGAGAGCAGCCCACTTCCTTGTTACACAACTTTTATATGCCTAATTCCTAGCAAGTTGTGTAAAGCGACTGACAGACATAGACTTTAATGAGAAAAAAAATTCAACATAACTGAAATTGTGTTGGTTTAACGCTACAGCACAAAAGACAGTGGCTTTATATGTCAGCACAGCAAGAAAAAAAATACAACTGCATTTAATAGACATGCATTTAGTGCACCTAATATAATCTGCAGTGACATTTTCCACTGTTATGTAAGCCAGAAGCTAAACTTTTGCTTTTGCAGATTATACTGCCTATCTCAAACACAGCCCTTTATCAGCCTTCTCTCCATTTTTAAGATATTTTAGTAGCAAAAGAACAGGGACTTATCAGATACTTGAGATTCTAAAACTTCTGTTTTCTTCCGTTCTGTGTTTATGTTGCCATGCAGATATCAATTCAGACAGGCTTCAATAGGAAGTGTTATTTGTTCAGTTAGCATGGCTCACATTCTGTGTCTAAGAATGTCTCCGAGAATTTTAATTCCCCACAGAAAATAATTTAAAAGGTTAAGAAAAATCCAGGAAATACCACAAAGAAAATCCGGGATTTCAAAAATCAAGTACAGTCAAATCCATCTCACCAGTATCATTTTCTAAATTTCAGGAAAAAAAGTTTAAAAATAAGAAAATGGGTAGTTACAGACATCACTGGTTTTATAACTCAGGCCTCATACAGAACATGAGAATATCTACCATTGTGGCAGCAATTATCCTTGGAAGGATTTTTAAGATGGCATTCAGCAACAGACTTGGGAGAGATCAGGAACTGCCCACAGAAAGAGATAATGACAGACCTCCTCTGGTAAAACATCAGTTTATAACTCCAGTACACTTAAAGTAATGGCTAATTCTTCCCCAATCATTCTGTCCATCTATCTACTGTTACCCACCTCAGTGCTGCCACTGGGTAAAGCTGATCCTAAGCCTATCAAGATAGCCAGCTCCAATAGACTGACTTGGTTTTAATGTGTTTTGATAGACAAATAAAGCTAAGTGCCAACAAGTCTACATATTTAGGATTCAGTACTCAAAGAAGCAAGTGATTACAATCTAGTGACTTTGCAAGACAAGTTCATAAGGGCTATAAATACAGCACAGAGCATCAAAAGACCTCACCAGCCAGACATCTGAGTACCAGAAAGAGATGCAAAGCATGAAAGAAATCAAACCTTCAAAAACAATGTACCAAATTGATTAGGCAACACTGGAAGAATGAGTCTTACAGGAGACACTTTATTGTGTATATATGCCAAACATGTTTATGATTTCTCTTAAAAGACCTATCTAGCATTATCCTGATGGTAACAGACAGTTTGTGTCATGCCTGCCTTCCCACACTGTCTATCCCACAATAAACAGCACTGATGCATTAGACAGAATGTCTCTTCCAGGGACGTATTGCCTCCTGAAAGCGTATTAAAACTGTCCTATGCCACTGCTTCCAAAGCTGGATCATAAGCAGGAATCTCTGACCTTCCCAGTCTCAGCAATGAGCATGCAGCATACAAGCAAAGACAGCACTGGGCTTGCCGGGCTACCTGCGGGTGCAAGAAAGACGCTGACCACTCAACCAGCTCTGCAGACCAGGATGCAGCCTGGAAGTCTCCTTCTCTCCAAGAAGAACTGCTCATTTGCCAAAGCATGACGACAATGCTGCCACACGCAGCTGATGGAAAAGCCACCTCCTTGTGAAGCATCCCGGCGGCAGCACCAGGGTGGATGTAAGACAGTAGAGGCCACCTTCCCCTGGATGTACCGATGCCTGGCTCCTCCCAACACAAAGCCCTCATGGAGGCAGAGCAGAGCACAGGAGCACATCTGTTAGCTCCCCAAACACAGAACTGGAAGGCAGTTTGGAAAAGCCTTACATGAGAAGGACAGAAATCCATAAAACCACTACCAGAATTGTTCAGAAACCTCAGGATGCTCATGCAGGGAAGCAGTAACTGGAATTTCAAATATAAAATATGCCATCTACCCTTACAACAGAGAATGTTCTCTGCCCTCCATCAAGACTAGGTACAGGGGGTGAGAAAATGGCCCATGCCCACCAGCTAGAGAGGACTGTGAAACCAGCAACAGCTGATGCTCTGCCCTTCTTCAGAAAATAGATGCTGAACTAGACAAGCAACGGGAAGCAAAACAACCTTAAGCTGTCTCAGCGCAGAGGAGATTTGTTCCCCAATACAGAAAAAAAACCACCCAAAACACGGGGAGGAGGCTGCACTTCCCTTTTGGTTTGTTTTTTTTTTGTTTGTTTGTTTTTTGGTTGTTTGTTTTTTTTGAGGTGTGCTTTCTTCTTTTATTTCAGATTGCTTTCAGCCTTACCAGCTTGAGACCTATCTCATATTTACCTGTCAGACTCCCAGCTGTGGGTAAGGTCCTCACATCACGGCAGCACTACTAACATTCTTCCCTCTAATTATTTTTGCCTAGTTTTCTATTCTCCAGGTTAAAAAGCAAGGAAGACTTTCAAACACGTAACAGGGATGCCTGTTCCTAAAAAGAATTATCCAGAAAAACTGCAATTTAGAATTAATAAAGCCTTTTCTACAGAGGAGTTCTGAGTCCTACAAGCAGAGGAGAGTTTTCCATTTGTCAGGCAGCAGAAAGGGAAGGGCTTTCCATCAGGCGATTTTGAAATTCTTGGTCAAAGGTTAACTTGGTTTTTAACTTCAAAGTACAGAAAATCTTGGAGGCTGAAAGAATACAAGGGTAAGGGCTGCTCTGAAAGTGAAACTTCAGAGGGATGTTGTCAGCTTGAAAGCTGTCGCTGGAGGCATGTAAAGCTGCCTCCTGCACTACACCTTCCCTCACTCTTGGCTTCACAGACAGATCCTAAGAAGCAAAAAGGAAAAGTCCATTTCAGAAAGTTTAGAATATAACCAGATTTTCTAGCTGACAGCACTGCAGAAGAAAAGGCAGTTTCAGTAATTAGGATTTGAACTTCTACTTCAGTTTTTCATGATGTTACTAGATGTTTAAAAATACGGTACTCTTTCATTGCAGGGCGCAGCACCCGCAGGGCGGTGAGTAATGGTTTTACTCCTGCTTCAGTACTGGCAGCAGCATGTTGGACTGGAAAATGAACCTCTACTTCCTATCTATTTTTCTAATCAGTTTATCTATCATCTGCTTAATTCTTACCTCCATATGCACGATAGAAACAAAACATTTAAGACTCAGTACTATGCTGAAATACGTTCACAGCGCTGCCATTGACTCAGGCTGCTAACTGGCGACACCGACTTGTACCTGAGGACAGCATTTGGCCCCAAACAGTCTATATGAAAAATTCATGAGCTAAATCTTTTCACTTCTTCTATAAATACGAGACAAAATGAGAGAGTCAACACTTAGTCAGCCAGGGAATGATTCAAAATCTAAACCTACACTATTGCTTTAAGGAAAGTAACTGCTAATAGAGACAAAGCGTATTTTCTTCTCATAACAGGAGGAGGACAGGATTAAGTTATTTTATTTTATGCCATTTTTTGCTTCTATTAATTGAAAAAGTATAAAATATCAATGAAACATAAGAGCAATAGATCAGTTACAAAACAGAAATCTGCAATAATATATGCCAGAGTATATTTTGCTGCAGCCCTGAAGTCATGCACATTACTGAGTTCTGGTTTATTTGAAAGCTTTCCTGTTTCTCCAAATACAAACATTACTTTTGTTATTTTGTAACTAGCTCTATATTATGAGGTGATACTAGCTGTGGGGGTGACAGCTGGCAAGAGGTTTTGAATGGAAGGGTCTCTTTCTCTAACTGATACACATGGAGCTCTGTATTAGCTCTCACAAGATGCACTGTTTACTAAAGATGATTACCCATGAGTAAATAATGAGTCATGATATCCTTAAAAAAGCAAACACACAGAGTTAAAGAATAATTTTTAACATGGGTAAACAGACTGCACTGAAAACGGAATCACTTCCGTGAATTTTTTTTCTAATAAAGTGTTAAAAATGAGAAAGGCTACAGAAAATAGCCTTAATTAAGTCAAAACGCATTAGAAGATGTCAGAAAGACTATGTCTTTTCATATGCCTATAAAGCACCATTTACAGACATACAAATATATGCAGGAACAAATGGAACAGGGATTTTTCTTTGGATGACACAACACAACCACACCACAGTAATTTTGTCATTCTTGATGGGTTACCGTACCACACTTAGAAACAATGCAGCCCATTGAAAAGCTGCATCCTGGCAATCAGGCAGGGAAGCAGCACTGCAAAACCTGACAGTGTGATTATAACACACGGGTACAATGCTCATTTTTACTATATGTTATCAGACAACTTCCTAGCACTTTGAGAATTTACTATTAGAGAATTCATGTCCAGACATTCACTGACTGCAGTTAAATACTCTCCCCTTCATTACTTCTACTTCCATATGCATCTTATTTCTAAGACTATGTTTCCAAGTTCACTATTAGGCTCCCAATGTTCCTCCGGGAAGTAGGAAGGGAGAATTAAGATTATGAAAAATGCTCTTACATCATGTCCATTCAAAGCACCATTTGTCTGTAAGGACTTTGCCTACAAGTTTGCTGCCAGCCACTCTACCCAGTGTCCCACACATCTGCAAAGCTCTCCAGCAGTTTTAAAAGAACAATTAAATGGAAGATAGTGACCCTTGTGACATCTCAGCAGCTGAGAGTGGTGGTTCTGGAGTGACAGAAAGAGTTAAAGGCCATAAATATACTGTACTGTAACCGCACCTTCTCATATAACCTTCTGAAATGTTTACTTGTAAAGACTAAAGCAGAACATCCTAGACCCTAAAAAAACCCTAAGTACTTAAGGACAATCAAATTTATGGGCAACAAGGAATTATGTGAAGATAGGAGAAACCACACACATAACCTGCTTTCTTTGCAAACACCACTCTATTAGAAAAAGATCCAAATTGAAAGCTGAAATGGATGTTGTCCAAATGTTAGGATTAACGTTCTTTACTCAGCACGCTGTGTTCAGAAATTAAGGAATCCAGGATACACTCGAAAATTTCACAAGGATGAAATAGTCATGTTAGATTTCTTTGGGAAGTTGGGAAGAGCACTAAAGTTTACCATGACACCTCTGTTCAAAGCTGGGTACGGCTACTGCATTTTGGGGAGTGCTGCCCAGCTGGGATACCAAGCAACAAGGGGAACATATAATAAGCCTTGTAGTTCTGATGTGGAGACAGGGGTGCTTTCCCCCCTTTCTTTCCTGTGTACTTCTCCTAGCATGTTGGTACTGAAATGTAATCTCTCATGCTGTGACCAATCTACAACTTTCATATTGTTATTCAATTCAGTTCTCTTGACACTATGTGATTTTAAAACACAGGTTTCTGAAAAATGGTTGTAACATTTTAAATAGCATTTTTTCAGAGAACCAGACAGCTAGTGAGATGGCCAACCACAGAATGGATCACACAACCTGTCCTACAAGTTTCAGAATTACAGACACTTACACTTGTGAAGCAGGGTCACATGTGCATGTAACCAGCAATTCTACGAGGTACTCCTCATTTTTTGGCTGACTGACGATGCCTGTTAAGATCACTGAAAAGGCACCAAGTAGCTTCAGATGTCAATGATCACAATAGAAAAGATGGCATTTCCTCACCAACAATCCTCAAAACTTAAAACACTACCAGAAAGAAAAAGAAAAGGAAGAAAAGATGAGTGCAATCAGAGCACTTCAGCTAGAATAAAGACCCCTTTAGGGCACTTTAACTGCCAGTCTGAAGCTTAAAGGGAAAGTGAAATAAAATCTAAAATGTCACATGAGCTTACAAGTTTATATACACCTACATTAGGCAAATACACGAGAATTGTATTTTTGCTGTGTTTTGCTTTATATTATTGTGAATGTTTAATTATGAAAAAATATTACACTAAAAATAGGAAATACGTCAATGTTGAGTATTTTCCTTTTTTCTTTTCATCATGTAAATGGTCCGTATTCTCAACTTTGTTATACTAGAGTTAAATTAGGTCAAAGGAGTTATTTAGTGTTCAAAATCAGAAAGTGTCACAACTGCCAGAAATAATCATACAAGATAGGACTTCATTAGCTGCTTATCCCTCACGCTACCAAAGTTGTTCATCCCACATTATACTGCTGCTGGTGCTTTACACAACTTAGATTCCTACAGATCACTTTCTAGGGGATAACACCATCACACATAGACCAAAGTCTTAGGTCCATCCCTTCCAATAGGAGATGCCTTTGTTAGGATATTAGGAACAAGTTCTTTACTATGAGGGTGGTGGAACACTGGAACAGGTTGCCCAGGGAGGTGGTTGAGGCCCCTTCCCTGGAGATATTCAAGGTGAGACTCGATGAGGCCCTTGGGGGTGTCCCTAAGACTGCAGGGAGGTCGGACTAGATGACCTTCCGGTCTGGACAGTTCTATGATTCTATGAAAATTAAAAACCACTTTCACTTTTTACAGTTACCCTTTACAACTACTTTCAGATTACTCAGACATGCATCACCAATACACATACACAGAAGCCTTGCAGTCTTTGCTAATGTCATTTGCCTTTCACTCCCTCTATTATTCTTCCAACTCTTGCCTGAACTCTTCTGTTTAATCCCTTCTGGTGTAGAAAAAATAATAAATAAAGAGAGCTACGCAAAAGGGAACAGAGTGTTCTAAGACTGAGCTTCTGCGAACCATAGGAAATCAGTATCAAGCTGGGCAGAGCTGTGATTGCCATTGAGTGACACCATGACATCTGCTTACAACCATAAATTGTATCAGCAAAGTGACAGTGTTCTGCATGACCCTCTATTGTTTAATTTTTTCCTCTCTCTCTTTTTTTTTTTTTGTTGTTGTTACTGTGCCTGTCTTTGCTTTACTGATTCTTGTTACTTCCTCCAATTCGATAACGGTCTAACCAAACATGTATTTCTCCTACACGTCCAAGCAGAAGACCCAATTTTACTTTCAACACAGCCAGATCAAAGCAGCTAACCTGTTATGGAAACACCAAGGCCAACACCCTAATAATGTCCCAATTTCTTGCTTTAACCAAAGCAATAAAATTATTCTTAATCAACAACAAGTAATTCAGCAGAAACACAACTTCAAGATAAGTGTTGACAGAAAATGAAATTTATCGACTCAAAATATAATGCGCTTACTACCAGAAATTCAGCTATGAATCTACAAAATGTTCAAAAGATACAAAAATACATGCTATGTTGCACATCCAGAGATAACAACAGAGTACAGTATCTTAACTTGGTAGGTTTTGTTACATTAGAAGACATTATCTTGGATTAAAAAGGAAAGAGCATTAATTGCTTCACATATGAATACCATTAGCTAGCTGACGTATAAAGGCTTATACTGAGTTTTCAAAAACTTTCACCAAGTTCTTCCTAAAGGTATGAGTAAACATGAAATACAACAAAATTCACCAATAAGACACCACATTACATCAAGAAAACCCCCACAGTGACATAGCAAAAGTCTGAAGAAAAACAAACAAGAGCACAGTATAAATTTAATCCCTAAATCAAGATATTATGCTTGACATATACAGATGCAGATGGCTGGGTATACTGATTCCAAATTTAGTACTGGAGATAAAATTATTTCTATCTTAAAAATACACTGTAAGCAGATCATTTTGCTCACAAAACCGCTGAACTCTGGAAATTATTAAGCTTGTACCACCTACCTGTATTCTTGTTTTTCTCATTTCTCAGGCAGTAATAAACACTAAAGTCAACCTCAGCTGCACTTACACCGAGTTTCATTTTGGAGTCCTCACCCCTGATCTCAAATATTGCAGGAAGATGGGTGTATTTACTAAAAATACATACATAATGTTGACTGAAACATTGTTGGGATTGTAATTTTTTTTTCCTGACATACCACTTCTGGGCACTACTGAAGGTCATAATCTGCCTTTGATACTCACCAAGACTATTTCACATGGAAATGAGACAGTAATTCCACCCCTTTGATGATATTAAAAAGGTAGTTCATTCACTACTAGGAACATTATTGAAGAAAACACATCTTAAGTAAATTAACAGCGAAGTATCACAAAGACTGCGGTTATCTGCTGGCTATATCCTAGTAGCTCAGACATGCTGCTGTGATACTGTACATAAAAGGAGTAATACCAGACATCATTTCTTCTTACTCAATTAAAAACCATCCATCCAAACATACAAAAAGCATGCAACAAACATGAATCCCCAAAGATTATCCTCAACGCAGATAAACTCAACAAAAATAAGCGTTTAACTCCAAGTTCTGATCTGCCCATCTGCTTAGCCCACTTAGCCCTGCTCTCCAGATGGGAAAACAGGTGAGGTCTTGAATTACTCACATGTCCCTCTGTAGTTTTGCCCACACCCTTCTTCCTGTTACACCATCACCTGAATGTTGTGAAATTTGGATCTCCTAAAAGAGGTTGCAGTTCTCAGCCTTCACACAGCAATAGGTAAAGCTTAGTCCTGTTCTATCCCATGCCTGGCAATGTCTGCCAGGGTGAACCTCTCAAATTCTTCTGGAGTGCTGTTCCTTCGGGGTTTAAATACTTGTTCTCTTAAAGAAGAAAAAATTGCATTGAGGTTTTCACAATCCTAATTTGCAAATTGTTTCAATCTCTTTTAGATCAGATTACTTTCCAAAGCCAATACAGTAATACTACACAACTCTCCTTTCCCAAACACAGACTGGCACAGGGAACACAAATGCATTTGCTTCTTTCAGCTGCCCATGTCCACAAATGGCTTTCACTGACTTCAGGAAATCTTTGAAAAAGTACGGGATGTTCCACTCATCCAAAGCCTTTTAAATGAGCAAGACCTAAAGAAATACTGCCAAGATTAGGCATGATCTATGAGAAAACCCTTAGCAACAAAACATTAAAAAAATAAAATAAATTCAGACTGTAGATTTGATCTTGTAGATCCAGACTTATCAGTGGTAAAGGTCTGCTTTTAAATCTCTTTCCTGTATCATGAATTAATTAATTCAGCAGCAGACACATCATTACCAAAATAGACTACAGCTATATCTACACAGACACGTTTTGAAGAGACTGAGCTCAAGTTATAATTTGGCTTGTAGTTGAACATCACAAAGGGGAGTCCAAGCCTTTTGTCTTACTGCACACTATGCTTGCCCTGACGGCGAGGAACATCCTGTCAGCAATCCACTTCTCCTTTGCCTTCTGTCTCCAAGGTAAATTGCTGACAAGCCTTCCTGCTAATCCTTCCAAGCTGAGGAAATAAAATACATAAAAAATATTGAGAAACGGAAAGCTTCTAGAAAAAAAGGCAGCCTGCAGTGTTGTTGCAAAACACGGGTTAAACTGATGTCAACTTATGTTATGGGCATGAATTTTCAGCTGCCATTTGTGGATGACCTCGAGCTATGAGCAAAGGTAAGGAGATGTCTGGTACAAGCCTTGGCTGCCAGCCAGTGTCCACACCAGTCCCCACAGGGCTGCCTCATCGAGTAGGTGTAGTAGTAATGGGAGAGGGAAGATTGCCTGCTTGAGTTCAGGTTTTGTGGCTGCAATTCCACCACTTTCCTTCTTTCAGAACCTGGGTTTCCCCCATGAGAGATATGTATTCCATAAAAAAACACCTCTGGAAAAGCTCTGGGAGCCAAACCGGGCAGCAAAGGTCATGGGAGAGGGGAAGGCAAAGGTTAATGAAGTAGTTTGCTTACGTAGAGTTGGTTTTTCACACTTACATTCCTATGAGTAAAGCATGATCAGAAAATTAATTCTAAACAGCAGCCAAGTCCTGGCTACTTTTTATGCCCGTATGACTCCTTATATGGGATCAAAGGCAATGATCCTGAGACCTGACCCCGTATGTGCAAAGGCAAGAGCGCGAATTCCAGTTCTAAGTTTTAAGTAAGCTCACATCTTTGATGTGCGCCTGAAAATGAATTTAGGGCATTTTTCAAAGTTACACAGCAGCTTGAGTTGTTTGTGTAGACAGAAGTAGTAAGATTTCCTCTCTGTTACTTTGGTACGAATTCATAATATTTTTATTGACTCGTCTGAACTTTTAATGGGCAAGCCTGGTAAACCAGCTTATTTTGAAAGTGTGCTCTACACTTCCCATTAAACAAATTGATCTTAATTTTGTTTTTACTTGACTCATCTCTAGTCAAGTGAACTGCAATTCCCCATATCAGACTGCCCATCTCAAGACCAACTTTTTCAGAAAGTTTCAGTCACAGAATGGCTGAGGCTGGATGGCACCTCTAGAGACTGTCTGGTCCACTCCCCTGCTCAAGCAGGGTCACCTGGAGCAGCTTGCCCAGAACCACATTCACCCACATTTTTAGTATCTCCAAGGATAGAGACACCAAAACCTCTCTAGGCAACCTGTGCTGGTGTTCAACCAGTCAAAATGGTCTTGCTATGTCTGCAGAAGTAGCTAAAGGAAACGTTGGGGTTTTTTTCCTGTATGCAAAATTGTATGTGTTCGCATACATAGCCAGCAAAATTGCCAAGTGTGGGGTGGGGGGAAAAGGGAGGGAGATGCCAAAAGGCAACGGGACAGGGGACAAAAAAAACAACACCACCAAAGAACCCAGCACTCAGTAATACAGAAAGATAGAAAGACAAAAGCACAGCGTCCAGTCAACACCATGGCAAGCAGGACTCTTGTGACTGACTTATCCCCTTTGGTGGCAAGAAGACCCTGTCAGAGGGAACCAAGAACAGTGCAACCCACTCTGCCAACAGCAGGAGCATTGCAGCTGTCTTCAACATCTGCCAGATTGAGCAACCAGGGCAAAGTGACAGGATATAGTATGGGGAAATGAGGCTGAGGATGGCATCTCCATGCACAAGACTCTTCAAGGAAAAAAGACATCTCTAGCATCCCCATCCCATTTCTAGCAAAGGAAAAAAAGAGTCAAATATCAGGGGCAGAGGGCCTGCTCAGCAGTTTACAACAGTTGAATGCTGAGTTGGTTAATCAGGGTAGACAACTTCATGTTGCAGAGCTAAGTGATTTTCAACTCAAAATTCACAATAACCAGTGACAAATTACTGTTACATGTGTACAATTTACAGGCAAAGATCACATTCCCCATATTCCACGTAACCAACTGCATTCCCTGTGATCTGGTCTTCCGAAGTTTCATCATTTCAAATAAAACTAAGGACTGTAGTTTTCAAACACAACCATTACTACATAACCCTGAAAAGTGAAGCAGTACCATCTGTAGACTCTAAACCTTAGTTTATCTGCATATACTCAAAGATGACCTGAATTAAGACCACATAACCAACTTCAATTCTGGCAATTCTTTTTCTTAGTGCTTGATGTCATTACCTTAATAATCAGCAACTTATGCAGTTAAAGAGTCGTTCCAAGTCTTCTGGCTCAACTAAGATGTTTTATGCTGGTCACACAGAGCACTTTTAGATAAACTAAATCACTTCAGTAAGTCACGTCAGTGAAATGGGTACAACATACTTTACATCAGCTCAGCACTGCATAGAAAGTACTCTGTGTTCCAGATACAATTTTCGCTGTATTGGTAGAGACAAAATTATATTTTAATATTTAATTGAAGTAATTATTTTACTTTAAAAATGAAATTTGTCACAAATATTTTATAGACTAATACTCTTTCAGTGCATACGTGCATGGGCACATATATTCTGGATTTACACAAAAATACAACTCTCTACAGTATCTTTCCCTGTTTATCTAACTGGATAACGTATTTCACCTTATCCTTTTTAAGAGAATAAATGCCTAACTTAAAAAAGAAGGCCCAGGACAAACCCTTCTATTTCCTGAAACCACGAACAAAGTTATTCTACAGAAATGCTACAGCTCCTAATTAAACTTTGAAGCACCTTGCACACTAATGCACCAAATTTTTTTAAAAGTTGTTTGACATATTAAAAAAATAAAGAGCCAGAGATAAGTCAATGAACCATGGAAATAAAATTATTTTAATGTAATGCTAGAAAACAGATGGTATGCTGCCACATGAAGGCAATCCTACCCATCAAGAGTTGTGAGGAGGCAGGTAAACAGACCAGAAATTATAAGATTGTGCTAAAGGCCAGAAGAGAAAACAATGCTAAAGAAGAAATATCTTCTATTTATTAGTGCTCATTCTTTCTATAGTTAGAAACTAAGAAGCAATAGCAGCAGCACTCCATACCTGCTGGAGCACATGGCAAGTCGCTGGCAGGGCTGAGTCAAGGAAAGATAACACAAAGTCATGGGTGGGAGGTGCAGAGTTAACAGCACACCTGGGGAGGACACAATGCAGGACCAAGGCAGTGGAAAAAAGACCTGAAGGTCTGCAAATCCATGAAGCACGAGAAAGGAAAAGGCCTACAGTTCAAAAACATTGTAGAGATGTAGATAATGAGAGCAAACACGATATACGGCTCAAGCAACTTTCTTCACCACATATTTTTCTTGTGAATATTTTTTAAATGGTTCATCCACATGCATATCACTACGTTATCAGTTACTGAGCAACTGTCCCATTATCCAACTACTTCTGTAGTTGAAAAGTACTTCTGATCCTCTTCCAAAATTCTCTATTTTCCTACATGGCAGCTGTTCTAAAGCACATTTCACAGTCAAGCAACATTGCTGCTCTACCTGTGGCTCACAGTCGTTTCCTACCAACTCAAATGAAATAACCCAGAACTCATTCAAACATCAATGTCAGAATAGGCAAAAATATTTAGCAGGTGAGCAGAATTAATGATCTTCTATCCAAGACAGAAAAGTACTCATTCTGTGTGCATGCATACAAGTAATTTGGTTCTACACGTACCAGCTTCTCTCTTTCCTCATCCAGCAAAGTGAAGATAAGTCTTCACTTCATTTGGACTTTAAAACCACTTGAGGAGACACTGATCTTCTTGCTCTGTTTTCTGCCTTCCTACTAGGCAGCCTGAAAATCAGCCCTTTTATTTCTTCCAACAGAAAACAGAACCTTAATTTATTGGGTTAGGGTCACCAGAGGACACAGAACAGTTCTGTAATCTAGAATGATCACATTGCTTTCATGCGTATAATCTAATTATAAGAGTATTTACCATTTTTACTCATCAGTAAAAATTATAACATTTCTGTACATTTAAGACATTTGAGGATATGCAGTCATTTTTTTCTAAACTGCAGTTTATTCCTTTATTCTTTGATTAATTTATTGGTTTAAGTTTCACAGGACATTCAATTTCTAGTAAGTTACAATGGGTCAGAGTAAAAGGAGAATTTTTATGATCAAAAGCATTCAGAATTGAACACACAACTATTTTGTTATTTAATAAAGGCATTTCATTTGCTTAAAATTTCATGTTGTCTAGCTGCAAGCTGTTAGATGTATTTTGGCAGTGTGACCATGAACTGAAAAGGTTAACAACAGAACTAACTTTTTCAACTGATCTTTTTACTTGCAGTGTCCCCCTACCAAAACCATGCTTACAGGAAAGTAGTTGTGGTGAGTAATGGAAACAATCTCATTCACGTGTTGTGAATTAAATGAGAGAAACAACTTATGCAAGATTCAATTGCTTTATTCAAAATGCCCTCTTGGACCACATACAACCAATGAAATAACAGAGAACTGAAGAAATACAATTCTTTAATCTTTACACAGGAATTAAGTTTATTTATAGTCTGCTCCTGATTTTCATAACAAAGGTTCTTGTAATACATGCGTTATGTGTTTAGTTATCCCTGTAAAATATGTAAAAACCTGAGAAGACAGAGTATTGCTCTGCTGCACAAAACCAAGAAGCAGTACTGCCACACTAATGGCCACATCGATTATTCTTCTGACTTCTTCAACGGGATAAATTAAGCCAAGCAGACCCTCGGACCAACGTACCTATAGCATATCTGCCAGCACAGACCACTAGGAGGTCTGACTTCAGTTAAGCAGATACAAGAAGAACAGTGCCTTCATGACTTGGCAGAATTCCACTCTCCTAAGTCAGAGGAGCTACTGAACAGTTATGTGTTTAATTTTTGTTTGTTTGTTTGTTTCAACAATGCAGGAGAGACTCTAGGGCTGTGTACGTAACCATTTCCAATGTTTGGAAACGAGCAAACAAAGACAAACTGTGGAAATAGTAAAAAAAAACTTTCCTGATGAAGACCCCTCATAAAGTTAAATCCTGGTGCTACTCTCTAGAAACCAACAGATGGATGAGCTGCCTCAATTCAGGCGGGCAGGTGGACAGTGCCCCAGAGGTTCCCTTCTCCTCCTTCTGCCCGCCAGTGCCAGATTCTCATGTGCTTTGGAAATCCAACATGCAAAAGGACACAAGAGAAGAAACACGCAGCTCTCAGAAATTGTGCTACCTTCCTTCTCGTGCCTTCCTTCATTGTTGGCTATTTACCTGAGCTTCTTTCATATGCATACCTCTTTTGCCTTCTTCAACTTTTAGTAATAAGCAGACCCCAAACCAGTAAACCAGAATACGATGGAGGGGAGATAATGAGCTCCAGAATTTCCTTTTCCAAGGAGCCAAAATTCCTGGTCTCACCCTTCCGCAAGCAAATGAGATTCTTGGTGGAGGATGTCCTGCCTCAAATCAGGTGGCTTTTTTGAGGTTTCATCTCTTGATTTTCATCCAAATAGAATCAAATTTCAAGACAGGCTACATTATACAATAAACTCTGACAAACTTTCATGATTTAAGTTTAGTAATCCTCCTCCTCCCTACTTTCTCTTGGCTGGGTTTTTACGCATAGCCAAGGGGAAAAATCCAGCTCATCATCAACAGCAGGGAAGCCAGGAGAGGATACATGCCGACCACAGGTATGTGTTTTCTATAGAATATCGGTATCTGTTATCACTTACAACTTTCTCCTCTTCACCTTAAAAAAGAAAAAAGATAAAAAAAAAGCAGCAAACAACCTTATACTAAACAAGGGAAGTACAACATGCACATCAGAGAAAGCATGTCTTACAACTTCAGATGTTCCATTACTGTAAACTCTTTGAAAAACCCCATCTGCAGGGTAAGCAGCCTTCAGTGAAAGCAGATTCACTTTTTCCAAAATCCTCCCATTGACGGGAATTTGGAAAAAGGGTACAGGTTGTCTTCTCATAAGAGGAAATGATCAGATAACAAAACGAATGGTGTAGCATACAAAAGAGTGAACAAAAGCACCACCACTACTTTCTGCTCAGCAAAAGAATGTTCCCACACAGGAGAAGGAGACAGCACAATAAATTTGACTTTACATAATGACTTGGATATGCAAAGAATTTCAAAAGCACTGAACAATTTGGAGTAGCCATGATGTGTTCAACACTAGCTCAACAAGACTTGATCCAAAACCACTAGAAATCAATGGGAGATTTTCCATCAACTCTAATAGACTTCGGTTTGAGCCCTTTCAGCTCTGAACATCAGTCTGCGCAGTTAAAAGCTGTTGCAAACCGCAGCTAAATCCTCCCTCTTCCAACACAGAGCCATAAGACATTTAAACTTCCTCAGGACCATCCGGCAGCAGTCCCCACAGTTTCACAACTAGTATGTCAGGACTGGATTATTCCATCATTAGCAAGTAACAATGGAGCACACCAGCTCATCCAAAGGTCACCAATTCAAATAAACTGAAGGAAGGCTGAGACTAATTTAAGAGTCCCAGGACTAGTATGAAGGATGATTTTGAGCCAGTTAGTAGAAAAGAAAAGAAAAAAAAAGTCTTGTGAGTAAGGAAGCAGGCACATCCAGTTTCACATAACTTTTGTCGATATTGTGCCTTAAAACAGCTGTTCTATGAGAACATGAGGGGCTATACCTTCCAGTGACTTAGTCCAGCTTCTTCACTTAAAAAAAAAGGCTATACATTTAAACTTATTTTACCTACAGTCCAAAGTAAGGGAGAGCTTACTCAAGCTTCTCACTGTAAGACAACACTGCTAACTAATGCAATGACACTGATTATGATTAAAGTCTCCTGAAAATTACCTTGTTACTACAGAAATTTCTTATAAAGAGCAAACCCTTTGCTCTGGCTTTTTTTTTTCCCCCCTCAAATGTTTATTCAGAAGTTGGAGCTGGGAAAACAGGAACCAGAAAATCTAGTAAATTGTCTCAACACACAAGTAGTACTGAACTGTAAAAGGAAAGCAAATCACTTTATAAAAAGATCCACAGTCTATCAATTATGCAAACATATATTTTCAACAGACTAAGTATTGTAAATAAAAGCTAATTATATTACTATAACTAGCAGATGGCTCAGTTTGAATGTATGAATTCTAAGTTAAAATAATAAAAGTGTATACTATAGGGGAAAAAAGAAAAACACCAAAAAAAAATAAAAAAAAAATCAAGTCTCTCATTGCTGCTCCTGAGTCAGAGCTGGCATTTATTACAGCTTTTTTAACCTGCGTTTCTGCTTCCATCGCCTGGATCACTGGAGTGCAAACAAGGTTTCTGCGGACCTGGGGACCACGGAGCCATGGGGCCCCTGCCACTCAGCAGAACAGGTGCCACCGTTCCTACTGGCAAACGGCTTCCTAAGGCTGTCAATTTTCCCTTTTCCTCATACGGCTGCCTGATCAATCCACCCACGGCAGCTTTCAAGCCTCCCTCTGCTATATTTAGTTAACAATTAACACATTTGGCTTTTTAACTTGACGGATTGCTGCTGTTGTTGTTGTTGTTGCTGCTGCGGCTGTTCCCTTCCCAAAGTTAAATAAAACTTGAATGGATAAACTCTTTTAGCGGGGAAAATACCACCTATGCTGCAAAACATCAATAAATAACGAAACGCCGGCAGCAGACACGCACAACCGCCGGCTCCCCCCGCTCCACCTCCACCGGGGATGAACACCCCCGGGACCGCCGCTCCGCTACCCCTCCCTGCCCTTCCCGCCGGGTCGGGTCGGGTCGGGCTAGGTCACCGCTCGCCCCACGTCGGCCCCCGGGGCCGTTCTCGGCTCACATAGCCAGTGGCCGTGGGGACACGGACACGGGTGACCGGCCACCACGGTAGGCGGTGGGAGGCCAACCTGCAGCGCCGGCACCCCATTGCCCACCGACGGGGCGGGCTGTCGTGTGTGTGTGTCCCCCCGCCAACCTCCACCTGGGCGACTTACCGGCAGAGCGGAGCGGCC
>VXBW01007863.1:51312-153877 GCA_013400375.1 Thinocorus orbignyianus
AAACCGCGGCGGAGCCGGAGCCGAAAACCGCCCCCGGTGGCCACTTGTAGCGCCGCTGAGGCTGGAGCCCCGCAGGCGACCGGGATTCCCACCCCCCTCTTCCACGGCTGCACCGCAGCGGGCGGTACCCGGGGCGCCGACGAGGAATCCCTTCTCCTCAAGGGATGCGGTGGGACCCGCGGTGGCCACCTCCGCAGTGAGGTACTCCCCTTCCCTCAGCATCTCTGGGTTTGGGGAACCAGCCCAGCCACCGGCCCAACAGCCAGCCAGCTGACCCATGCGAAGAAGTCAACAAGGATGAGGGAAAACGAAGGCTGACTACAAAACCGGGGGAAATTGAGTCCGGGCAACAGGATTGCAGTGCCCTCGGCCCAGCAGAACCTGGTGCTGGTGGTTGACAGCAAGGCAGGTGATGTTGGGACAACACTGCGTTGCCTTCGGTCACACTGGGAAGGATGTGCAGGGAAAAGGATAACAGCGCATCCCTACCGCCCATCTCTAATTGATGAGGCAGGGAAAGCAAGGAAGAAGTACCCAGAGTCTCATTAAGGGCTATCAGCTTGAGCGAGTAAGATGGCGTCTGAAGTAACAGGCATGAAAGCAAGAGCTACTTGAAAGAAAAAGATCAGTTTGTTTTTCCTTAAGGAATTACAGGAATATTAAACCCTTCTTGCAGTTATAAATCATTTAATGCAAATCATTTAATCCAAACAGAATTTTTACAGGCTGATGAGGCTCACTCATTTTGCCAAGAGTGAGTCATGTACAAATAAAATGAAACCAACAAAGAAAAGAGCTCTCATACCATGTGTATGTGGGTGATCCTTTGAAAAACTTGTAATTATTTTTTTAACTCTACCACAGCCAGGAAGACAGGTTTGTGAAGCAAGGGCAAACCTTGATAACTGAGCTGTAGCCCACTGACATGTAGTTTTCCCTTCACCCTGAAGTAACACAACAGGTCCCTTGTCAGGCCGACGACAGCCCCAGCATGACTAATGTATCGGCAGCCCCTCAAAGGCCATGATTTCAAACCAAGCCTTGTACTGATAGACTAAGGAAGCAAAAGGCTTTAAAAAAAAATGAAAATAATGTTAAGTGACTAATACTTAGTAAAAGAATGCAGTAGGCAGTTAATCCCTCACTTACGGGTTAGTTAAGGACGTGAGTTAAACTTCATTCTTCACTCCCCATGTCATAAATATGTGCTGCTAAACACAGAGCACAGCATGCGCCAGTGGGGTGGTGATGCACTGCTCTGAAATGACTAAAATGCAGGGACACAAAGTCATGTGACGGTGAGAACGAGAGCCTTAAAATGTGTCATCATCCTCATTGTATGAAACAGATCCCTAATGACATTCACTGAAGGCAACGGCAAATATTTGCGGCCTCTAGAGAGGTAGGGCTTTATCGCGTGTTCTGATGCCATCTCCCCTCAACAGACAAAGCAATATTCAGACGAGATACCTCAGAGTACCTCAAAGTGCTCCTCTAGCCACCCACTTTGCATCCTAACATGAGGACAGACGCTCCTGGGTCCCCACAGGAACACACTCTCTCTTCCACCTCCTTGGCCAGAAGATGATACTCCATATGTCCATATGTGAATCCTCCAAGTGCAGAAGGACATAAATATGGAAAGAATGGCAGGGAATCAACAGCACTTCGGTAACAAGTCAAAGGGTTGGACTTAGGGCAATACAGCTGCCCAGATCCAGTGCATGGTGCAGACACCAGTGGAGCAGAGGGCCCCAGACACCTAACCCTCTGTGACTTTTTCACTAACAATGGCCCCCATCAGCACCTGAAATACCAATCCCACCTGCCAGAAGGAGAGGTCTTCTTGTTCCCTTCAGGAGTTTGAGGGAACCTCTGCTTGCCTTGTTGCTCCCAGGAATGTGCTGTGTCTACCGTGCATTCACATCAGTGCTTTTCTTAGGTAGAGATGGTAAGACAGGGGTTTGGTCCACCTGCAGGGACTGTAGAAGAGCCTCAGAAACCCTGCACCATCTGAACTGCCTGACCCGGAGTGGGCACTAAAGAGGGAGAAGGGGAAGGAGGGAGTCAGAACAAGAGTCAGAAACATCCTTCAATTAAAATGCAACCTAACCCTGACTTCATCCAATGACCAAGAGCTGGACTGGGAGTGCATAGGATGAATCCAGCTCTGAGAGGACCTGGAAGAGAATCTGTCAGGGCATAACACTCTTGTCAACAAAACTACTTTTTCTTCTGCATTTTGAGACACGGACACAACTCGGTACCTTGGTGGATTGTGGATTATTGTTCTCAATTTACTTGTCCTCCTCAGTATTTTTTCTCTGGCTTTCATACTTCAGGTATGGGGAGTCAGGAGAGAACTTTAGTTTAGCTGGGCTTTCTAACTGTAACGGACATCTTGCATCTGCCATCAACTGGCAGATTTCCTTTGTTACTGGTTCTCTTGGTTAATTTTCCATGTGGATCTTTGATTTTAGAATGGTTGCTTGGCAAATCAGTCCAGATCCAAATGATTTTTTTATTTTTTTTTCTCAATAGTATTACACACATCATCTGGTCTTCCTTGAGGAGGGATGTTAATAATCAGTTTACACACAAACAAGCAGATAATACAGGTAACAAAACACGAGCTAAGGAAGCAGCTGAATCATTTGTCCACCTAGCACATGTTATCTAGTGGACAGAGGAGCCCCTAATTACTTTCTGAAGGAAGGTCTTATGAAACATGCAGGTTTTCTTGTTATTTTTAATTTCTCAGGCCTATTATTTCCTCAGTCCTCTGAAATGCATGAGAAGATGGCAACTGTAGATGAAAACAGTTGTGGTAAAGCAGCACAAAGTTTCAGTAGTTTAAGATTACTTTGGAGTCTTCTGAGAACCTCACCTTTGGCAGACAAAGAGAATCCAAACCATTTTGTTTTAAGAATCTTACAAGGAATGTGGAAATCAGGAAGGGGACATGTGCCTTTTCATTTTTCAGACTACCAGTAGTAAGCCAGCACAGCAGGAAAGCATCCTGTGTGGGTCTCTGTTTAAACCAGGGATAATCAGTGCTTATACAATGTTATACATTATATAGCAATACATATACAATATACATTGTTGTACAATGTATAACATCGCTTTATACACAACAAAACTACCGGGCAGTAGGTGAATACAATGACTTTAGATCATTGCTATTTATTATTAATGATAGCTGAGGCCAGTCGTCCCTAACTGCCATGAAAGACTTCAAGACATTTTGCTGTTAACCCAAGGTATTTGGCCAACAATCTCTGGTCTTTGTGTGGGGCAAACACACATTTCCTGTCAAAAAATGGTACTAAACCACCAATACTGTGTACTGTTCAACTTTAATTCTCTTCCTCTTCAAATTCCTTTTTGCCATACAGTGTAATATATGTCTATTTCAAGATTTCTAGGGAACATAGAAATAACCTAATGTAATAATACTTAGTTTTTGCACAGAGATCCAATCCCATCCTGCATCAGAATTGGAGGGGAACCACAGCAGATGTGTGAGAACACAAATGTGAGAAATGAATGAAAATCGAGACAACCAGGGAAGAAAAATAAATAACAAGAAGGAAAGCAAAAGAGAGAGAAACAAAGCTAGAGGCACAACCTAACCCCCAATGTACAGTTCATTTTCATTTTTGATCTTCCATGCAAAAACACAGCGGGGAATTTTTTTCACATTATGCAGGGATGCACATAGCACAGGACATTAGTGCTGAGTCCACAAAACCAAATGAAAAAAGACAAAAAATCTGAACCAAAAGAAAACCAGCAAGATTAGGTTATCACCAAAAATTAGTTTTAAGTCTGTGTTTCTAAATTGCAATAACAAAATATTGGAGAAAACAGCCTTAACCCTCCTCCACTGAAGCAGGCTTCTAGAACAAGTAGGAATTCACGCACATTCTCCTTTTCATTGCAAAAGCTGTTTTATTAAAAAAAGCTATTTGAACTGTCACCAAAGGCTGATGTGGAGGTTCAAGAAAGTTCAAAACAGATCAGACAATTTATAGTCAATAAGTCTATCGATGGCTAGTAAACACGGTGATGCAATCCAGTGAAATATCTGGCTCAGGAAATTCCCATAACCTTCGGCTGCCAGAAGTTAGGAAATCCCACACTTGTCCTATTTCTTCCAGCCTTTCTGCAAGCATCCTCTATTCGACAGAGTCAGTCAAAGACAGCTGGGCTCAACAGGCTTCTGGAGTAAATAAAAATGGTAGTTCAGACTCTTCTTATGCTCTGAAGAGAAGACCAAGGCCATTCTTGTCATATTATGCTACCACTCATGATGAAAAGTTTTGTGATCCAAATCTCATAAAAACTGGAGTCGGCCTCAGTTGAACTTCACAAAAATACACAGCAGAAGAAACTCCACAGTAATAAATCAATATTGGTGGCAGAAGTAGATGACAAATTACAAGCTTCATTAGCTCAGAGCTTCATACTAAATGGAATGGACAAAGGGCAAGATGGGCACACCAGTAAGAACAGCCCATCAAGCAAGAAGAAATCTCATTTAACTGACCTGCAGAGAAGTCTCTAGTTTGAGAGTGTAGGATAGCACCAAAAGCTTTGCACACAGTTCTATTTTGGTAGTGGATAAGGGACATCTCTTTCAAGAAGAATCAAAGCCAAGAGTGAATGGAACTCTGACAGAAGGTAGGCTAAGAAGATGACTAGAAGTTCTCTTGAAACCAGATCCTTTGTCCCAAACTGCTGTGGTTTCAGTTACAAGATTAGGGCTTGGAAATGCTCCTGCAGTTGGAATAATTATAACTGGGTTGCTCTGAGGGAAAGCTAAAACCCACTAGGGAGAAGCTTGATTTTGGAGGCCTGACAGAAGCAAGAGCTTTGCAAGTTCTCTCATTCCTAATCTAAGACCATATGGAGCTCAACTACCAGGTGGGTGGGTGTATTAATCAAGGGAACGTGCAGCTTGTCGCTTTCTAAATCAACTTGTTCTTTATGAGTGAGCCTTACTATGGAAAAGATAGCAAGAAACACAGAGGTGCTGGAAACAACCTCAACCTCTAAGTAAAAACAAAACCAACAAATTGAGATTCCACTTTTCTACTAAGCTCAGAATAGAATGTAGAAATCTGCTCTCTCTTTACTGGAGAAGATGAGGACATCTACTCATTTCAGTAAGTGAAACATGTAAAACAATGCACTACCATCTTTTTGTTCATTCTTCATCTCTTGCTTTATCAGTATTTTACTTAGCTGTATTGTAGTGGGCCTAAAACACGGAGTGAATGAGATCACTTTGCCATCTTCACCCTGAATCCAATCATAGTTGGATTTCCGGAATAATTCAGACACATGCACAGAGTTTCCATTCAAGTATTCTGGTTTCTAAATTCTCTTTAAAGGTATGGAAGAAAACTATTCCCATGGTGCTAGCTGAAATGCAGTAATTGTATAACACTATAATTCTATTATTTTAGAATGACTGTTGCCATTTTTTGCTCCAAGGGTAGCATGTGGTATAGTACATATACCTGCTTAGTGTAATAAGTAGCATTGGTACAGTTCCAACAGTCATATTTACGCCAATTTAAACATGATTTGCCTGACATACAAGAGGAAAGCATCTTCTGAGTGTGATTATGGGTTTCATGTTGTGATACTTATGCTAATAGTGTCTGAAAAAAGAAGCAGTCCCTTCCCCTGGAAAACCTGATCTGCCAGGAATCCTAGAAGATGCTTTCAAGGCCAGCCTGAAAAATCTCTCTCTAGGATCTGCCAAGTTTAGTCAAAACTCTGGCTTTTCCAGAGACCTTACCCAGTATAAACTGGGTAAAAGTGCTGCAGCAGAGTGGCAACATTACCCAGTGTGCATAAATCTTTGAAGAGGGATGTACTTCAGTAACCACTTTTGCTTGACTTGCAAAGAGTAAGTATAGCAAGTCATAGCATAGCACTCAGTGGTGCTATACCTTTTTTACAGTTACCTGGTCAGCCAGTAACATGAAAATTAAAAAGCTAATTATGACCTGAACGCAATAACAAGTACTATGGAAATATCTACAGATCCTACCTGGTGTGTTCAGACCCACGGCTATGAACTCCTGGAACAAATTAGAAACGGGTGCTACCAAAACAGTTTGGTATCTTGTTTCTTTAGGATACATCCGAATGAGCAAAACATGAACAAACAAGCAATGGATGAGAGAGATAACTAGCTAATTCCAACACGCAGGAACATCCTGCTTGTTAATACTCTAGTCAGTCCTCTGACTATAGAAAAACTATCTGCCCAATCTATATTCATGTACCAGGGCAATAAATTAATTAGAAATGCACAGAGACAGGCTGAACAACTTGCACGTTTTGTTTTTTTTTAAATTATCTTTGCAAAAAGAAAAACTCTGGGAGGAGCTGGGGATGATTAGAAACTGATGATGGCGTGCACTGCCTGCCTCTTTTCTCTCCAGACATATAACTTTATTCCTTTTAATTCACTAAGTCTTCAGACACACCAAGAGCAGTTACTTGTTCTTTCTAAAAAATTTTTAGAAAGCTGGAACTTACACCGTAAAGAAGAAAAAAAACTTTGAAGAAATCTTACCTGTTGGAAGCACTTTTTAATGGTCTAATGATTTTTTTTAAAAAACAACAACTTGAATTTTGCCCAAAGTGTCATGACAAAACAGAAATGAAAGTGCTTCTCCACCCTGACTATAGAATTTTCATTACAACATAATAATCATCCGAAGGGATGAGATTCTCTAGAAAAAAATGTGTATTTACTGTTCATTACAGTGCTGTGTTTCATCATTCAACATTGAAAATGCCCATTAATAAAATAGCCTTCATTGGTTTTATAACAATTCCAGTTCAAAATCTTCTTTTTGGAACTCTAATTGATCCTCCAAATGAGCTTTATTAATCATTGACGGAAAACTGGCAAAATCCTACCCTGTACTTTGGCAACCTTTCAAAATGTCCAATTAGGTCAAATCAAGAAAGCCCTAGAAACCAATTACAGCAGCACTTCTAAGCCAAAAAAAACCACCCCTCATTGTACTCTGGAACAACTGCAACATTATAGAGAAAAAACCCAAACCAAAACCCTCAATCACGATCTGGTTACGCACATGAAATACCACCTCCATAGAAACGTGCCAAATAGCCACTCCTTGAACCACATCAATTAATGATATTTGCTCACAGATTTTCTTTATCACAGTCATAAATGTCACCACGCAGCTCACCGTAAGGAACAGTGCCAGCCAGTTCTCTAATCTGCCAGGCGAACGCTCACTCCCCTTCACCATATTTCTATACATCTCATCTTCAGTGCTCTAATTGCATGTGTATACAAAGTCTTCACCTTTTTATGAGTTTCATGTGTTCTGTATCTCACCTGCATGTTTGTACATTAACATGTATGTTGACAATATCATAAAAATAATCTTGGCGGCAAGAGCAATAGGGCCCTTTATCTGGCTTCTCAAGAATGCGATCTCTACTTCTGCTGGGCTATTGCACGTTCAGCCATAGGTGCTGGTGGGCTGTTTGAAGTGTGTGTTGCTGCCAATCCTAATCCCACCACCCACAGTTAAGAACTAATTAGGATTTGAAGATGCCAGAGGGAGGCAAAACAAACAAAAATAGCATTTTAATTAACTGTAAACAATAATTAAAATTCTGCATTATGTTTAGCATCTGCACATTTCTAGACTTACTGCAGTGACTCTGAATCTAATGAGATCATCCGACTAAACCCCAGAGGACTGGACAGATCTCAATCCCAAGCACATCTCCTATTATATCTCAAAGTGGTAAATAATTCATGCATCCTTATCATAAAGACCAGTAATAGAAAAATCCAAAAAATAATACTGTCAATGAACTGAAGTCTGTATTCTCTGGCCAGACTAAGGGAGAACAAAATATGCACGCATACAATAAGTAGGTTTTGAGTTTTCTAGTCCAGATACAAACTTGTTCTGCAGTTTCATAACACAATGGTACCCACTTTACTATATTCCGTTATTTAGTTAGTTATTTTGATATTTATTTACTTATTTACAGTTCCCTGTTACTTTTCTGACTATCCTGCCATTTTACTAACAGAAATAAGAAGGTGGTGTGATACAAAATTATTTTGGTAAAGGGACAAAAGTTATTTCCAACATTTTCCACTCTGATGACCTTTTAATTACAATGTTGAGACACAGAAACCTCTGAGTGTTTTCCCATCTATTTTAGTTACCCAGTTTTCTCTGCCATTTGGTGTTCAGCTGGCTAGTTTACAAATTGGATCTCATCAGTTCATCTCAACACAAAGTATTAAATGCCTTCAATTCATGCTTGAAACAGTCACCTGTCATTCAGAACTCAAACCTCTAAACAAAAATCTCCTTACCTTCACCAGCAGGGCAAGTAAACTTCCTGAAGTCTGACTTTACCATGAGCTTGATCAAGGATAACCACCAGGACCTAGCCATACAGAAGAAAGTCAAGGGTTTCTCTTGTGCCCATCTCTAGACACCTGAAGGAAAACATCTACCTGAAGTAACCCCTTTTGTATTCTGTCATTTTCCAAAAATGCCTAGATTGAACCTCTTAGAATTTATTAACAACAGTTAAAACTTCCCTTCACAAAACAGATAACCAAATGCATTTTACCATTTATATAATGCACTCAATATTACAGCCCCCCATATCTCATTTGAATTTACAGCCACCACGTGGCAGACAATTGCAATGTTTTAACTACTATGCTGAAAGTTTTGTTTGGATCCTTTCCTTCCTCCTATTATTTGTTTACTAGTCCATTATTATAAAAATCAGGAAACGTTTGGAAGATCCTGCACATGTCTAGCCCTTTTTCAGCCTGAGTTTTATCCGCTCTTCAGGTTTCACGGGACATTCAATAGTGCATTTTTTGAAATGCATATTGAAGAATTTTAACGGAAGTATTAAGAACTTCATAAAACAGTAAAAATAGGCCAGTATGTATTCAGGAAGCCAAGGTCAGACCTAAGCGTAAGGTAAGGATATCTTTTGTTAGAATGGCTGCCATGATTTATGACTGATTGCAAATGTGGCTGAATTGCTTTGTTGACCCAGAAAGGTCAGGAAGTTTATTCCATACATCATGTTTTTCCTCTCATTTTATTTATGTCATGCCTTTTCTTTAGCTGTCCATATTCTCACCACTTTGCTACTTTTGACTTTCTACAAAAGCTTTCCTTGCATTTTCCTTTTTATTCCCTTTTTTTTTTTTTTTTTCCTGTGATGGTTGGAAACACCCTATTAAAAGTGCTACGTTTCCTTTGGGTGGATGAAGGAACCAATAACTGCCTTCCTTTCTTTACCTGAAACGCTGTTTTGCAATGGGCTAGAAGGCCCAGGTTGGTATGAGATAGCTATAGGCTGCTCCCTTCTCTGAGGGACATCCTGGAACATACCATACCTCACAGTCGTGTACGTGCTGCTGTACAAGAGCTTCTGAACCTCAGCCCTTATCACAGCTGCTCCTCCTGGTTAATAATACTTTCCAGGAAATCACCTCGCAATCTTTTGTCTTTCTTCTAAGTGTATATAAAATCTGTATTTCCTATAAATAACCTCGGTTTGCAGTGCCCTGTACGTGAGCTTCAGTTTTTCCTCCTTAACTTTTTTCACCTTCCTTCTGACATGCCCCACTTGGGGCAGACACACCATCCTGTATCGCTGGTTTCCTGGTTAGTCCTTTTTCCTTTCCTGGGAAAGCAGCACTTAGCACATTCAGGAATTTCTCAGGTTTCTCCAGTGCATCTTAATTTCCGCAGAAAACCAAACAGTAAGATCTCAGGGTTTGTGGTTCTAGTTTTATCTGCTGTCCATATCACAAAATTAGCCCATAGTTCCCTCGGACAGAAGTTTTGCATCCCTCCCTCCCAGAGGAAATGCAGTCTGTTGCAGTTCATCTACCTACTTAGGCTCTGTTTCCCGCTTTCTTTTGCTAATCCTTTTCTAACAACTTCTCTAGAAGCCACCTCTCTGATGCTCTTAAGCCACCTCGCCTTATGCTGGTTGATCTCCAGATCCTGACAATTCATAGGATGAATATAAATGTATGTCATCTCTTTCATCCCAGCTGCTTTCTGAGTGATACTAACCTGAGGCTTTTTTGTTCAACCCTTCTAAGCTGGTCAGCTAACTCCTGTATTATCTTCTGAAAATGTTTGTTTTACCGGGAGCATTTCAACTTATTTTTAATAGGAGTTTACCATCATTATCAAAGACATTTCTTTGGATTTCACTTTTTTCCTCAGCCTTTTTTCTCAAAACTTTTCCATGTCAGGTTTTTTTTTTTCCCATGATAACAAAGCAATGTTGTATTAGCAGGTTCCCTTTTTTTCTTTCTGCTAGACTTCATTTTTTAAGAGATTTCCTTTTTAAATCTGAGACAATATGTCTTTCTTCATTTCCCTAATAAATCCTGATACTATTTCCCAAGCCTTTTTTACTATCAATGCTTTCTCATTTATCCTGTTCAAGTTTTATCTCAACTGCTCAATATAAGTTTATATTAGAAGCTGTATATTTATGTTTTATGTTTATTGATTCAATGAAAAAGACTAAGACCTTAAACTTTTGCAGTGCCACATGCTTTTGTGCTTTGAATTCCTAAACAAGTCTTACTCCTTCTGGAAATCTTGCTTGTATAGATAGACTCTACTAACTTTTTAAAATGCTAGATGGTATATTTCTGCTTTCCTTTGCAACTGGTTTAGCACCTCAGTCTCCCGCAGTATTTTCTTTCAGGTATAGTTTCTGGGGGGAAAAAAACCCTTAACATGTGAAAGAGCTGTGATTTGAGTATCCTCTAGATGTGTTCAGCAGTACTTGCTTTTCATCCAGACTTTCTGTTTTTCACTGCCTCCTGATTGCTCCAGGGCACAACCAATCCATGCTGCACAACCTAGCCAAGTGTCCTTTGATGATGACAGTGGTCACCTCACAGCACGTAGCAATATTTGGACCCAGGAAAGCCCCAATTTCCTCACGAGAACACTGTTTTTCTAGTCATGTGGTTTGAGCACAAGTTACAGGGACGCTTTGGTTTTGGTTTGCTTTTGTTGGTTGTTTTTGTTTTTTTTTTTTTCTTCCCAGAGGTGCTTTCCTGGTCCAATAATAATAAATTAATCTTGGTTCTTTATTACAGCTTTAGTAAGCAAGAGCTGATCCTGCCTTCCCTGCAGCTGATGGTATTTTGCCACTGTTTTGATGAGAGGAAGCTCTGCCCCTAATGGAGGAAGCCTGTGCTGTGACAAAGATGTGAGACAGAGACAGGACATGCAGCCTCTTCTCAGCTCTGCCACCTGTTGCTGTGGGACTTGTGACAAGGCATTCCATATTCCCCTGCCTTGCCTTTTCCACATGTTGTGTATCCCGCATTGGTTTGTTTACATCTCTCCCGCACAGGCATCCCACAAAACACACTGCGTTGTGGTTTTTTCTTTTCCCATGATTATTGAGTTCACTCAATTAGGAGGCCAGTACTGCCTACTTTTAAAAAAAAATAATAAAAAAATTTAAAAAATTTGGTTAATTATCCTTCCTAGTCACGAGAACGATTACTACATTCGCAGAGAGGTTCTTACAGCTTTTGCCTCGATTTGTCAGCTGGTCACAGAGTACGCTGTGGAACGATAACCCTGCACGGACCTTGCCATCTGTGTCCTGATCTCCTCAGCGCTTCCGAGCCGCCTCCCGAGCTGCCAGCCCAGCCCATCCCAACCTAGCCCAGCCCGGAGCGAGCGGCCTGAAGCCCCTGGGGAGCAGCCCGGCCCCTCATGCACCACCTCCGCAGCTCCCGGGGTGGGGTGGGGGGGAAAGGGATGGACTGTGCAGAAGCAACAAACACGACGTCGCCCTTCCTGAAGCCTTTTTTTTTTCTTTTTCCCGTGTAAGGAGTAAATACATCTGGTAAAACCAACGGGAACGCGGATAGCCGAGGCTGCCCTCGCAGCCCGGGGTCGCGGCGGGTAGCCCCGGGACCAGCAAGGGAAGGGGAAGGAGCCGCACNTGGCAGCGCGGCGTGGCGCGGCGGGGGGACAGACCGGGGGATACGGAGACACGCCAGCCCAGGAGGGCATCCCCGCCTGGGGAAAGGGCGGCGCGATGGGTGCCGCGGCTGGGGGAGTTGTTTCGGTGGCTGCCGGGCTGGGAACTGCGCTCCGCGGAGCGCAAGGGCAGCGCGGTTGCGCAAGATGAGCCGGCTGCGGCCGAGCTCAGCCTTGTCGGAGGAGGGCTTGCAAACAGCAGGGGCACACGGAGCGCCGTGTGTCTTCCAGGCTGCAAAGAACTTTCTTTGTTGGGGTGGGGAGTGAGGGGTGTTCGGGTTTTAGGGGGGGGTTATTATTGTTATTTGTTTGGTTGGTTTTTCTTTTATTCAAGTCTTTGACACTTGTGTTTCACAGTGGCCAGGTGTGGAGGCTGGGCTACACGGCAGCCAAATCTAAACCCCTACCCAGAGAGGTTTAGATTGGATATTAGGAAAAAATTATTCATGAAAGGGTTGTCAAGCATTGGAACAGGCTGCCCAGGGAAGTGGTTGAGTCACCATCCCTGGAGATATTTAAAAGACGTGTAGATGTGGTGCTGAGGGTCATGGTTTAGTGGTGGACTTGGCAGTGCTGGGTTAACAGTTGGACTTGAACCAAAACCGTTTTATGATTCTAAAACATATGCCCGGTTAGCTTACAGGCTTTAATTGGCTTACTTCTTTCTGTTTTCTTCTTCTTTGACAGTATTTTGTACACATAATAAGGAATAAAAGGAAAGAAAAAGGGGCAAGGACAAAGTATAGCTCAGCTACCACGTGCTGCCTGCATTAGAAATGTCTTTACGATAAGCACCTACATGACTCCTACTAGGAGATACAATTAATTTGACTAGACAGCCTCATAATATCACAGCTGAGACAGAAGTGCGGTACAAAGGCAGTAAAAGGATTAAAACTCCATCCCAGTTAACATTTAAACTTCTTGAAAACTATTCCTCTATAATGTGATCTAGCTCTGAAATGTGTTATCATGTGCTTACTATGTCTCAGGGCTGTTTGCATCATGGTTCAGTTTGTGTGTAAAAGGTGTTGCCACTGGATTGCAACCCTGCAAAGCCAAACGAGGTCTTCTCTTCCAACTAATAGAATAATTAGTTAAGTACGATGCACTGAAATAGATTGGAAGTCTAACTTCTCTGGTACGCAGCATAATAACCTTCCAGTCTTGACTAAAGCTACATGGAAAAAGCATAAGTCTCCATAATTCACCTGAAACATGCTATGTATTTTATATTTAAATTAATTTAGTTATGTAGCCTAACAAATGACAGCAAAACTCCACAAACATGAATTGACCTGAGCAGGAAACAGTGCAGGCAGGCAAACAAGCTTCTTTATTCAGATCATATAATACTTTGGCCCTGACTTCTGGTAGCATGTTGCGGAGGGTTTACCCAAATCGTGCTTGTGGATCTATAAAATTAGGAACCCACTGTAGTAAACAGTTATTTGGAAAAGTTTCACTGTATCCTAAAAATACTAGGGAGGACCATTCTTGCTCTGGAGACAAAAAGGTACGTGCTTTGAAATAGCTGAACTGAATTATGTTCGTTCATTTTCACACAAATTACAGTTTTGCAGCCAGCACAAATATATAAGGTGTGATCGAACCACTTCTGTCCCTTAAGTCAAGTTGCGTTGTGTAGAAGGAGAAGGTATGTGGACTAGGACTCAAAATCTACATTAAGACTACAGCTTAATGGAGACAGGCAAGAGAAGCCAGCTGAATGCTCAAGAGGGGCGATATAGTCAGGACCACAAGTAAAGATGGTGACAGTCAGGAGAGTGTCTTCAAGACAGATCTTGGGATACATCTGAAGGGCTTTGTTTTCCATGGAATCTCCATAGTTCCTTCCAGCAGCAAAAGACCATGTCTGATCAATACACGATTTTACTATTGATGCAGTTTTATTTTACCTGTGCTAAAGGGCTAGAAACAAAAACACAATCGGCTGGAGCTGGGAAGAACTGGGAAACACATTATAGTAGATAAGGCCCAGTGTAATGAAAAACAGTATCTGGAGGATGGTCTGCTATTCATGTACCTATTTCGCTGTGTTGTGCCTATTTTGCTGTGTCCTACGAGCTCGAAGAAACTCCCGGTTGCCCTCCATTTTCATGACGTGAATTTCGGAACAGTCCATCCATAAGAGATGGATACTTTTCCTCCGAAACGGTCGTTGTCCCTCCGTTTGGCAGCAGCTTCCCGGGGCTCCGCGCTGCCCGGAGCCGGCCGGGAGCTGTCCTTGGTCGGGGACCGCGGCAGCCGCCGCCGCCGGCCGAGGGGAGGGTCTCTTCCAACTGTTGGCTTTATCACCTTCCTGGCAGCCAGTCCCATAAGCAGTGCCCTTCTCGGTGTTCAGCGGAAGGTGTCCTTTCAGTTCTCCCTTTTTGCACAGCCTTCCACTTCGGAATATACTTCTGCCCAGTAGATTCTTCATTTCTATCAGTAGCACATATCCCAGATACAGCTATCTTCCTTTTTTATCTAGAAAGTCACTTATTTAAAAAATACTATTTTTTTTCTAAGTTTAAGTTTTTTCTGAGTGTTTTATCAAGTTTCTAAGATGACTGTCTATACTTCTGGTAGATTTCCAGCTTTCACATCCATCTGTTAAGTTGAAAATAACATGAATTAAATATTCAGTTTGTTCTCTAAGTTGCAGACTTTCAAGGGCTGAATTTTATTTAAGCGGATAAATGCAGGCACTGCCTTGCCAATTTGTGTCACTATTTCCTTCTAGATATCCCCACTGGCTTGCATATTACTGCCAAGGTATTGAGATTGACTCATCTCTTGCACTCCTTTGCCTTCTAAGGCAATGCTTGAATTTTAGGTTTCTTGATGGAATTATTTTTTGCATACTGTTTTTAACCCTATGTTTACTATCATCATCAGTGGTCTTCTAGTTCACCTTTTCAGACAGTCTTACCTGCCTGACTGGACACCAAAGACTTAAGTCACTAGAAAAATTAAAATTCAGCATATTACTGTTGTGCCATATAATGCCTAATAGTCTGGCTGTCTAAACTAGCAAATCAGTAGCAATCCCAAAGCATTTAATCTTTTCCATTGATGGGCCTTCATATTAAAAACTTTACCATCTCCTTGTTAAATGTTCAATCATCAAGCAGAATATTTTATCTCATTGCACTCATGCTTTATCTGTGCATGCTGCACCTGAATATAAAGCTGTGTTGATATTAATTACTTTCCTTGACATAACACATTGCTTCAAGATAGAAGAAAATAAATCAGGAGAGAGACTGTCAAATGCTTCTGCAAAGTGTATGTGGTTTATATTAGTATTTTTGTTGTTGTTGTTGTTGTTATTCAGTCTTCCTTTGGCAATGCTGATACACACTCTGAGAAGCAGATTAGTAGAAAAATTGTGCACGACAGAAACTGAAGAAGGATAATGCCCTCTCTACATTACAAAAAAATAAGCCAAAGTTTTTATGGAGAAAGATGTATTCTAGCTTGCTAGGTCATGTCCTGACCAGTCGCTGCTGTGGTCACCACACAATTTATACTGGAGTTAGGTTTCATGGAGTCACAGAATGGTTAGAGTTGGAAGGTACCTTAAAGATTATTGAGTTCTAACCCACTGGTCCCACTAGACCAGGTTTATCAAAGCCCTGTCCAGCCTGACCTTAAACACTTTCAGGGATGGGGCATCCACATCATCTCTGGGCAACCTGTTCCAGTGCCTCACCACCCTCAAAGTAAAGAATTTCTTCCTAATATATAATCTAAATCTCCTCTCTTTCAATTTAGAACCATTACCCCTCGTCCTGTCACTACACTCCCTGACAAAGAGTTCCTCTCCAGCTCTCCTGTAGGCTCCCTTCAGATACTGGAAGGCTGCTGTCAGGTCTCCCCAGAACTTTATCTTCTCCAGGCTCGACAGCCCCAGCTCCCTCAGCCTGTTAATATAACTAGGCTTAAACTAGTTATATTTAAACCAGCAATGACTGTAGTGTAGTGATCCTTTGAGGTGAATACCTAATAAAACTTAATCCAGACCAGAGCTTCTGCCACGAGCTTTGCCTCAGCCAGTTCACCATATGAAAAGATTTATCCAGCAGGAAGAAATAAAAGGACAGATGATTTTTGTTTAGATCACTTCATGGACTCTCCTGGCACTGTTACTCTAAGAAGACAGGTTTAGGAGTTGAAAAATTTCAGAAAGAGGAAAGCCCTCGACTGTGCAGTGGTTCCCACTGACTGAAGGCGGGCTGCTTGGACAGCTCCCGGTTCCCGCACTCCGCTTCCACATGGCCCTTCCCTCCTGCCAGGCACAGAGCTCTGCTGTGGCCATTCCTTCTCTCTCCAGCCTGCCAACTCTCCCTCTCACCTTTCTAGTTAACCCTCTCTTCTTGTGTGAGCCCTAGGAGAAGTCTGCAAGAAGTGGCATTAGGAGAGTAACTAAGCCCTAAGTGAAACTCTGGCTTTGTACCCATAGGAAAGCATGGCTGATAATGTTTCAAAATACGGATTTTAGAAACTAAACTAATGTGAGCTCATAATGCTTCTAGTAGGAATGTACAAAGCAATCTCATTACTTCTTTCCAAAGTGCACTGAAAATTTCCATTGTTATTCTGTTAGGGAGCCTCACTGGTGTAAAATCAGTCATACATGTTCTGAATGTCCATATAGCAGATTTCCATATATGCTCCATATATTTTAGGCAAAGTATATGTATATGCACATTTTTCTTCTTCTAACTCCCCTCAGGAGCACAAGAGGAAAGCATTACAGCAGAAACTAAGCCTAAGCTCTGCAGTTTTGCTAGCAGGTGAGGAATCCACTTCACTTAAGAGAAGGCATCATTTGTTTGTTTACACAGGGACCCGGCAGGGGACAGAATCCTCTGTAATGGGAAGAGAGGGAAACCAACCAAGCACAGCAGTTCCTTGTGTTTGATTCCATCTTCTGCCCATGTTAAATGACTCATGTAATGAGTAAAGAATTGTTTAGATCGAGTAGTACACAAGCTGGTTAGGTCAATAACAACCCTACTGCTGGTTGGCAGTCTGAACTGGCCATGAACAAAATCAGTGCTGTCATTTCACAACTTTTTTAAACCAATGCAGCTGTGGAAATACTTCCAAGAACAGATAGATCCCTTTGCTACACGGTGATTAGCATCAAGACCTTAAAGGTGCAGAGGCACCCAGTGTATTTTCCTAAAAGCCCAAGTGCCTCCTGCATTGGCCAATGGAATACTAATGGCTACTATCAGATTCTGGCAGTGGTACTTAAAGATTATTTCAAAACAGAAAAACAAAACAACTATTAGAGCTTCTCAAGATGCACTTCTGACTAACGACTTTTACACGAGTGTACTTTATTGTCCTGCCCGTTCTACTTACTGCCCTGATTTGCTGTGTGCAAAATCCACAGGGCAAGAGCTATAACTGGGTTTGCATTACACCGAGCCCAGAAGAGATGCACCTAGAACTGCAAAAGAGCATTTTTACAGAACGTGAAAAAGAAATGGGAAAAAATGTGACAAATGTGACTACTCAAAGTTTTATAATTATGATAGAGAATGGATGGGTGCCCAGACTTTTGACTGAAGTCACAGTCCACTAAGCCCTGTGTTTTGAAGGATGGGTTGTGAACAGGCATCAAGGGACATGGTGACATTACTCTTAGTCAGTGGGAATGTGGTCTCATTAGGAAAGACACCAAGGTAGTCTCTGTGTGCAAGAGATCATCTGGAGAAGAAAAGGCGTTGCTGTATCACATTGCTTCTCTTTACAATCTTCTTCTGGTTCAGGAATTTCTCACAAAGTAACATTTCTTGACAAATGTCACCTTTTTTGTTACCATTTTTATAGACTAAACAGACAACTAGTAAATGTTTCCATAGCAATTCATTGACAGTTTCTCATAAATGAAAACAGGTTTTAGCCTTTGTAGACAAAGACTTCATTCTTATTTTCTGTTTTTACAGTGTTTTTAATGCTAACCAAGTTGGATCACGTAGGAGTATGTTCTGTTACAGTAACAATACCACTGTGAGGATATTCAGGGAGGTCCAAGTTAAAAGTAGTGTATTAATATATTAAACACCCATGTTAAAAACACATTCAGATGAGATCAGAGTGTATGCAAATCACTGGGGTTTCTGCTGTAGAGAGGGAAGTGTCTGATGTTCTTCTTTCCTCAACCAAAGCTGCAATCATAAATAAAGCCAAGGAAGGGCTCCCCTGCCCTTGTAGAGCACCCAGTTCCCACTGCATCCCAATGTCTGCTGGAAGCAAATAAAACCTATTATAAGGTAACCTAATAAGGGGACAAAACTGCACTAGCAAATTATCTTAGGTTCAGGGAGACTGTGAAAATGTAAAGGTAATGGGAAAAAAAGCATTAACTGTTTGTATTCTGGGATAGGAACACTGACACCGCACTAACAAGAAAAACAAGAACCTTACGGGCAGTATCTTCTTGTCTGAACCAAGATTAGAGCTGCACTGGGAAAGATGTCTGGAATGCAAAAAAATCCCACACCAGATCTCCAAATTAGGGTTACGTTTAGGATCTTCAAAGAGGATTAACAGTGTGAACCTTGGCACAATTATGGATAGACTCACCTAGTTGAAGAGCCAAGGGTCAGTCATTTTGTTTCGTTTCAGACATCTGACATGCAGTGAGACGTTGCACACATATACGTAGTTCTCACATGTGAAGTACACTTGGACAGTCCACAGGAAACGTCTTGAAAATGAGAACTGCAGAAACAAACAAACAAACCAAGGAAAAGCACATCAAGTTACTTAACCAAGGTCAGAAAGAAAAGGTCTGCTTGTTCCTCTTCGACAGGAAAGCCACTTGATAAGAGCATCCCTTTGTGAAGAGGAGAAAAGGAGGAACTGCTGACATTTATTGCAAAGTGAAATTCTGGCTGCCTAATCTACGGCTGTGTTCCCAGTAGTATTTTCTTCTGTGAGCAACTGAATGAAGAGGAGCAAAGAGCAGGGGGAAAGGAGAGGGACAGGTGTAAGTTATTACAAATTCAGAATTTAAACTGAAGTCTCAATCCTATCCATAAGCTATTTGAATACTGATGTCTAAAAGGATAAGGCTAGTTTACCAACTTACCTTTTTATCCATCTTATTAACCTAGATTTCTTTTTAAGTTCCTTCTAAATAAGGGATAGCTTTTTGCAGCTACTGTGTATTAGAAATAGTTCTCCTTGACCATTCTGCCAATATTGATCATATAATCTGAAGGGAAACATAAATTCTTTCTGAACTAGTGACATGGTGTGTTTTCCAGAACTACTCCATTTTTTAAAATTCAGCAAGCTCTGCAAACATCCAGGAGACTTATTCTGCCTCCCATGGGTGTGTTATACTTTTATATAAGCACGTTCATGCTGGCTCCATAGGCGCCAGTGTTCACTGCTCAGGGAAGCCAAAGCACAGCAGTCTAAGGTACCTCGCAAGCAGCTACATGACCAAGATTGGTGCTTCTAAAAGCCCTAATTTTGTTTATTCTTAGCAGATGAATTGTGCCACACTTTTTAAAAATAGGATTTTTTTTTTTCTCTATGATAGAATGACTTTTTATTAAGGTTGCAAAACCAGTGAAACCACTTCTTATAGGAACTGCTGCATTCCATAGACTTCTCTGTAATCAGGAGCACCCACCTGAAGCCTTACAACAAAAAACTGAAGAGATTTAGATTTGGTTGCACAGGCTGTTTGGCTTCTCAGACCAGTTTGTTTCCTTGTTCAGAGCTGAGTTTTACAACTAAGCATTTATAGACATGTATATATATTTATATTCCTTAAAAAATTCACATAAAACTCCCTAAAATAAACTATATACATATATATATATATACACACACACAGACATATATGTTTGTATTTTTCAGGAATAGCAAATATGTTCCATATTCTTCCCAAAGCAGTTTACGTAGTTTACAGGTGGACCTCTGTGTTGAAAGGGAGTTATTCCTTCAACCTTCTAGAAATAGAAATGAATGGATGCTCTACGAAAATTACCGTGGAGCAGAATATTAGGTCTCTGCAAGCATGTTAAAATAAAACTTAGCATCTACCTTCCAGCATCCTCCCAGGTGTGTACTGGAAATTTTCCCTTGAAAGCTAGTCAGCAAAACTGCATCACTGCTAGCCCAGCTTACAGGAGAAGGTGCGTCTGGTTCTCTTCAGGTGATGGCAAATGGCAGCAGAGTCAAGGAGAGTGGCATGAGACTGAACACCAAATCTAGTTATAACAACTTCATGGAGGTGAGGAACTGAGGTAAAGCTCGCTACACAGTAATTAAACAAAGCCTTGTAAACAGTCTTATAAACACTTTAAAACAAATTACACAGGGACAATCATAGAACATCTAAACAGGGTGGAAACAAAAGAAATTACTTAATAATTTCAATGTTCATTTCTCAAATTAGATCTACATGGCATGCTACTGTGGTTTTTTCACAGTAATAAACAAAGGTTAGTACTGAAAGCAGGTGCTTTTCCTTAGTACTCAAAATAGTATTATAATGCACTGTTGCTGCATTTCCAAATGATTGAGGGTATTACCAAAGAGGCCACTACAGAGAAAAGAGAAAAAGACCGAAGGAAAATCATTATTTCTGTGCTATGCCATTCTGGAGGCAACTTTTATAGTTGTGACCAAGGATACAAACAACTAGGTCGTGTTCACCATTCCATTCCTTCAACTGACATTTATACTAAATAAATAATAATTTAGTGTTTGCATGTGTTTTCTTCTCAAGTGTGGGCTAAACAGAGGCATAGTGAAAAAAATAGCTGCCACATTGACTGCAACAGGCTTGAATTTCACCCAAGTGATCTATGTACAACTCTGTAAAAGTACTGCTGAAATTCCAGTTCTTTCACTTAATATTACAAGCAGAAATGTAGATGGCAGATTAAATTTCAATCCCACAGAAGCTAGCAGCAAGCTTCCTGCTAACTTTGCTCACATGTACATAACACAAACATATGGCTGAATAAGGAGGAACAGAGGAAAATAGGGAGGAACAGAGGAAACACTATCACTGGCTGAAAGCAGGGTGGGTGGGCAGTACCCAACCGTGTCCATGCGGGTTTTGTCTGCAATTTGTAACGCACCGGCTGTATCCATAAACCTGCCCATAGCTTTGACAGTTAGAAGAACAGCAGCCTCTTTTTCCTCTGCAGGCTTGAGACACATCTTGCACATAAATATACTACACGTCCAGTTAGATAACTGGATGAATATTTCTTTAATATTGTTATTTTTAGACTAAATAAGAGATAGAGCTGCTGGGGAGTCTGTTATTTTAAATAAATGTTAGATTACATCTTTCTCTTATGTGCATAAAGCTGTGTCATTACTGAAAAATAAACAGACGGTTGAGAGATTTCTCTAACTCCTGTACAGTGGTTAATTTTTCAACAGTACATTTAATGGCTTTGAAAGCATAATGCAGCAGAATCTGCTAAGAGTAAACTCTCACAATCAGTTTTTTGTCACACTGTTGGAGAAAATTCCATCTATCTTTCAATGTTTTAATTTTTAGCTATTTTCTTTGCCCATGTCTCTCTGGTCAGCTTTTGAATGAATTGCAACTTTTGGATCTGCTTTTTGAAGCAGTTTACAAAAGCACTGCTTTTTTAATCCTGTTTGCATAACTCTCCATCTGACTAACCTGCTAAGTTTCTTGTCCCAGCAGACATACAGAAATGACCCGTTTTCAGTGGTGTGCTGACTGTTTACTTAAGGACTGCATAAGTTTGCCTAAGAGGCCACAAACAATCACTGAACTGCCTCTTGATAACCCTTGTTTTTTACATTGTGCTGGAATGAAGCTTTTTTTTCTCCTCCTCCAGAGCCATGGAGAGAAAAAAATGTAATTGAAATAGATTGGAAGGCTTGATGTCTTAGGATTTAAAATACAAAGCCAGCTCAGTTACATGTGGCAAATCATTCTTGGGTTGTGTAGGCTATGGAAGACAATAAAGTCCTCATACTGTTCCCAGTGGCCAGCTATCCATATCCCAGACCCACCAGTCTATCTGAATTACTAGCATGCTTTTTGGCACCCAGAGAAGAAAGACTGCAGGCTGAATGTGTGCCAAGATGGATGTGTAAGGGGGGCGATTCTTCAGGAGAAGTCAGATCCAACCTTGCTAAGTGGACTAGCACAGTTTGAGGAGCAGCAAGGGGGTAAGGGAAAGACTGCCTGTGCCTTAGACACAGCCTCCCATCACTTTCTGAGTCAGGCAAGCTTCCCGTAGGATCTTGCAGAAGTTTGGAGGATGTTGCTGCAGCTTTGGTCTGCATGTGCTCATACTGATTTGTTTGTGTGGGGAGGGGTTGGGATTTATTTTTGACTGCTGTTAGCTCTGCATAGCTAAACAGGCCAAAGCAAGTGAAATGGGTTCTGTTATTTCTCTTGTACAGCATCAGAATCCATTGTATGTGTACAGAGCTATTGAAGACAATCCGATTGCTGTGTGTTTCTGATGGCAGAACTGGCCTGCCGGTGACAACACACTGGAAAAACAAGGGAAAGAATCCAAAATGACATTCAGCTTCTAAGCAAGTTGATAGAGCCAAGTATTGGCAAGTTAAAACATTAGGACTGAGAAGGGAGATAGCTTTCCTCTCAACTTGTAAATTTGATGTGTTTTGTCTGAAACAAATCAGAACAATATAAAAATATAACTTGGTTATGACATTTTTCTAGCCTCATGTCTTAGATTTGTAATTTAAAGTGCTATGTAATGCTATGTAATGCACTTTAAATGTAATTTAAGGGGACAGGGTCCCCTTGAAGCACTAGGAGCTTCTCCTGACTTTTATGGGAACTAGCTGAGGATGCTGAATACCCCTACTGCACCACCATCAGAAGCTCAGAAGTATAGAGTCTTATTGATCTGGTTACATTTTGAAGCTTTAGTTATTAATCTAATTATGCAGACTTGTGAGAACATGGTGGGAAAAAGCTAGATGAGGAGGAAGCTTTTAATGTGTAGTAAATACAAATAAGATAACTTTAAGCCTCTCAATGGGTCCTGCTGAGTGGGAGGAACACTGCACCACCCCTCGCTAACAGGGCAGTCTGAGGTTGTTCTTGTGAATAGAAGCTTTGTGTCCAAAGGTAAACTGACTTTGAAAGCAACTAGTCAAAGCCAAACAAATTATTTTAGTAAACTGAGTTGTTTAGTCCTTTGTATTCTGAGGGAAATGCATCCACAATGACTGTTTTTCATAAACCTGTTTCTCAATTAAAAAAAAGTGTGATCCCACAAATGTTATGATTTCATCATCTTCCCTGCTAGAGTACTCTTCCGGACACTGGATCCTTCAGTCTGCCAGCAGCTCAGTCAGTTGGACAAGCTACTGGACAGTGACCCAAAGGAGAAATTTAACCGAGTTAATAAAGACAGCAACTGAGAAGATCTGGCAATAGTTTATCTGGCAAGAATGAATTAATGGAAATACAAGCTACATCATCAAAGTCTCCTGACACTATTTTTCCAATAAGAAGATACCAGAATTATATCAGATGGAAGGCAAACAAAACACAATTAAAACTCCAGAACTTTAAATTTCTTTAAAACAAGTATCTCATCTACTGATTATGTCTCTTGTGGTTAATGAATTTAGCAATGAAGAAGGAGGATCCCTCTTGTTAATGAACTTTAAAACGTAACACTCTCAGAAGACACAAAATAAGGCTAGTTATTACAATAGCAAACATAAGAGAACATTTTGTAGCAGAAGGATATTTACTAGTCAGAGTCAAGTACAATAGAGAAACCATAAAACCAAAATAAAAGTCATGTTCTGCTGTGTAATGGGAGTATAATTAAAGAGGTAAAATCCCATAGACATGTGATATGTCTGCCTTCAAAGCTATTAAACTTCCAATACTGGAAATTTAGGAAAAAATACTTAAGGTGCTGGTTAGGGGTGCTTTTTATTGTTTTCCTTTTCATGGGGGTTTGTGAGGTTTCTTTCTTTTGCTTTAAGAGATTTGGAATGTTTGGGGTTGGGTTGGATATTTTCTACAGTACCAGGCTGATGGCTGCATGCAATGGCCATGCCTGCACTGATTTCAGCAGTGAGCAGCTGAAACTGGCTGTGCTTCCCAACCCAGCTCCACAGTGCAGCTTGCCACCTGTGGGACGCTGTTAGCCAGGGCTACTAAATTCTGTTCCTGTTTGTAGTAGACAACATAGGAAACAGACGGAAGATTCTCTGGCAGCTTGATGTCATTGGCCCAACAGATGAACTGATGTTCATCGAGACCATGGATGGTTCCATGTCTACCTCAGGACACAGAGCTGTCCGCTCTATTGAGGTAGAGTATGCACTTCCAGCAGAGATAAGCATAAGAGCCTCATTGGCTCCAGAGAGGTATTTCTAAAATAAGGTGCCATTTAAATTTAGTAAAAGTATCAGAATATGGACTTTTGCCACTTCCCTCTATAATCCAGGGCAGGGTTGGCCAGCCCATTCTCTACGGCACATACTATAAGAAATGAGATCTCTCACATGCTTAAATTACAATGTGGCTGTTGAATTAGACGCTAGATACCACCAAAGGGCTGAACAATTCCAGGAGCAGGCTTCAAAATTGGATTAGAGCTAGGCTGCATTCCCATTTCCATCTGAAGCTTTGCTATACAAGGGATTCTTGCAATGGGCTTTGTCTCCTAAAAAATAGTACAAATAGGATTTGTCTCTGTCTTCTTCAGAGCTAGTACTGAATTTGCAAATGAAGAGAAATTCAATGGCAATTACTGACAATTTAAAAAATTTGGTTACACTGTTTATATTTGCCCAATAATACATTTCGTTATGTTTTACACATAAAAGAAAAACCCATGAACGAATTCAACAAAGGAAAATATTTCAATATATTCTTTTTTTCCTTTGTAAATTTTACAAAATGAATTTGTCTTAAGCCTCACTGTATCGAATGCTTTAAAATCTTCTTTCGCATTGTTTCATCCCTCCTGCTTCTGAAGCAAGAAATCTGTATGACATTCTGCAGTGAGTCTATGCCTAGGGACACAAAGAATGAGTTGGAAATCATCCAAAAAAGGACCTACTTCTGCCAGAGATGGGTCAGTATTAATTATAAATTAAGATTGTCATATAATGTCTTAGCATGGGCTATGATAGTTATTATCTGTGTCATGCTACATTTCTGTTACTCCTACATTCTATGTACAGGATAGGTTGAAAAAAACATGTGCCCAAATTCACTGAACAGTAAACTTTTATTCTGATACATTATCTTTCTGTATTTACAGCTATGTATATTTAAATCCTAACAACATCTGATTCCCCAGAAGCATGATTCATTTGACAGATCTAATAACTACTAAGTGTAAGATTTCACCTGACCTTGTAATTTTGTTTGTGGGACTTGGCAGGGAAGTTTCATGCACTGAATTTGGAATGTATCAGTTATTCCACTTTAATACTTTAGTGACAGAGGAGAAATAAAAAGTTGTAAGGAAAAAGTGCAAATCAAGGCATAGACCAAGCAAGACTCACCAAGCAAGATGGTGGGCTTGCCAGAGAGACTGAGGGCATTAAGTCTTCTTCATACTGCCCCATACAATAATCCATCTTGGGACAGAGGGGCCATCCTTCCCAGCCTCCCCATCTGCTGGATTGTGGCCAGCCATAACCAAATTCTCAAAGGCAGCAGCTTGGGACTTTCCGTACCCATCCTACTGCCCTAAGGGACAATCCATGGGCACTGAGGTATTCACATGAAGAAGTGAGGAATATCACCTGTTGCTTTTCACTAACAGAAAAGCAAAAGATGTCAGGGGTTTGCTGGATTGGAGGGTTTTCCCCCTTTATTAAAACAAGCCTTTAGATCCTATACTGATATCTCTGTTCATGAGAGATTTGTCTAAAGAAAGTTCAAATAATGGCAAATATTTCAGTCTTACAGAAGGATAGAAAAACACATACTTTTCTAGGAAAAAAAAAAAAAAAGTAAAACAAACTTTTCTCAGTATCATGATGAGCTCATCTCCGTCCGAGGGGAATTAAAAGTTATTCTGTTGATTTCAACAGAAGCAGAATAAGTTCCTTTTTTATCAGGACCTGATTCATAGACTAGGAAAAAACAACTAGAGAATCTTACGGATATTTTAAGATTTCTGCTGATCTGTATACCTATGCGTACAGGGAGATGTCTCACTGTAAAAGGAACTGCATTACCTAAATTAAAAATGGATCATTTATAAATACAGAAGTAAATTTAAGGCAATCAAATTACTACACAAGAAACGCCTGCAAGGAACACTTGAGCTCCAAAGAACATATTCAAGCAACTTTACTTGGCAACAGCATGAGAATTTAAGGAGTCTGAAAAAAGGAGTTAGATGCATTTCTCACAAAGCACCATGCCTGAACCCCAGCATTCAGGTTCTCCAGTCACCCAAATAAGAGGTGGGACTCAGGAGCACAGCAGCACTTTTCCATTTGGTGAACCCCCATTTTTTTTGCACAGAAACCTGGGCACTGGGGACAGGAACAATGTGGCTGCACATTTGTGACTGTTTTTCTGAAAACTGATCATGGATTCACATACCCAGCCCCAGGAGACCAAAAGCTTTCCACCAGTATGCACATAGTCAAACAGAGGCATCCTAAATTTCTGAGTCAAAAGTGGCTTCACTGTGAATAGTCCTCTACGGAAGTCAATGACTGATCGAGATATCCACACACTAGAAAAAGTAAAATGCCACTCAAGCAATAGAAACCGACACCTTTTGGCTCAATGTCCAAGTCTGGACTTGGTTGGATGTGATAATCTTAAGGGTCTTTTCCAACGTAAATGATTCTGTCATGCTACGATTCTATTAAAAGTTATTTCTCCAATAACATAGTCGTAGATTTTTTTTTAAAAAAAAACAGAATCAGCATGAATTTTGTAAGATGTTTAATTTAAAATGTTCCTATGGAGGCAAGCACAAGGTTTCTGAATCCTTCAAAAATACCAGGTTGATTCAAGGATTTTAAACACACAGACACATTAATAGATGTTTCAATCACACAGATAGTAACCTATCATTTCAATATTTACTAACTCTTCTTGCAAAGCTGAGTAATATGATATTTAAAATACTACGTAAGTAGTTAAGAGGATTACTATTTTTATTTAATTGTGTTAAATATCTATTCCCCCTTGGAGCTGGTAGAAGTTACTCCATGGAACTATCTTAAATTATGTGTTCAACAGCATGTACAGTTACATGTTGAATGCTGAGGATGAAGAGTAGCTGCTGAGAAATTTTGAGAGCTGGCAGTAGTTCAGTGCTCCATAAAGTCTGGCCTTTTGTGCTCAACAAGGAAGGGAGTTCTCCCTGGGTTATTTCTTCACATGTGATGTGGTGGAAGGAACTGCCCATTCGAGTCTGCTTCAAACTCCTTCAAGTATAATTCTCCTTCAAATGTATGAAAAAACCTAAATGATTCTATGAAACAAAACCTCTTCTATTCAAGCTGGCTGAAGCATTCACTGCAACCAACTAAAATTATGAAATTCTGAATTATGAGAAAACTTGAGAAAAGATTAAGTGAGGTGTAATGGTATTAGAAGGATCTTCTCAAGAATTGGCACAATGTGGCTATATTTTACAGGCTGGAATGGAGACTGTTAGAATCCAGTAGGTTTAGTGTAGGAGGACAGTATCATTATGGATTGTTTAAATCAACAACTTCAGAAGCTGTTATAGCCTTAGTCATTTTGAAAAGGACACTTATTTTTCACTGCTGAAGGTTTAATCCTATCAGGTGCCAAGAATTTCCTATTCAATGTACCCAGAGATATTGTTTCTGGCTCCAGCCTTCATAAATTTTAATTAAAAAATGGGAAAAGGAATAGATGTAGCTTGCAGTTATACATGGTTCGAATATATGAAATTTCATAAGAAAAGCAGTAAAGAAAGCCATCCTTCTATACCCCTTCACAATCCTTCAGAAATATCATTCAGTTATGGGCTATCACATAACACAAACTGGATTTGTAACTACTGGGTGGTAAATCTTAATACATCTTTATTGGGCCACATTGGCAGATGGTAAATTAAAGGCTCAATGCAGCAAATCTTACTGATGCAAGTAATTCTTAATTTTGCATGTCTTCTCACTGATTTCAGATCTTTATTTATATAAATCTTTCCATTGCCCTCATTAGTACTAAATGTGAGAGTAAGATTTTCCAACATCAGTCTTTACATTGTTTGTGGGTATTTTTCATGAACAAATATCAGAAATTCTACTGAGTAAATTTGCAGTAATAGATTGTTTAAAGGATATGTGTTAAACAGTTGTTCGTTGGCACCAGAATTATTCCTTGTTGCTGTTGTTGGTTGTTTTGGGTTTTTTTGGGGGTGAGGTGTTAGGGTAAAGCCTATAGACTACTCCATATTCCTATTCTAAAGAGCATAAAATTTATGTGTAGGATTGAAAAAACACAACAGAATGTATGTCTAGAATAAACAGGATTATATATAGGTATCAGAGACAAGACACAATAGATAAAGAAACAATAATACATCTCAATCAAGACAATAAATCCAATGAAAATGCCAGTAGTGGGATTTATCTCACCTAACTTTAGCTGTATAAAAGTTATAAAAGCTGTATAAAACCATTTGGACTTAGATCTCAGCTCTTGGCATAGTCCATGGAGAGAGAGATACATGAAATGGCCCATTCATCTAACATATTTTAAGACATGATCACTTTCTGCATGTGGTCATGTCCACTGACTGCAGAAGGCACCTAGGTAACTAGTCTATGTTTAGTGCTCAAATGGCTTTTAGATGACTAAATTAGGTAAGAGAACCCAACCCAGCTGCCTTGCAAAGGGAAGGGCATATGTAAGGGTGAAGGTGAGTTTTAAGGAAGGATTTAAGGACAATAAATTCAGTTATATCATCAGCACAAGAAACAAGTCATTAAATGTGTTTATGAATGTTTTATCTTGGGTCAATAGATCAGAGCTGAAATATATCAAGCATATTTTCACACACTATCTGCTTCCGCATCTATTCTTGCTGCTTCAAACATACATTTTGGCTTTTGAAACTGTTTTACTTCCCCTTGTTGCTGTGTACAAGGGAAGAGAAACTGGGCTGTGTAATGAGACAGCCAAACTGGCGTGAAGGTGCTGCCAAATGCTTACAGTAGAAAGCTGAAAAACACTGATTTTTCTTTTCAGGCACACTCTTATAGAACACAAGGCGCAACAACATCAGGAGAGTAACTTTCAAAAATATTTCTTCTGGAAGTGAAAATCAGATAGTAGGAAAACTGCAAAAGGTAGAAAATACCAGAACTATGCTAGGTAAACATTATCTCTGACAGGCAGCAATTTTCAGAAATGGCAATTGATTTCGCAGGTCTCCATGCAGCTAACAAAATAATCACTGGATGTCTGAAATTTTTGATCAAAAATAATTCTTGCATGAGGTCTTCTAGTCCTTGTAACCATAAGTTTTATGCAAGAAAAATCTAGAGAAATACAAGAAAGGTATGTGAAACCTCTATTATATTTAGAAGAAGGAAAAATAATAGTCTAAGTTATATGTTCTTTAGTCAGGTGAGATTTATTTGTATTTGTGTTACTTTCTTTAGTATTTTTGTAGTTTACTTGGTCCAGCTACAAAATCTCTAGAAAAGGTAATTTAAAAAGAGAAATTAAATATTTTATATAGTTTAAAGGAAAGAGTAATTCATAACTTGTTATAATTTGTATTATATAAACAATGATTTAATAATAAAATAACGCTTCATAAAAATATTATATAAATAGCTCTCCCATTTACAACAAGTGAAATCCATAATGCTACAATAATCAGCAAGGAGCCAGTCTTGAGGAGTTTGGACTCAACAAGAGAGCAGATAAATAAAAGTAAAGAGGACTGCCAAACTTTTACGTGACATTGAAATGATCCTGGATACCCTTCAGGTCTTAAATCTATTTTTGTTTGCAAAAGCATCTTGATATTAGAATGGTTCCAATAAATCACCCCCTCAATGTCAACCCATTATTATTACTAAGCAATAATAAACCTTGTGTCATTCCATAAAATGCTACAAACACAAGCCTTGTAATTTTTTCCCCTTTCGCTTTTCCCCCAGTGCTGATAAAAACATCTGTCACTCAAGCACTAGGGCCTGGATCACTGGTAACAAATTTTCAGACCTAAGTTGGTGAAGGGAAAAAAACCTTTGGTTGTCTGATGCTTTCTTGATCTAGTGATGCATTCAATTTGTTTTCTAGACATGACTTCAAATTAGACATAACCAAATCCAATAGTCACGGTATTGGCTTAATCTGTGAAAACGTATGGACTGTTATTATAGTCAAGTTTGCCTAAGTTAGCAGTGAAGTCCTTCATCATGAAGTCCTGCTGTAGTTTCAGAACAGTGCTGGCACAGCTTAGAAAAATTTACTATAATGATCCTTGAAAAACAGCCCATTTTCTTGCAGTTTAACTCCAGTCCATGTACTTGTGGCATGGGTGGGGGGAACTTGGACTCCTTCTCCATACTAGCAGCATTGCAAAACTAATGAAGAGCTCAGACTACAGAGAAAGGATGCCTTGGTCAGTTATATATTCTATCACCTACAAAAAAAAAGGGGACAAGGCAAAGTCTATCCTTTATATCTACAAATTCCTCAATCCAGCAAAAACATATTAATTATTTTTTTTTTTTGGATAAAAAATACTCGGAAAGAACTAATTTCGTAAGTAGCATTGATTTTAGCTCTCCCTCTAGTAGCCTTGGACACAGCCACTTCAAGGGAGAGGCTGGAAAATGCCCCGGTCCAAGCCCAGCTCTGCTAAATGCTGTGATTTGGTGAACATCTATCCTGCAGATCGGAGAATTCAGTTGAGATACTCCTGGTAGCTTTATGCAAACTGGAGCAGATGTCAGATATCATCTGGGATAACGTAACTCTAGTTGGCAGATGCTAACTTCATGTTAGCAGTGGCTAACTGACTGGGGGGGACTGGACCCTTGTCAGTGAGTCCCTTGCCCTGCCTGCCTCCCTGTCACCCTCAACACAGCCAGTTCTCACTGTCCTGACATCAGGACAGCCTTCTTGATGTCTCTATTTGCTTTTTGGCTAGCAGACAAAAATCTTTTGCTGGGGTAGGTGGGTATTTGCATAGTTCTTACAAGGAGAGGGGCCTTAACTATGACAGGAGAAGACTGAGATGACCCACTGAACAGGACAGGGCACAAGCCAGCTGCACCAGGAGGCAGGAGAGAGGAGCAGGACTTAGGAAGAAAGAGGAAGAAAGCCTGGAGGGAGAAGAGATAGGCAATGTGGTTCCTCAAACACTGCCAGAAGATAAGTGTAGACAAGTGGACACAGCAAAAAAGCAGTTCCTTCCTACCCTTAGGGTTACCCATTTAGGGCAATTAGCACATCAGCTACAACCTATTGCCTGAACATTCATACCAAAAAATCCAGAGGAAAGTGAACAGAGTCCTGTGCACATTGGAACTTCTATGTGTGCCTTCTCTGTTGGCAAGCAGATCAAATCTGCAATGGCTTTTAAATGTGCATGGTTTGGTCTCCTTTTGTGTTTGTTAATAAGTTGTTTTGATTCTGCTATTTAAACTCATGAGAAAGAATGAAGAATAATAAAATCAGGTGCAAAGTTGTTAACATTATCAAAATCTTGTAATTACATAAAAGCAACGGGAAATAAGATGATACAGACACTAGAACAATACACATTATCATTTCCTTCCCCTGATGATGACATTACATTTCCTCGAGGTTGTCTTTCTGCGTGATGCAAGGTTACGAGCATGGTAGACATGCCTTATTTCCTTTTGCTTCTCTGGATTCAGCTTCAGAGCTGAGCGAGATATTTTCTAGGTGCTACCCAGAAGTATGTGTGTTCACTGAGGCAGCAGTTCCCATCCATGTCCCAAATCTCTCAGTTCCAGTTAGTTTCAGCAAGACTGATAACATTCTCTTTTTGCTCCTCCCTTTCATCCCAGACCTTTGGAAGGAAGTGTCTTACAGATCTCTACTACCAAAGCACTGGCAGCCGATGGACCAATGCCAGATGGGCCAGTCAAGAACCTGCTGTCTGGAAGAAAAATCTGCTTCTTTCTGAGTTTTACTCTGCTGCAGGCTCCTTAGTAACCCTGAAGAATGGGGCCAACATGCAACAGAACTGCCCAAACTCCCCGAGTGACTTATGCTTGAGGAAGAGAAGTCTTTTAGTCTAGCTGATTGGGACCCTAGGTGGAGGTAAACCCACAGAGATTTTCTTCTTGCCGATCCAGCCTCACTAGGAGGTAGCTTCTGTACCATGGAACTGCTCTCTAGTTTTATATCCTTGAAATGTTAGAATTTTTTTAAGGGATTTTTTTTGTTCTTGAGGTTCCTATAGAGACCTGCACAACTAGAGAGTCTCTTCAGGGGCAGACCCTTATACCCTATAAGCCTGTGGTGTCACAGTAATACCACAACTGTGGCAGCAGCCAATGCAGTAATGCTAAAACTTGGGCTCCATTCACACCATACCGTTTACAGTACTATCCAAGAAAAAAGAAAAAAAAAAAGAAAATACCTACCATTTTAGGAGGTTCATGGCTTGTTAACTCAAGAATAAGTAATTATAAACCCATATTTATTGTAATTCATGAGAAGAAATGAAATGCAAGTCTTAACATACACCAAACCTACTAATTCCTGCCAATATATAGGTGATGAATAAAAGGGAGATAGCTTTATTCAGTTCCTTTGCAGCTGATTCTTAGAGGCTCCCCTAGCTATTTTCTAACACTAAATCAGACTTGTCCTAAACAGGAATAGAGGACTGAGTCATCTAGTCTGGCTCTCTGTTACCACAGGCAGCTACGTTTTGCAAACCCTCTTATGGCAAATCAATCTTCATTCTTCAAAATAGTTTGAACCTTTTGCTCCTTGTCCTCCAAGGAAAAAAAAGCTTTAAATATATATACATACATGATAGCAAAGTTTTGATTTCCCTGCTTAAGCAAAGTTATACTTTTTCTGTGTGTGGGCTTGTTGCCACAATATCTGATTGCTCTGGAATTCTGTGGGTTAGGTACAAGTGTTCAGAGAAAACATGAGGAAAAACCATATGTACTCATTAGTGAAAAAGATCATCATGACAGATTGCTCTCCATATGTGGAATTTCTGTATGGTAATGTTGCTATTTACATGACACGTGAAAAATGTATCATTTTCTTATGACAAATTTCCTTTTATATAATATTTTATATAGACATGGAGAAGGTTATTTATTTTAGACATATCTCATTAGGAATGACTTGCCATAAATTTAATGGGTTATATTTATTGCTTCAGCATGAATGTATTCATTGATATCATTGCAAAACACGGACATTACAATACTGGTTGGAACCAACAGATATTAAGAATAATTAGCCTATAATTGATGTCTTGAGGCTCAGACAGTTCTCTATACTGCAGAAGTTTACCTCCAGCAGTTTTCTGATCTACTGTATGTGAGTAAAGGGAAGTATTTATCAGTAAGTCAAAGAAGTCAATTAAATCTTGCAACGCAAATACCAGAATTTACTTATACTTAATTAAGCTTTACTGAATAATTTTAATTAAACTAATTATTTGCAAAATATTAGTAATATTGAAATGTTAGTCAAATGATTCCCTCAGTTTTCTTCTTGAGGCTTGAATATTATTAAATATTAAATATTTATAAAGAAAGTGTCACTTAGGAGAATAAAATAATAAGAAGATACAGCAGAGAAGTATTCAATCTGATAAGTAGATGACTTTATCTCAGCTTTTTTTCCCATCTTGTTGAAGTACTTAGCTGTCCAGCAAAAAATGTTAAATGGAAATCTCTTAAAATAGGCATTTTCTTAATTTCTTAAAATCGTATTCCTGAAATCTTTCCTAAGGCAGAACCTTAACCAGCTTGAAGGCATACACAATCTGTTCCAAAACTTGTGTAATCAGTGGAAACATTTCCATTTACTTCAGGGAATTTTTGAAAAAGAAATATCACAAAAAGTAGTCATGTTTTTGGACAGTAAGTACACGACATTTTTGTAACCGTGTCCAAACTATTTTAAACTCCAGCACAGACTATTGCACGTGATATTTAAAGACCTAAATTTCCTTATTGGGAGGAAACTATACCCAAGATAAATAGACTTAGAAAACAAGATTTTTTTCAGGTGAAAAAGGGTAAATAAACTGATTTTTTGTAGCATTGCAGAACTACTATGTCAAACTGCTTATCTAATGGTAATGATTTTCCTTCATGGCAGTTCAAATATACCACAGTCAGGTGGAGAAATACATCTATTTCTACACTGAAACTGTTGGTAGTGATTAACAATGAAGTATTTGGGGAAAAACCCACAGAATATAATGGGCATATTACAGTATTTTTCCATGATGACATAATCAGATGTGTAACTGACCTATATATTTGATTATCATTGCATGTCTTTTAATGACTAAACCTAGATTTCTCTAAATGGACAAGAATTTTGAGAAGTTTCATCTTCATTAATTTTCTTTTCTTTGTATTTTGTGTACCCGGATAAATATATAAGAAAGCAAATGTACTAAAAGGTGGTTTCATTTACTTTTCATTAAAGTTTGCAGATGAATACCTGAAGAATATCAAGGGTAATTTTACCACATTACTTTATCTAACACAGCATGCCTCTAATACAAGAATTTATTGTTTTTCTGGATTAATGCGTATGTCTGCTGTAATAAATAGTTTTTTGGTATTCCAGAATAAGATTTTATGATGCCATTAATTATGAACTTCATCCAGAGGCATTTTTGCATGAATTGTAGAAAGATCTATGAAAACAGTGAACTGTATTAATCACATGCAGATACTATGTGTGAGGAAGCTGTTAGCACCTCCAAATTCTGCATGTAATACTCCAAAAGGACTTGCAATGTACTTTTACTTTTAGCCTCCACTTTTGTGGAAAACTCCCTGCCAAAACCCAGAGTTCCCTGCATGAAACAAAGCCAAATGAACTGTCTGGGAATGGTGACATCCCATTTATCACTATTCTATCGAGGTACCTTAACTGATGTGTATTGGTTTAGAAACAGGGCTGGTTTGTAGGAGAAGTATCTTTCTTGAGCACAGTGATAACAACAACTACAGCAGCAGCAGACAGAAGTGATGTCATAGTTTATTTGCAGAAGTGTCACAACACTTCAACAAATCTTGGAAATTTAAAGACTAAGGTCTTGATTTTATTTATTTATTTTAGTTTCTGAGCTGTTAATACTTTAAGGTTATGGAGATTCCCTATTTTCATGCTTAGATACCTGACTTGCCAGGCAGCAGCCTGGTCCATATTGGCCTTGTGGAGCTATTGATATCTTATCAGATGCTACTGATACCTTACCATTTGCTAGCAACAAATTACCAAGTACACATTTTCAAAAGGATTTTTGATTTTATTAGGCATGAAATAATCTTAAAGTTCTTCATGAAGCCTCACTACAATTTACTGGGGTTTATAAGGACTGATCCTTCATTGAATTCTCTGATGGAGAAATAAATAAGTGGGGTTGTCAGGTGAAACTTCTTCTATATTTCCCTAAGAACTGCACTTATTTCAGGAGGACAATATTGAAGCCATCTTCAGAAAGGCCTTTGGCACAGAAATTGGAGCAAACAATTAAAAAAACCACACACACACACACACCCCAAAACAAAACAAAACCAAACCCTAAAAGCAGAAATAAAATAGTTCTCATGGAAGTTTAATTCTTTTCCATGCACACCAAAGAAAGAAAAAGAAATAAGCATCCGAGAGTCCATGAAGCCATCCAGAGTTTCCACTACTGCTACTATTTTAAGAAGGAAATGGATGCTGGGATGAGAGGTGACCAAAACAGTGGTTCTGCCTGGAAGGGTCACCATTACTTATCACTGCGACTCGGATTTCTCTGCGACACAGGCAGACTGTATGATATTAGCCTGGGAAAGCAGGCAGGCAGGAAGGGTAGGAGTATTTCACACAAGTTGACTGCTTTGGCATGACTTTTATCTTGTCCATGATCAGCTCTTAAGTGCCTGATATGTACGTGTGGTTTCTTAAACATCCTATTTTGTAGCTAGTACTAATTCAGTCTTAGTTATGTTTTGTTTGGCTGTGATTCACTTTGAACAAAGCCTTGCAGGAAACCCCTCCAAGCAGATGTTGTGTTCTAAGGCCTTTTGCTAACAGACTCAGAATCCCAGACAAAGTCCTTTTATTTAGTTTTTGAAAAATAATTATGAAAAGCCAGTATCTGACAAAGTTAGATATAATGCGGGATTGAGATGAGAACACAGCTCAATCTATCTGATGATGTTCAACAGTTCAATTTTTACTGAGAAGTGAATTCCTTGGGTAATCCCAAAGCTATAAAACACACAGATTTCTTTCTGTCATCTTTTTCACTTGCTATCTCTGAAGTCAGAGGAAAAACTTCCACTGACCTTACTTGGCTCTATGTGTTACAACAGAGACCCATGCAATCTTTAGAGTTTCTCACGTATTTCTGTGCATTTGGATGATCCAGGGCTCAAAGTTTCTATTCTGACTGTGAGTTATTGGGTTTTGTCTACAAAGTCCAGATCCCTAAGAGCCTGGGACTTTCTGAAGGAACCCATTATTTTAAAGATGTTTGTTGTCCACTAAAAAAATGTGTATATTAATCTAACCAAATGTACATACTGATGAATGTGTGTCAGGACATAACACAGGAAGTACAGTGGGTGTCACTTTGTGATAAGACGTAGCATAGACATTTCTCACACAGACCATCAGACAGAGGAAAGAATCTGTGTAACTAGAGGAACTACAGGAAATACATCAATTTAGATTTGCATTAAGTACATTCACAAAAGTTCCATTTTAAAAGCTGCAAGGTATGCATTACAAAAAGCAAGTTGTTGGCATACAGGCATCAGAAATGTCCTTTGAAAGCTAAGAAGGTCTTTTTCCAAGGAATAGCATCTTGCAGCTTGTACAGTTACCACAGTAACTTCTTAATTTTGCTCAGAGATTCTCAGTAGAGCGTTACCAGAGAAAAAATAAAATTGACTTTTTCCCATGCTAGTGTCTTTTTCTTTTTTTTTTTCTGCTTGTTTGTTTGTGAAAAAGACTTTTCAGACCCTAGCCAGATTTCTCAAAATTCAGTGGAATCAACAGGATTTTTCCATTGCTTGCAGACAAGGGGTAAACAAAAACCTGTGTTTTGTTCTTAATATCAACTACTCTGTATAATTGTAACACCAAAGACCTCATAGTCTTCTGAAAATACAAACACTGAAGAAAACCTATACATTGACAACAATCATATCAATTGTCATCAATTACACTTACGATCTAATTAATTTACCATCTTAATGAGACTATTATGGAGAAGCAATAGTTATTCCTCCACATTAGATTGAAGCAGCTTTTCACCATTGGCTTTAATTTGAAATTTCCCCCATATCCCCCTCCCCCTTATTTCTGAATTTTTTGGCTGTCTTGTTTTATTGAAGGAATAGGTCTAGTATTTGAAGGCAAAAGTAATAGCTGCCTGCCTGGAAAAATTCAGACAAGGACCAGATCTTCATCTGGTGCTAATGAATCTATAGGTTTCAGTTTCACAGAATAAAAAAATAAATATATATACATATATTAACCAGATGAGAGTTTGGCTCATGGAATTTTGTACATTAAGTTGCCATGGAATTTTGTACATTAAGTTGCCATCCATTTTTTGAAACTTTCTCAAATTTTTCTGTCACTCCACGAGATCTCCACAATGGCTTCTTGATATTTGAATTTGTTTACATCTTTGGCTTTGCTTAAGAGAAGGATCTGTAATATGCTAGGGACGTTATGGCTAGATCTAGTTGGTATTATGAATGTAAGAATCCTGAAAAGCAGCATCAGACAACTTTGTCTGTGGGACGGTGTCTTCCACTTTTACTAACACACACTTAATGCTCATGCAGAAGCGAATGGAGAAAATGGGTATGCACCTTTGTTCCTCTTTTTCCTTTTTTTTTTTTTTTCTGACTCTGCTGAAGGCTTCCTTACCAAAGCCAGAGCTGTACAGACTCATAATGTGTTTTGACTGCAACAGTTCCCAGCAGACTTCTCATGCAGCCAAAACACAGTAGCACTCCAGCCTGCTCAGCTTGCCCTGTGTTCCTAAGCCAAGGGGTAGAAGAAATATTGCAAACCCATTGAGCTGCTCTGCTCCCTCTATGGATCTCTCTGAAAGCAGACAAAGTTCCAGTCACCAATCATATGAGTTATGCTTCTGAAGCAACATGAAGGCTATGGGCCACAGACGATCCAGCTCACAAAAGCTACAGTGATGACAAATGGTAAATGTCAGCAAAGAATCATGACACTAACCATCAAATCACTAGGTAGTTATGAAAGAACTTCTTCTTAATGTCTTTATCTTTGACTTACAAGCTCAAGATCAAGGTTTCCAAGTTGGTGGCACTGGACTGGATGACAGTGATGAATTTAAGAAATTTATCACCGTGAGACTGTGTGCAGTTTAACACAATGCTTATTCAGATCATTTTAAAAATTTATGGACTCTTAAAATAATTGTAGAAATCAAAACAGCAAGCATATCATCTTCCTGTAAGATTCTAAAATGCAAATCTACTCGGAGTTTACAAGGTCCTTATTGATTTTCTGTATTGTATATTCTTTAGATCTTTATTAAATATCTTTAGAACCATATTTTATGTGATCCTGGAGGGATATGCTGTGTCTGCATAGCTTCTATGCAAAGCACAGGATTAGGTAAACTTTTTTAACACTGACATTAATAATACTATGAATAATTTGCAACCCATGCCAAAGCCTAATATTGCTTAGAGGAAGCTGCAGAACATTCTAGATTTCTACAGGCCAAGATATAGATAATTAATCTCTCACAAACAACAGTCAGAGAATAAAACTATACTGGCAGTTATGTTTTGACAGGTAAGTAGTGAAGAATTAGGAGAAAGCAAGCAAAACGCAAATGTCTGGAGACTGTTGAGAGGGAAAGCCTTCCATCTTCCTACTGAAAAATAGAAATAGCCACAGACAGGAACCGTCTGAGAGGAAGTAGGCATTTTCCTTTAAATGTCAAAAGAAAATAAGCTTATTGAATAGAACAAACTGGCAAGATGTTGCATTCATACCTTCCACTGGAGGCTTGTGTCAAGCACAGCAAAGCCCTTTCCCAGGAACCATTTGTGTGAGTGAAAACAGGCTTCCACAGCACACATAGAAAAATCTGATAGTCTACTGCTTTGTAACATTACGGAATCACAGAGTTGTCAGAGTTGGAAGGGACCTCTAGAGATCATCAAGTCCAACTCCCCTGCTGAAGCAAGACTGCCCAGAGCACATCGCTCAGGACTGCATCCAGGCAGGTCATGAAGGTCTCCAGAGAAGAGGACTCCACAACCTCCCTGGGCAGCCTGTTCCAGGGCTCTGTCACCCTTACCATAAAGAAGTTTTTTCTCATATTCAGATGGAACTTCCTATGTACCAGCTTGTGCCCATGACAGACCTGGCCCAGCAGCTCCTACATGAGGGTGCCAATCTGGACCACAGCTGGCTGCTGGAGGTGTTTCTCTGCCATCTGCTCTCTCTATGGGGAGGCACAGCTCTGCCACTCTCCAAACCAACAGCAAGCATGCAGCCTCACAGGCAGCACTTCCCACCTGAAACTCTGAACAGGTACCTCAGATACCTCACGATTGTCCACATACCTACCCATAACCTGAGTGGCTTAAAATAAAGAAAACAGTGTAACAATTAACCTGCAAGCAAACCAAACACAAATACCTTTCCATTCTCCCCAACAGCATTATTTTAACCATGATTTTTTGGCATCTGTTATCTAAGCTCTTTTGAACATCCTACATATACAAGTCCGAGGCCCAGATCGCATAGCAAAGTGCTCCTCACCTGCTCTGAGCTTTGAGTTACTTCCCTTTTCATAGACTTCCATTTATATTCCCTTGGTCTTTGAGATACCATTGCAAATTATTCTTTCTAAACAGCGTCTTGAGCATATTAGTGTTACTGCTCTTTACTGCATCAAAACCACCAGTGGGTATGCCAGCCATCTATGTGATTATTTAATTGCTGTTGCCTGCCTTTCTGATCCAGCTCCCATTGCCTGCTTTTCCTAGGGCTGAGTCCTTGCACTGCATGAAGGCAACTCCCTTTCTTCCTCTTAGGCCAAATGCTGGGTGGCTCCAGCTTCATTATTTACTACTGAGAATCAGTCAGGACTGTCAGTACACTTGAAAAGTTACACAAAGCGATGGTTACATATGTATTTTCTCGAGAATGCTTTCTGGTGCAGCTTTTGGCAGCAAACACGACATTAAGACAAATTACAGAAAGGCCAGTTCAAGTCCAAAGGCTCCAATAACTGCTTATCCAGACACCAAAGACAGCTACAGCCCCAGCACAGCCATTGTGGTGGGGTGCTTGAGCACCTACAGTAAGATGGGATGACTTCAGGCCTTGTTGCTCAGTCTACATGTCTACAACAGCAGCTTAATCCTCTCCAGCTTTTACCACTGTTTCTGATGGACCATAAAGATCTCGAAACATGTTACAGAAGTTTTTATGGCAGGAATTCTATTTTAGAGAGAAAACTGAACAAAAAGGTAGACTATGAAAGCATGCAAATGGCCTATCCTCCATTCCCATGTCTTACACCAGGGTTATGCCATCTTCACTTCAGCCAACAAGCACATGGGACCCCAAAGGATGTTACTGGCCCCTCTCCCACAGGGGCTATGCAGGTGAGGAGCATGCACATTTCAGTGTGCAAAAGAATCTCCTTCTCCCTACCTTTTTCTTGGTCTTATGCAGAGAATGCATAAGACCACAAATGGCATCGCAGCCTATCTGCCTAGAGCTGCTGTATCTTCCATGAGGGCAGCTCTACAGAGGGCAAGGGGAGGATAAAGGCAGTTTGGCTCTGTCGGGCAAAGTGCTGGCTCTGTTCTAGTGACAGCAAACGTTACAGTCTCTCTCTTATTCTGACCGCTAAACATTGTTGCTTTTGGCCAAGTGCTTAGAGTGGCCAGAATCTTTAACCAAATCTCCTGTTTCTTCCCAAAATTTCCATCAGACTGGTTTATGTGTCTTTTGCTCGCTTTAAAGGGTAGGGTAAATGCCTCACTGCAGTCAGTGATCTCCACTAGGACAGATTAGTGCCATTTCCATGCTGTATTGCCAACAGCAAACCCTGAGGGTCATGAGTGAAAGCACAAATACCACAAGACTGCCTAAAAAAATTTAAAACAACAATAAAATTTAAAATAACATTTTAAAATAACAAAGGGAGGTTCTTTTCATTACCCTTCAGATGCTGGAAATTTAGGTTCATTCCCCCCCCCCCTCTTTTTCCACTGTCTTGCAGCCTGGAAATACTTTTTAGAAGTGAAAGCTGAGATTTACACACTTCTTACTGCCGTAAGTTACAGGTTCTATCAAATTTCATGATAAAGCCCTGGAACCTGATAACATTGTGCAAATTCTACTTAAATAGTTTCTTTGAATCTGCAAATAAAGTTAAGGAAATGAACTCAACAGAGCATTTAGTACTATTTTTAAATAACTTCAATATTTAGCATCCTTAATGGACCACATTTCAAGTGATGCAAAGCCTGACATAATCACTACATCTGGAAGTGAAAACACAGTTTATTTGATCATGAATCTCCTACCATGTATATGCTTACAAGAAACCAATAGATATCCAAACCCTGTTTTCATGTGCAAATTCAATTGTATGCCCATAAAAATGCAGTAGCAAAGCACGAGACTGCTTCAGAAAAGGAGGTTGGTTTCTTCAGTGTTGTAAAGGCGGGAACTGGACCTTTTGCACTTCCTAACCAGTGTATTCACGTTTTATTTTTCTGCATAATTCTAGAACTGAAAACTTCTGTTCATATTAGAAACAGCACTTTTAGTGCCTAAATTTGATTATATGTTTTTCTCTTCGCTTTGTTTCATGTTTTCTTAAAACACAGATTTCCCATCACTACTTCAAATTTGCAATACCACTCCATTCTTTTCAGCTCTGTCCTGGAAAAGTCCTGGAGGATCTGGTTACCACCTTCTTCATTTTGAACAATTTGTTTCCGGGTTGATCTGAATCAAACAAACTTCCACAATGTGTCACTAGCTTCTATTAGGCAGCCATTACCAGTGCTGAATCTTCATGCCTGTTCTACTGGGCTTGTTAGTTTTAAGAATTTCCTCTGAATTTTAAGTTTCTAGTTCTAAATGGTTCCATTGTGGTTCGCATCTGGATCTTTGTCACCCTCTAGTGTCACGACAATGGAAGCCAGAAGCAAAAAAGGCAAGTTAAAGTGTGAAGAGTATCTGAAAGGTATCCACATAGACCTAGGGTTACAGCTACAGAAACAAAGAGGATATAGACAACAGATATAGCAAGTGCACTCATGCGATTGTAGGATACAGAACAAAGAATCAAGAGTCAGCTGCTGGTGTGAATTAGAAGGCTATAATCATCTGTCCCTACTAAGGCTGTAGGGACATAGCTGCAAGCTTTGTGCAGCTGTGCCACAACATAGGTCTGCTGTTGCCAAGCACGAGTGGCTGCGACACTTTTCAAAGTGCCTGTCAAGTCTCCCCTTGCTCAGACTTCTCAGTGTCTCATAAAGACATTTTTGAAAAGCAAATGCTTTTGTGTTTGAAAGACAGCGGTGTCCAGAAGAATCCTGCTGGAGCCCAGCATGAGATCTCCTGAATGCCACAGATCACATTTGTCCTTGACTAAACACATTCCCCTTGCAGGACAAGATAATGTTTTTCAGTCTAGTTTAGGTGAAAGCAAACAAAACATGAATTCAACCTTTCCCTCACAGTTTTCCACAATTACAAGAATGAAACAACATTCTTAATGTGCTTCAGCACATACCTTTCCTGACCTCCATTCCTTATCTGCATCTTTCACCTCATCAGAATCACCTGAACTCTCAGTCTCTGACATCAACACTATCTCCCCTCAGGTTCTGAAACACCATCTCTCTCTCCCCCCCATGCTCATTAGATACATGTTCTTTGTGGAGGTTTTTCCTACACTGCTCATTTTCACAGTTCCTCCTGCCTCTTTTTACATCGTGGTGGGATTACTTATATGCCTGGGGTTTATTTTGGTTTTTGTTTTTTTTTTTTTTACCAGAATAGATCCTCCAATTCTGCCCTCAGAGAGGAGTCCCAGAAAGCACATCTAGAGCCTGTGCTTGTGAAATGCTACCAGAAGAGGATCTAAGCCTTACTTGGTGGATGAGTAAAGAGGGAACATGCACAGGTGAGCCTCGCAGCCAAGGAGGTGGCAAGGTGGCAGACTATCAGCAAATAGATGGGCAGAGCAAGAGAAGCAGCAGGCTGGAGCAGGAGCTCTTGTGGGGAGAATTAGGAAGGGACAGGGTAGAGGCTATGAGAAGGAGTATCTTCACTGAGGGTCCTGCAGCTGTTGCAGGGCTGGAGGATGAGCTGGGAAGCTAAAAGGAAGGGCAGACTTGCCAGTGGAATAAAAGATTTAGAGGTTAAAAGGGTTTGAATGGAAGGAGCAGAGGGTTTTGTAGTATGTGCAGGCTTCGGCCATGGGAACCAGAGGAATGGGAAACTTGGTCAGAAAGCAGAGCTTAGTGCAGGCATTGTCCCTTGGAGCTCATCTACCCAGGCTCTTAGTTCAGAGCAGAGACATGCACAACGATGTCTCCAGCAAAACTGCCAGGTGTACCAGAAGTGTGACAGCCTTAGCTGTACTGCTGTATTTGGAGCCATTCCAGCACCCTGCCTACATCACCACTCTCTCCTCCCTTAAAACCTTTCTCAAAGTGCATGATTGCCCCAGAAAGAGGGGCAGACTCTGCCTTCACCACAGCTAGATTCATTTGATTTCCAAAGACCGAGTGGCAATGAATGCATTTCAATGTGTATTTCATAAAACACCATTAAACCAAGAAAAATTATTAATTACAAAGAATAATAACTCTGGTTTATGGGAGATGATTTTTCACATTGCAAAACTACACAGAACTGACCTTGCCTAGTAGCATCTTGTTGCAGTTTGGGTCCTCAAACCAGTATGCATCTGCCATAAATAAAGTCAGACCTGAGAGACGCTAGCAGAGGTCTCTAGGGATCTTTACATAGTGTATGCCTGCTCAGGACTTTACCTGGCTTCCTAAGTGCTACCCCACCCCTTTTGTAAGTAAATGAATTCTTCAGTTAAAATGTCAGAATGGTACCAGGTGAGCCAAACAAAGGTTCACACCCAAGGAATTAATGTCTCAATGGTTTCAACCTGATCCTGGGTTGGCTTTTGTGTTGTTGTTGAGGTTTTTTTAAATCTGTCTTTAAATGCCACACAGATTTCCCATTTGTCACAGACTATATACCACATTTGATTGCAGAAATGTTCTACTGCTCAATGCTATAGCTTGTGTAGCACTTTGTGATCCTCCAGATGAAAGAAAACATTGAAAAAATTAATGCTATTTAATATAAGGACCTGGGAAAATCTGAAAAATACAAATTATCTCACACAGACTAATTTACCATATAAAACTATATTTCCCCGATCTGGTAGGTGGTTGATTAAATAGATCCCATGTTAAAATATGATTTGCTATAGTGAATGATTATGCATACATACACTTTTGGATCTTGATTTCTAGGAACACAAGAACCATTCAGCTAATCCACATCTGGTACACAGTGCATAATGCTGCATGTTTTCCTCAGAGTCGTGCCAAAGTTTTAAGTGATCAACAGAAACAGTATCTGCAAACTGAATATACAAGAACATAAACTATAATGACAAAGGACTGGACTTTCAAGAGGCCCAACACAGAATCCAAATAAAGTTGCTGTATTGAGGCTCAATATTCCAGGGGCTAAATACCTGATGCACAAAGTTTTGACAGATTTGGGGGCTGGTTTGTAGAAGGCAATTGATACTTTACAGGATCAGGCCCACAGAGAAAGAAAGGTCAATGATTTTAAAGTTGTAGCTGAAGCTCCTGCGTTTAGCGATCTGACAAAACCTTGGTGTGTGAATGGATTAGTACTTCCCACAGTATTATACTAATTCCTCTGGTGTTTACATAGCACTAATTTTAAAACGGTAACGTGATATTTAAAACACAGGGATTAACAGCAAGATTTTTTTTTGGCCATAAGCATTCAAGAAAAATGTCACCCTATGATGTGTTTCAGGAACATGTAACTACTAGAGGAAAAAGTATGAGTTTACTATGTGTGAATTGCAGCAAGGAATGGTGCTGATAGTATCACCTATGACTAAGTTTGCCTGGCACTTTCTATGATAATACCCTATGTTCTGTTGCTATAACTTAGCAGTATTTTCATTGCTCACTATTCTAGCACTGAAATTTCACACATTTAAATTTTATACAGTCATATGTGTTTGCTGCAGACCAAATCACCTTTCCTTCCCTCTCTCCCTTGATTCTTCCTTCATTCTCTCATTCTCTTCTTCCTTTGTGGTCTCCTCCAAACTACATGGGTTTGTGTCTGTTCACAACCTTTTCTCTGACCACCTGCAGCACTTCACACCTTGGAAAAGTGTAAGAAATTTGTGAGGGGACAATTTCTGTACAATGGATGTATCTTTTCCCAGGTTCAGTGAAAAGCCTACCAAGCTTGACCAGTGTCCAAATCTTCGAAAAATCTCTTCATCTGTGCTCAGGAGGGACTCACTGGCACTTTGTACCTGAAATTTCAAAGGGTGCAGCAGTACTCTCAGCCAGGAACGACAAAGCTTTTCCTACCTACAGTTGCAGCTTTGGGACTTTACAGATCAGAATGAAGATCTTGTTCTTCCTGGGACTTTATCATTTGTTTGTTTGTATGTTTGTTTGTTTGTTTACTTGCTTGTTTGCTTGTTTTGTTTGTTTTCTCACTTTTTGTTACTGGTAGAAGACAAAAATGCCTAATAGAAATGCAGGGTGAAAATGGGTGTGAAGCTGAAACATGAGGAAACTGCTAAGAAAACCTGGTATAAAAACGAACTAGAAGCTTGCAGAACAAAAGAAAAACTGGGTCAAGAATTTATGATGTGGAGATGGTAGGATTTAGGGGTCAGGGAGGAGAGAGAGAAGTAGGAATAATTAAACAAGGGACTTAGTGGGGACAGGAGGACTGGAGCCAGAGATCGTGATGGGATGTCCCATGAAAATCATGGAACAAATTACAAAACTCTGGAAAACAATTATTTGCAAGTGCATAGTAGTACTTGTTAGTCACTTCCTAACTTTCCAGAATGTACCAGTACTCATCACATTGTCCTAAATTCCTCTGCATCTCTTGAGTCACACATATGCTAGGTCACGTATTTAGCACCAGAATTCAAGTAACCATGGACTGTTTTACCCTCGAATTTACCCTTTGGCCAAAGGAAAAGTACACTGGGCCAGGCTCCAGGAACTGTTAGTTCTAGCTTCATATGTGACTAACGTATGACTTCTTACACTTCACTGTCTTTGTTACTGAGTCCTCTTCTCAGCAACTCAGTCATTGTACTGCTAATATTGTTTTGAATATTTATCATGTGGAAATACACCCTGCCGAGATGTGCCACGGGATTTATTGTACTGCAGCATATAATTACCACTCAAAAAAGTAATGTGACAATGTATCTTATTGGAACCAAGTTATCAAAAAATTACTTTTAAAACTCCTTTTCTCTGTTTACATAGTGCTTTTAGCCCAGAAACAATGATTCAGCAAAACCTCTAGTTTACAAGCCAATAACATTTTGAACTGTATTTGTGGTCCAAATGCTTGGTTAAAGCACATGAAGGTGGAAAGGCCACACAGCAAGATCCTGAATAGACAAGAACCCAAGTGAAAAGACATTTAGTACCTGGCAAGACACAGTCCTCAGTGTATAACTTGGACAGCACTGGAAATCAAGGCATCCTGGTTCCCATACCTCTGCTGTAATAACTGATTTCATCATGCTGCTCTCCCCATTGTTTTATGATGCATCCCTGTAAGACTGTTGGCTAAACTAATTTCTGGTTTATGCAAGCAGAGTTGCCAGCTTCAGCTGGCTTTCTATAACCTGTGTACCACAGCCAAGTATTCCCCCCCGTCACCAAGCATCACAATACCGCATGAGGCAGACATAGTTGTGCTGCTTAGTTTCCCAGTTTTCTCCCCACTGGACTGGGAATTAGTATGGTTAAGAACTAGCATGTTTTAAGATCCCACTAGCATTGCCCAAATCCTACGTTGTGACAATAGCAGCAGGGGAAATCCCAGTTGGTCTTTCGGAACGTTTCAGGCTTCCCGCTTCACTGCCTCAGCTGCAGTGTCCCCCCTTATATAACCCAGCAAGCGGCACCGACACACTCATCTGAGCAGGCACACTGCCAAAAATATTTGGTCTATTGAATACCAGTGGTACACAGACTGAAGACTTTTGTGACCCTCCTCCCCATGAACTTCAGCTTTAAATGGCAAAGAAGTGTTTGCACTCTTCTCCCTTGAGAAAGTCAGATTTACTTTTATGAGGCCATCAATATTAATGTTCATGCGGCATTCCAAAAAGCAGAGCTATTTTCCTCTTCTTACACTGCCAAGCTTGAACAATGAAGCGACTTTGTAATCAACGTCTTATTTAAACTGTTTTTCGTTTTTTCCTCCTACTTCCCCCCTTCCCCTCCTTCGTCCCCTTCTCTTCCCTTATTTCTTTGAGGGTTGGTGTTTTTTTGTTATTTGGTTGGGGATTTTTTTTTTGTTTTTGTTTTTGTTTTTGTTTTTGTTTTGTTTTGTTTGGTTTGGTTTGGTTTTTGGGTTTTTTTTTGGCTGATGAACCTTATCTTTACTTTTCTTGCTAATGTTTCCCTTGTATACTAGGCTTTCTTTGCTTTGGGCTTGCATCAATTTCCTCTGTAGCATGCAATCACATAGTTATACAAACATCCCCATAATGATGAAATTGTCACATACATTCCAGATGTCAAATCCAAAATGCCTTGCGTTTTGAGGAGAAAGGCAGAAGAGGAGCAGAACAGACCGAAGCACGTGAGCTCAAGAAGTGGGGATTTGGGAAGGTGCGCATTCCCCGTAAAGCCTCCCGGAACCACAAGTATTACTGAGCACGATGCAGCCACTCACCAGAGCAGAATCCCTGCAGGCTTTCTGTCAAATGGGATGGTTCTTCTTTTCTGAACTATAGATGTTCCACAGGCGAAGATGTGTTTTTTTCTGAGAAGAGTTTCTGAACTTTATCCAAGCACAGTCTGCGTTTCACTGGAGATTGATTGACCCATAGGGCTAATAACAGGAATTTCTACCTTGTTTTTCTGTCTTTGGTTTCAACTACAATGGCTTTTTAGATACTCCCTATTTCAAGGAATTAAACAGCAGAGAAACCTACAAAATTCAGAAATTCTATGTGTTCTTGAGCTCTCACCTAGTGCTCATCTAATGACCTTCATGTAAATGTAGGTATCGAACTCAGATTGCTGTGGCTGCTTCACATCGTCTGGGATGTAAGTAGTTGACAGCCAACTTGTGTCAGCAAGCTGGGGAAGGGCCTTGGTCCAAGCTATACTATGAAGGCACGTCTATGTAGTCAGGTGGAGACAGTTGTGGAACAGCTTAGTTTGGTTTCTAAGGTGCAAAATGGAAGACACATTCAATCCAAAAGCTGTTTGGACACGCTAATGTGGAACTGTGCCCAAGCTAATAAGTTCTGCTCAGAGGCAGGTTATTCTTTTACATGAGTTGGCTAGTCCCTTATTTGGTGAGGTATATATGCTACAGCTTGAAATAACACAGTTCAGCCTTTAATAGGAACACTGGTTGCTAGACAAAGTTTGCTCAAACCACCAGACTTTCTTATTCTTTTTCACTTTCACCCTTCTGAAGAACCCAGGAAAGTCATCAACTAGCATGGGATATATTAGCTTGCATAGCAAAAGTAAAGCTGGAGTTAAGAGGCTAGACCTCTTAATGGGTTGTTTCTCTTCCATATTCATGATGTCTTTTTCTCTGCAGGAACAAGCGAAAGGAAACAGAAATAATACCATTCCATTAGCCAAAAAATGCCTCTTTTCCCCTTGTAGATATCTAATGTATACATTAATTCTAAGTTATAGTCATAATGTATGCCACAATGTATTTGAAGTTTACCATTTTATAAGTTAAATGTTACAGATAAATATTTTTTTCTAATAGAATGGCTCATTAGAGTTATCAAGTGTATTATTATAAGATTTTAACCTTATATTAAAATGCTTGGTGTCAGCGTATCATGACCTTATAAATGTCCTTTCAGGGAATTTGACGATAATGCACTTCTACTTCCCTTTCTAAACAGACTCTAATTTAACAGATTTGCATGTAACAATGTTCATTGCTTTACTACGTCATTAACAAAACCAGACGACCTTTCTGTGTCAGAGGTAAGCCATTTCATATACCATCCTACTCTTTTTTCTGTTATCATAACTAAAGTTTTAATTGGGTAAGATTCTTAGCAATAACTTTCTAATCCTTCACCTGCAATTGCTAAAAATCCATAAAAAGATAACACCAGGATGTAGCTTGGACACAGTCCTGAACTTTTGCATCTAAAATAGTTTCTGGACTGCACGAGCTTCACAATCTCCTGCACTAATTGTGGACACATTTATCTTAATTAGTCTTTCAGGCTGTATCTCATAGAGTCTAGCACTTTTTTTTTCCCCACAGAAGATGTTTATTCAGTTAAAGATTAAATGCTGTAAGCTGGGAAAAGGCTGATGCTTAGGCTGTAGAAGTTGTTTTCACGGCAAAGTTAAATTGTAATCTACATTGCATTAACTCCTCTTGTGCTGTCTTGAATAAAAGCATCTGCATAAAAATTGCACAGAAATATCTCTTTAACTCAGGTTAACTCATTTCTTTAGCTCAAGTTAACTCTGTAGCAAATACCACAAGATTGCGGTGCTGAAAAGACTTGAATGTTCATCGTCTCTATTGGGACTCCCCACACAAAGAGTGGTACCATTGGAAATTGGTAAGTCACGCATCTGGCATGTGCGTTAGGATGGGTGAAATCTTGTGGCAGGACCTATTTCTGTCTGTTGTGCATAGAAGGAACGTTGTTCTGTATTTTGGGTATTGAAGCTACCTTAGACCAGATATACCTATTCACAAGCTGCAAAATTGGGCTGGGATGCATCCCATCCGGTACTAAAAGTTAACATTTTAGTGAAAAAATCCTTCATGTTTTCCTAGAATACTGGCAACTTTTGACTGGGATGTGACTATTGTGAATAAGAGTGGTGAAACTGGTAGACTCCTTTCTTAGATGAACACAACACATCATTTCCTCAGGCCTATGGATTTTATTGCCCTCTCACAACAGATATCAGCCATTGAAGAAAGAGACTGACCCCTTCTGTCCCTCAGATTTTATACTAACCACGATGTCGGCCAGGTTTGGGTCCCCTGTCCTGTCTGTTCCCCACAGGTGTGATCCCTCTATGCACTTCCTCTTCCAAACCTCCAAGTTGGCTAAAGTATCCCTACTCTATTAAGTTTCATTTTTAGGGAAGCCATTCCTTATTTTCAGTCATGCATACTGCCATTGTTACTATCTTTCCCAGTTCTACAGTACTTTTTATAAGCACAATCAGAACGATCCACAGTTTTCAAATGTGGGTCAGATTTATACTTCTGGATCTGCAAATTGTATCATGATTATAATTGCATCATTGTTTCTCTTTCATTGACAGTTTCATTCTCCTAATATTTTAGGGGTTGGTTTGTTTGCAGTTGCTGAGTATTGATCCAACATTTGCATACACTATCTCTCCAAGAACTCAGACGCCTCCTTCTGTAGTCACTACAACTCATTTAGACCTGAACTTGTATAATTCTAATGAGGCTTTTCTTGTCCCCATGGATACTACTCTGACTTGTCATTGAATTTCTTCTACCATTTACTGCCAAATTACTCTGTATTGAGAGAATAGTCTGTATCCCATTGCAATTTGTTCTTGGTTTGTATCATCTACCGATCTTATGACCTTGCCATTTACTTTTCCAAAATTTCAAAATGTAAAGTAGCACAGGAGAGAGCATAACACCTAGAAGAACACCTATGAGTAAACCACTGCCATTAAGAAACAGGAACACTATCCTTTCATTCCTTGCCCTGATTTCTGAAGTTTTTCTTTCACTTATGTATGAACACCTAAGAAAACATGCTTTATCTCATGCTTCCTTTCTCCAGCATGCTTTCGTGAAGGATCCTGCTGAAAGTTTTTGGAAATACATCTTTAATGTATCATCCAAATCATTCTCATCCACCTGCGTGGGGATTCTTTCAACAGACTCTGATGACTTGTGCCCTACTCCCTCTCTTTGCAAAAGCTTTACCAAGTTTCCTTTTGTATGTCATGTTTAGCTATAAGTTTGCCCATTTTTCATCACAACCGGTATCAGCTTGTTTGGTGCAGAGGTCAGGCTTATTGGTTTGTAATTCCTGAGCTCCCCCTGAATTGAAAAATAAAAGGAACATCACATTTGCAACATTCCATTCCTTTGTAACAGAGGCCAATCTACATATTGAGCTGTGTTGAAGTTAACAATTTGTCACATACATCAGACTTGGTTTAGAAGTGTTTTGAAAACCTGATCTAATCTAGGTGATTTGTTACCATTTGGTTCTATCTAATCTGAAATTTCTTCTCTGACACTTCAATTTGAGGTAATTTCTTTGACTTGGCCCCATAAAAAAGGTTCTGCTGTGGAAACCTGCCTAAGCTTGTCCATAGAGAACACTAATGTGAAAAATTAATTTAACATTTCTGCTCTGGGCTTATCTTTTAAAAATGTTCCTTTTATACCCCAAACATTATAGAATGCCTATAAACTCTCTGGCACAATTCATGCTTCTGATGTGTTTAGAAAAAGTTTTATTATTCATTCTTATGCTTATCAGAAGTTATTCCTTGAAATATTTTTGGCCGATTTTATAAAGGTTCTATAGTAAATGTGGAAGACTTTATGTTTTTTTCTGTTTTCCTCATTTCAACATAATTTCCACTTTCTGAAGACTGTTATTTCTAGCAGCTGCTTTCACATTTCTGTTTAATCATGTCAGCTTTCTGTGTGCGTGTGGTCCTTTTAAAGTCTTTTTTGATATGTAGTAAATGTTTGCTGTTAGTCTCTGGTATAGCATCTTTAAACAATCAGCATGCTACCTGCAAACTTTTTACTCCTTTGGCTGTTCCTTTTAATTCCTCCTTAATAGCCACAATTTGCATATTTCAACAATACATAATAGCCTAGTAGGAGATACAGACCCTTTGATACTGTCTTTTGGTTCCTAGGCAAATCGTCAAAACACAGGAATTTCTTTTTAATTACGATTTCTAATAACATCTGTGTGTTGTTGGTTTCTCCTGGAACCCTGCTTTGCTTCTTGAGGAATTTGACCAACTTGTCAATGAAAGGAGAATCAATCAGATCTCAGATAAGATGGCACAGATCAAATCCACCTCTGGCTGGTCTGAATCGTACAGAATAGGTCAGCAGGGCTCAGATTGATGGGCTCCCTCTCCTACAGTCTGGGCTTGCTTTCAGGGTTTGCCCATTTAGCTGCAAAATTCTTTGTGAATATGAGGGAAAAAAAAGTGTTAGGAGATTTGGTAGTGCAGGTAGCTGCAATTTAGAGAGGTTAATTTTGAAATTAGTACTGGTTAGAGCAAATAAATTAAAAGAATGTGAGATTGGAACCTACCACAGAGATTCAACTATCACAGACTTGCATAGTGAAGTCTCAGGGATTTGCTAAGCAAAATGAAATAATTTCAGTCCATCAAATCATACGTTACACTTCTGCTTGTTCAGCAGAACAAGCAGAGTCACATCCAGATTTCAAGACGTTAATTTCTCTGCCCAATAACTTCCCAGAGCAGTAAAATTAATAACTGATGACATAGAAAGAGAAATGTTCAATATAAGAAAGCTGCATATATACTAGGATGGGGAGACTGCTTCAGCAAGTGCCCAAATATTGAATGTTTATCGTACTTGCCATGGACGTAGAACATTTTCTCTCCTACAGTGCCATCTGGCGATACTCTTTAGGAAAGCTGAGTTGAATAAAGCTGATTTTAGAAGCACTCGTGGTATGAAGGATTCTAACTTTCAGTTATGTTACTCTCAGTCTTATCATGGACTATGATTTCTAAGAAACTTGACTGCTGTTGCTATAGAGACAGATGTTTTGAATTTTAGTGTACATCTTATTTTTTCTATGCTTATTCTCAAAAGCTTTGATTCCTGTAATTTACTCTTTTGACAGAAGCAATTACTACATTAAATAAATAAGTTATTTTAAGAGAAGATGTGAAACCTTTCTTTTTCCTGGTAGTTCTTAAAAATATTTTTTTACATCCAACAAAAATGTTGTATATTTCAATTTATAGGAGGAAATCCTGCTCTTGTTGAAACTTCTGGGAAAATGCAATTGGCTTTTGTGGGCAAGGGCACAGCTCATAAAGGTTTTTTTATCCATCTGGTGAACAGGAAATGAAGTGTTTGTCTTGCATGCTGTGGAGGAAAATGTATTACATCTCCAAGAGAAACTTACACAAGCCATCTTGTCTCTGGCTGACTCTCACTCCAGATGTACAGCAGCAATCAAGAAGAAAGCTTGAAGAAGTCTCAGGAGACCTATAAAGTCAACAAAATGGCTTATGACCTCTTTTTTGTTCAATATTTCATGGTGTATAAAAAAAACCTCAAAGTGCTGAGGTTTTCCATTTGATTTTCCATTTAAAAGACAGATCTTGTAAGAGTGTAAGGTTTATCACATCAGGGAAATGGGAAAAATGTAATTCAGTCGAGATGTTTTTTCGGCTCAGGCTGTTTTCAGCTGTTTAGTCTGTTGCTTTGTATTTGTAACGCTAATTCCTATATCTGGAAGGGAAAGTTCAATATCCTTGTCTCTCTCAAAGAGAAGAATAATGGATACACTCACCTCAGATGTCTGAGTAATCCAGAAGGCAAAAAAAAGCCTTGAAATTTCTGGTATTCAATATAAATAATTAGGTAGGTGAGAGTAGACAAATAAAATTATACTGTTTAAATGACAGCTTTTGTTAATTTGAGTGGTCACACTAATCAGATAGTATTTTACTATTCTCACATTTAGGGTCCCTGTTTTATTATCAGTCAAATGCTGCAGGATAAGAAAAGGTTTGCATAGCCTCAGCCTAAATCAACTTCTATTTTGGATTAAGAATTACCCATGAGGTGAGCTGCCTCGTCCTCTTTTTGGTTTAATTCCTTTTACTTCCATTCCACTCAACATATACCCTGAACAGGATGTTCTGCTTCTGCCTCTTGTATTTCTAAAGCTTTTGTATTCCTAATCCTTTTGTGGGAACTGCGCTGCATGTGTCTTCTACCTAATTTAACCATAGTTTATATGCCTATAAGATAAAGATATTTTATACCTCACTAGTCAAGTGTAAACTATTACAGTAAATCGTATTATTTTCACAACTTTGGTAACAAGTGCTAGCTGGCATTATAAGTGTGGAAGTAACACTTTTATTTCCACATTCCTGCTTTCATCATTCACATTTATTTCTTCAGGGGAAGAATGATACTTGATGTCACATTGAGCAGTGTCTCTCTCGACTGTATTTAATTCCTGAACTGGGAAAAAATATTGCCTAAATACGAAAGGTCAAAATTAAACTCTGCAGTATAAATGTACCACTCCCGATTTTTCTGTTTTATTAAACCTTAACAGCATCTGACCATAACAGAACACTGTCCTGAGGCCACAGGAAACATTTTCTCAAGTACTGCTTAACTGTGTTTTAATTTGTTTCTCATCAGTTGAGCTGCTACAGCAACCAAGGGAGGAGCTGTTGTGCTTGTGCTCAGTTCTGACTTGCATTAAGGCTGTGCTCTAGTTCTGTAATGATTTAGGTGGATGTTGTGTAATTGCTACCCACATTTAGACCAAGCTGTGTTTCCAGGCCAGAGAGGTGTCTTTCAGTAAACAAAAATCAAACTCAGATTCTTCTAATAACGAGGGGGAAAAAAAAAAAAAAAAAAAAAAGGAAAAAAAAACTGTGCAAGGAAAAGCAATTCTTATTTTGTCAGTTTTCTTCCACATTTGTGATACAATTTCTCCAGCAAAGATCTGTTATGTTTATTGTAACACAAAAGGGACAAATAATTTTGTTATCTTAAACCCACTTCCCCCAACAGCCATGAGCTTTTGAGCTCTTTCCTCTCAGTATTTGCTATCCTATTTCCTACCAGAAGCCAAGAGCTGACCATTCTTCAGGTGGAATATTACTTTGGGACAAAGTAATTCCAGTATTGCTCAGCACAAAAATTCTGCAGATACTTCTGGAAATATCTGAAGACAGATAAATAGTGCCAATGGGATTTGTTTCAGTGGAATATGGAGTACACAGGCTGTAGTCAGAGTAGGGGATAAAAAAAATGCAGACTGCTGTTTCACAACAGTGTTTTTGTTCTTGAAATACTTTTAAGTTTAAGACTTTACTATATAAATATAATTCAGAAAAGTATCTTCTTAAATATGTCTTGGGAAAACCATTCATTAAATTAATATCCTTCTATTATTAAATTTCAAACACTGTGCTCCATCTTTTCAAATGCTCCACAGGTCTGTTATTCTCCAAACACAAAGAGAATGCAGCGACTAAAAAGCTATCAGACCAAAGCACAGACAGTGAATGTAGCATATTTGTGGGGTGCTTGGAGACAAATGAGATTTTGGCGTAGTGGTGACTCATTTAATTGCACAGCTATCACAAGATAATGTGATAGTATTAACATAAGTAACTATCTGCTGCAATTATTCCTCTCAGAGTGTTATATGCCAGCATTTATAATAGTGTTCACTGCTTTCAGCTCATAAAACAAATCCTGAAAGTATTCTCGTAGAGATTACTTTGTAAGTATTCTGCATAAGCCATTAAATTTTGTGTATATATGGCACCGTTAGCTGCCTCTACCCAGCAGTAAGTGCCACTGGATCTGGCAATTACTCACAAAGGCAGGAGTGGGCAGTTTGGTGTTGAGAGCTGAAGAGCTGTCACTGAAGGCAGTGCCAGTCCAGCAAGTGGGAAGGAAGTCTTTAACCAGCCATTCCTGAACTACAGCACACACCACTAGTAATGCATAAATACTTCCAGAATGGCAAAATGTTTCCCTCCATGCACATAGCCCTGAAAAGCCAGGAGATGCTACTGAAAACTAAATTTAGGAACACTCTTCATAGACCAATTCGCTCAAAACAACTGGTCAGATTGAACTGAGTGGAAGTACTTGATCTGGCATGAAAATGAGTAAAATTATCAGGTGTCTACAATGAGGTGTGTTAAGTCCTAATGCTCCACTAATATTCATTATTTCTGACACTGAAATTGCTAAGGGTGCATCAAAACAGACACAGTAAAGGACACTCGGCAAACAGTTTCTAAACCAAAGAGGTAGGCAAAGGACCCTGGAAAATTATTTATTAGAAAAGTGATCATGGTTGGAGTCAGCCTTATTTTGATAATACGTGCTTTCAAATAATGTTTTTCAAACTCTGTTCGTTTACTCCTTGAATTATGGTAGGCCCTTAACCAGGTCTTCACCTTTCCAAAATGCCATCTGAATGGTGATATTACAAATTTAAAAAAGCAGTCATATGTAAATTAGAGTTAATAGAGCATCCCCTTTGGTAGTTGGACATGCATCATTCAGCTCTGGGTATCTTCTTTTTCCCCTGCGGGCTGCAGCCATGATTAAAATGCTACTTTAAAATTAATGTCTCCACAGAGACAAAGATAGATTTAATACATAATGGATTCTCTCCCACCATGCTATTAACCAAGAAAGTTACCTCAGCATGAAGATTTCATTACATCTCACCAAAGACTTTAGATACTCCACTGCAATCTAGAGACTTCACAAGGCCAAAATGGATTAAAGCACAGGATCTCTTTAAAGAATATTATCTTCTCTTTTTTTTTCTTTTTTTTTTTCTTTTTTTTTTTTTAATAAAAAGATATAAGATTTCCTGTGAAGATAGCTGTCGATGTACATACATTCCAATTTTATCTTTTTTAAATACAGTCTACTATTTCTATAACTATGGCCTGGCAAATTGTAAAGCCAGCAAGGCCATTATACATGGTGCAGGTCAACATCAAGTTTTCAACTGCATATTTTACTGAGGAGGTCATTGTGGTTCAAAGGGAGCAGAATCAGACTCATTTTTAGAGCACCAGCTCACTCAAAGTCTTTGTAGTCATCACCACACAATATTTGGAAAAAGTAGAATTTGGACCAGATGGCTTCAGATCAGAACTTGCGTTTCAGTACCTTCCGCACAAATATTACAGTAAGTTCCAGCAGTGCTCCCCATGGACACTGCCTAGAGAGACATTCCAAACAGACCATGAGACAATTAACTAAGATGCAAGCAGTGGGAATCTGAGGTTAAACAGAAATAACATCTCCATACATATATAGCCTTTCAGATTTAGTCATAGCAATTATCCTAATCTAACCAAAGGCAAAGTAAGTCCATAGCCATAGCTCCTCCATCTTTCACAGAGCTCAGCTGCCCTTATACACTACTAGACAATGATGAACAGAGTAGCCTGCAAGCCTTAAGAAGTGTCTGGCCCAAACAGCAAGCACTCATGATCTCTTTCCTCTCAGAAGAAACTCACGCCTGCCCTACCACTCAAGCCTGCACTTAACAGACACTGATTTTTCCTCAGTATAAGTAGAAGTCAAGACCTTTCTCTCCAGATATCATCACTTCAAACAGGCCTAGATTAGAGCAAGAAAATGCAAGTATGACTCTCTGGTTAACTTTAATTCCTTGAAATCCAGGCTGCTGTCTGACTCTTCCAGTAGTTCTTGCTGCAGTGCAATCATAGCAAATTCACAGTATCTGCAGTTTTGACAAGAAAGGGAGGTTGGAATTCAATGGTCTTTAAGGTGCCTTCCAACTCTAACCATTCTATGATTCTATAAGAATTTAAAAAATAATTATGCAAAATCAAATCAGTATTAAAATAACCTACTTGCATTTTTCTTTGCATCTTGAAACACAAAAACTTTGAAGAAAAATCTTGAACTATTATGGGAGAAGTTCTTGCTTTGGGTTTATAGCATATGGGATTAAATGACTTTATTTGGTTTCTGTGCAGCAGAAAGCTACAGTAAAGAGAAATAATAAAAGGGTTTGGAGATTTTGCAACAGTAAATAATTCAGTCAAATAAAAACTGTGGAATACAGCTGTATTTATTTTCATTTTCACTCGATATTAAATATGAGACTTTTCTTTCATATAGTTGAAGTTAAAAGGCTATGAGTGGAGCCAACCTAGTACCTGAGACAATTTTTCTTGACTACTGAATATGCTTTATCTGGGATTGCTTTCCATGGGCTTCTGCCAGGGCTCTGGTGAACCAATTCACTGGCAAAGTAGAGGGGAACATTCATACCTCAAAATAATAATTTGCACTTGTGTCTGAGTTCCACTTAGAAGAGACAATACAAATTCACATGAATGATACTCCCAATCAAAATAAGCAGATCTGAGTCCAAATATGCAAAACTTCAGGGATCTGTGGATGAGGAAGCAACAAGAACACTAATGCACAGTTCTGGTCTACAACCACTGACTTACACACAGCGAATACCTACAGGGTTGAAGACAAGAGCAAGGTTCAGCATCTCAGAGTTGTAGAATTAGATATGCAGAGAAAAAGCATTGGCTGAAAAAGTTGAGCTACTGATGAAACACATCTCAATCATTTACCCGGAGTTATACTGCAAGTGATGTTGCAGAGGCCCATGAGCAGTCCAGAAGTAGTCCTCCATGGATTTGTGTAACCACTGTGCAATTAGCAAACAGCATGCATGGCATGAACAAAAGATGAGCAAAGCGTGAGATCAGAACAAATGGTCTGTGGGACAATATAGGGCAGCTGTGGGGATGTAAGACAGAAGCTCCGGGGCTGAGGCAGATTGTGAGATCTAGCAGGGAAAAATGGGTGAAACGTAAGGGTAGGTGTGATACATAGGGGTTACAGAGCTCTCTGGAGTACTGTGGTGACTATATGTAGATATTTAAATATGAATACATTCTTTATTCATTTTGTTCAGCTGTAAAACAAGAATATGTCTAGAAATAAATTACTATTGTTACTTTAAATTTTTCTGGATCACACATTTTCTACCATGGTCAGAGAGAAAATAGATTAATAATCTTAAGTAATAATTTCCAGAGCTCCAACAACACAGTCCATTCAGGGCAGTAAAAAATACAGCCAGGATTCTTGTGTGTTACCAAGAAATAGTTTGCACTAGTTTGTTGCCTCCTCTAAACCAAAAGGTCTGTTTCCACCTACAGAAAAAGAACTCTGGATGTTAGAGCTAATATGATTGACCAGCAATACCCTAACTCTCATCACATTTTGGTTTGCTGCAAATGATGCTAAAGAAAGAAGAAATCAGGTAGTCTTTATCTAAAGTATATTAAATGCAAAATCTTCCATGTGTCAAAATTACTAACACCACCAGCAGCCCAGCTGGATTCTTTCTGCCCCCAGAGGAAGATCAGAATTAGGATGAATTAGATCCTTTCCATACCATTATACCACTTGTGCTTGTCAGAGAATGTGGGAGGAAAACTGTTAATGCTGAGGCCAATTTGTTGTTTATGTCATGTATTTGCATGCTTAATTAATGTAAATTACCAGCAACTACAGAAGTTTTAGACAATGACAACATTTACGCTCCAGTTTTTTCAGCTAAAACCTGTAGGACAAACACATGGCCAGTTTAAATTGACGCTGTATCAGAGGTAGCAATTTCTAGTTTTTATTAATTTATTCTACTTTTAGAATTAGAAGCCAGGTAATAACTACTTAAATAGGGAAAAAGAAAATATAATGAGGCTTAGAACTGGGCAGATGAGAATTACCAATGGGAAGCATTCCTTGTTCCCATAGAGCAAAACAACTGAGATCCAGGGCAGTTCTGGGCACGTCCTGGTAAACAATATTGCACTGTGCAAAGAAGCTGTTTCTGTGGTGTCGGCTTTTTTTCTTCTTTCTTTCTTTCTTTCTTTCTTTCTTTCTTCCTTTCTTTCTTTCTTTCTTTCTTTCTTTCTTTCTTTCTTTCTTTCTTTCTTTCTTTCTTTCTTTCTTTCTTTCTTTCTTTCTTCTTTTCTTTCTTTCTTTCTTTCTTTCTTTCTTTCTTTCTTTCTTTCTTTCTTTCTTTCTTTCTTTCTTTCTTTCTTTCTTTCTTTCTTTCTTCTTTTCTTTTTTTTTTTTTTTTTTACGCTTTTTTTCTAAAACCAATATGATGTGAAAGAATTTCATAGTACTGAAACTTCCAGACATAGACCCAATAATGGAAGTCGTGAGAGGACTTTGCAAAACAAGCTCGGTGTGAACGCTGTTAGAATGAAGCCTACAATGATTAGACTTCTGAACAATCAGGCAAAGAGCCCGCATTGTAACAAGCACTGTTTATGGGGCCGAAGCAAACACAGACAAGTTTGATTCACATGCCTCAGTAAGCGCAAAAACACTTGTAACAAGGAGCCTTGCAAACTGAGCAATTAGGGCTATGGAAACAGTCTCTGCCCTTCCAAGATCACAAACTCAGTGAGAGGCGGGAAGCATTGGGCCAAGCTGGGATGCCCCAGAGGGATGGGCTCTCAGCTCCAGACAGGCGGCAATGGCAAAGCCAGGCCCTGACTGGGGCTGTGTTCCCTGTACAGCTGCATCAGCAAAATGATGCCAAAAAACGTCTGAGCAGAATTACACAAAAATCAAGCAAAAGAAAGCCCTACAAAAAGCAGCTCTAAACTTTTGAGGATTTCTAAAACTTTTACAAAAGGTATGATTTTAGTAAATGGCACTTTGTTGGCTTTATTACTAAATTGTATTATAAACAATCCCAGCTGCAGCAGCTGAGGCACAGGTTCCTGCTTGCAGTAAACCTGAATGCAAAGCATTACAGGGATCTAGAAGTATGTGTGTCATGTTGATCCCCTTACAGATATATTTACTCTACATAAAAACAGGGGTCTACTACAGTGCTTCACAGGCTCTTCCAGGTTAGGTGTTTTCAAGAACAAAATTCCAATGAACACAGCCTCCTATGGGGTTTGTTTTATGGCTGACTACAGCAAAAAGCTCCTTTTTTAGACCATAGACTTCGCGTGCTGTTGACAACGTAGGATCCTCTTTTAACATCAACTTTTTTGCATCACCTGCTCTCTTATCCTTTAATAGAAGAAACTATAGGAATGGTTGCATTAACTACAGTAGAGAAGCTTCAGCACAATTAAACTTGCTGTCCTAAACAGCGCTTAGCTGTCAGTTTTCACCTTGTCCACACTAGTAATGTTGATCTGGTGCAGTGCCAGCTTTTTTACAACCTCTTCGACCTTTTCCTGAAGCCTCAGAGACCCTGACATCTTCATATCACTTTGCAGCTTGTTTCTTACTTCCTTACTCTTTCTAGTTTGGTGTCCTGTGTGAATTTGTCCGTATTAGAAATCACACGACACAGAGCGATATGAACCAAGAGAAACAGAGCAGAAGCCTGCTCTTTGTTCCTTTCTTTTGTATGACTAAGTCCAAGAGGATTTGGAAGTACAAAATGAATACAGATTACAGTTAGCTGGAAGAATCATTGCTATTGTCTCTGCTACATCTTTGTGAAAACAGCCGTGCCACAGATCTTATGAAGGCGCTCTGCTGAGCACCAGGCAATTTGTTGGTCTAATAAAACGGATCACTGCATGTCAGAAGTTGCAGACCTCTTTTCCATGAACTTGTTGTGTGGCCTCACCATACTCGTCTGCCACTTAGGGATGCTACTGAAATTCAATGATTGTTCATGAAATGCAATTAAATATTCTAAATACCTCTAAATCAAATAAAATGGGTTTACAGTGTATCCACTTTCATTCTGTGTTATTTTTCCATTTTTCTATACCACATTTCTGTGCTTGTCAAGACATGTCTCTCTTGAAAATTGTTGCCCTTTATGACTCCTGCTTCTTCAGTGTATAATTACACAAGAATTTGAAGATGTTTACAAATGCTCTTTTGAGTCCCAAAGCTTGTTCTCTTTTTTCCAACTGCATGGGCTAGTCCAAGAAAAAAATTAACCCCTATCTGCAAACTTTGTCATTTCAAGATTCTAAAATATTCTTTTTCCATATATATTTATGTGTTTAAACTTTTAACATACAGTTCTTTACTACGAAACCATTAGGAACTGTCAAGTGAAAAGCAGAACATTTAGCTAATATCTCTAAACTGCTAATGCTTTGTATTACACTCCAAGGATATAACATTTTTCTTTCACATTAAGCATTATTCAAAAATATTAAAAAATCAGTTCCTCATTGTTTATTGCATGTAAGCTGGATAAGATTAGTGCTAATTTCCAAAAATTACATTGCCAGAAGATGGCACCTGCTATACGCATTTGATGCTGCTGAAATAACAAAGATGGGCCAGCTGCTCTAGAACAGTGGATACATAATTGATTTCATTTGCTTTACGTTCCAGGGTTTAGAGACTGGAAGATATATTAATTATATAATGACTCTCAGTGACTTCAATAAAAGCAAAATTTAGCCTTAATCTTCAATGCAATCACAAGAAAAAACATTGTTTGCTGCACAGTAAGTGCAGAACTACTAGCTTCTCTAACTCATGGTTATTTAGAATTTCCATAGCTACACTTAAATTTTATGTCTGCAGCCTCTTTCCCACAAATTGAAATTATGTGTTTGTTTTCAACACCAAAATCTTGCACAGGAATATTTTGCCTTCTTAAAGATATTTTTTCTAGAACTGAAACTTTTGAAGTCTTAAATATTGAGATTTTGCTTCTTCCTCTTTTTTTTCTCTTCCTGCGCATTCTATAAGACAGAAAAATTTCTAGTTTCCCCCTCCTCTGTAGCATTTTGAAGCATTCTTGGCTTCATAGCAATTGGAAGGACAAAAGGAGACAGAAACATGACAACACTAAAAATGTCAGAAACCCAGGCACTACTGGTTTTATTTCTCTCAGTCATGCAAAAGGAAGAAGTGGGGGATTCTCTAGAATGAGTCCTTCCATCATACCTGGCGCCCACAGATCAGACTAAATTATCCCTGCAGGCTGGTGGTGCTGGCTGAAATTCGATAAAACATTTCCACATTGGCGCCCATTTTTTACAATGTTTAGGATAGTCTTAAACTTCAGGGCTGGTTTTATTGTAAAGTAGGGTGAATTGCCTGTGTCTGGAGAACTCTGGGTTAGCAGTGGGGCAGAGGTTTCAGGACATCAGCTTTTGTGAAATTTGAAGTGAATCTACAAGACTTAATAACATCCCCATTTGTTTGTCTGTCCCCTGCGTATTGGTAAGACCTTTCAGTAAAAGAGGTCCATGGGCAGGTCAGGAGGCTTTGGAAAATATGATTCTTGCTAAGTGCTGTCAGAGGGAAAAGGGGAGTTGTAAGTAAGCCCTTTAAGGATACCTTGAGATCTGTGAGGTTTTTCTTGCGGATGTCCAAATGCTTGAATAACTAAGTCTGTTATTCATTTTCTGGGAAGCAGACACTGTCCACCTGTAATGTTTTCCAAACCTAATCTCTTCTAATATATAAGTGTTTCATATGTTATTACATTTGGAGCAAAGATAACAAAGCACTGGTGGGAAGCAAGAAAAACTTCAGGGACCTGTTTGGACAGTATGATTTAAATGACTTGCCAAGATGCATAAGGTCTGGAAGGACCTGTTAAACTGAAGGCTCCAGAATGCAGGCAAGGCAAATCCTCTTTGCCAGCTGCAAATTCTTTAAAATGAGAGGAAGCTAAAATAAATGTTTGTTCACTGTTTCTTGCTGTTGCTTTCCAAAATCAGTAACTCCATATCCACACTTCCAAACTGTTGCTTTACCAGCTCTGGAAGCTGTCTTGCCCTCTAAGCTACTACTCTCTCCAAGACTTGGAAATCTCTTTATATATTCTTGATTCTTGATTTCTGTTTACACTCTAAGATTTGATGTGACCTCTTAGATTTGCTGCTTTTTTGCGTGATTGTTTCAAAAAAATTTTATACAGTCAGAATTTTCATCTTGCATTGTTTTCATCCAAATAGTAACTCATTCCTTTTAAGTCACTACTTCTAGATGCTGGCATTTTCTCACCATATTAGGACAATGACTTCAATGGAAAAACCTCAGGCTCTTTTTAATGCAAGAGAATCTGTGAACTAACAGTCAAAAGGGTTTTCATTAAAATCCGTGTAGATTAAAAGGCTAAAACATTCGAATTAGTAGACAAGGCAATCTTCCTAGGGGGAAAATAAGGCAAACATTGATGCTCTGAGCAGTGCACAAACATGGGAAAACATTGGAGGCTTCATTTTGACAATATACTGAAAATAAACTAGCTCACACTTCACTACAATATGCTATAGGCTTAGATACAGGATGAGAAGAGTATAGGGCATTAACCAGTGCAGTTTAACACCCTATCAGGAAGGTCTCGTGTGTAATTCCTACCTGACACTACCCAAGATCAGACAGCCAATTACCAATAAAGCCAGAAAAGTAGTTCAGATATTTTGATTTCCTGTCCTCCAAGCTATTTGTTAAATCACAGTTACGTCTCAGACTAATGGTATTTTGTGTTTGCATCTTCCATTTACATGCCTTCAAGCATCTCTCTGCAGTGCCTATAGGTAGTACCTGTCTGTTATTTCCACTTTGGCCATGGGCAAATTGAAGAGATTTGTCTCAAACAATGTAACTGCTCATGAACAGTTTAAGAAGTAACACTGAATCACAATTTACAGTTAACTACCTGGTGCAGATTAAATCATTGATACGGGTGGGACTCTTGACAGAGACCTGCAATCTTTCATTATGGCAACAAGTGTAAATACTGGAGCAAATTCCTTTACCTTTTTTTTATGTGTAGATGTGCATCTTAGTACTCTTTCTTTGGGTTTGAGGCTCAATCTTCTTAAGAAAAGTGGTTCCCATACCTCCTATATAAAGAAATATTTAATTAGTCACTTCCTTTTGAGTGCTAATTGGGATATTTACGTATTAATTGATTATTAAAACTGTAACTACATCTTTATTGTCATTGTAATTGAGGGTTTCATCCTGTACCAAGCAGACATACAATTTGCGTATTTATAAAACTCTGTGGGTGCTCTTATAAGAGCCAAACAAATTTAATAAACATTACAAAAACTAGCTTATTAAATACAAGTTAAAGCTGGAGACACATTGAACCAAAATGTCACCCTGTTTTATGTTCTTGAGTTACTGCATCAAGAATAATTTTTCAAAACAAGTCCACAAGAGAGACTTTTAAACAACAATCCCAGCATGTGATGAGGAAATGTGAACACCAGAGTGATAATCACTGTGTCACTTATTAGTAATGCTCTGTGGAGTACCTCACTTGTATCTATAGCAAGCCAAATCTTCTTCTTTGACATAATAGTACAACTAGCTCTGTATTTCAGGAATTTCCTATAGGAATGATAGATTTTTAAATAAAATAAATCTCTCTATATGAGTATTACAGTTTATTAATTGAAAAGAAGGAAGGTCCTCTCATGGATTAAAGTCTAATTAAATATTAATATCTAACAAAGACCAGGAATAAATTGCAATTGTGTAGTAGAAGAAGACTACATGTGGGAGTTTCCTAAGGATCTGTACTGTTCATAAATTATTTGGAAAATGTTGTTAGTCTGGAATGAATGAAGTTGCAGGTGATACTGCATTATTTAAATTAGTCAAACCTAAAACTGACTGTGAAATTTATAGAAAAGGTTTCAGTCCCAACTGACTGGACAACAACACTGCAGATGAATCATTTCTGTGTCTGACAAGATGAGAACTAGCAGGCATGGAATGAAATTATCAGGTAACAAACAGAAAATGAAGTGAAGTACTTTTTCACAAAGGATGTAAGTAAAATATGAAATCCCATGGTACAGCAAAATGCAGAGCAAAAATTCAAAAGGTAAAAAAAAAATGGTATTGTTAAATTCATGGAGGGTAAGCACTTTAGTAGATATTAGATGTGATGGTCCAACAAAATCTCGAATTGCGTAGGCTAATGGAAAGGAGCTGGATGTTCGTGAAATACTAGATTATGAAATAGACTGAATCAGCTTCCAATACAGACATAAGGCATCTACCTCCACACTGCTGAAGGCATTTGAGCCAGGCATCACGCCTGCCATGTAATTGGGACGAACACTCCACAAAACGCTATAATGGACGTGGCTTTTGCTTAAAATGCAACTAAATTGGCTGTGCTCCTTAACCATTGCCAGATTAGAGTGTAAAAAGTCAAAGAACAACCATATATTTCCCACACTCCAAAATGCCCATATTCCTCTAACACCTTGCAGATCTAGTGAAGGTGGAGACTCCAGAATACAGCACTGCAATCTAGAGACTGCAGCAACACATTCTGTTTAACCTCTCTGGGTTAGAGACCAAGCCGCCCAGGAGCTAAAGCAGATTAGCTCACATCAGGCTCCCAAATCCTAGGAGTCTAAAAATAACATTCTGCGTGTTTGCTTTTTACAGTCACATAAAATACGCATCGGCTTTCATTTATTCACTAGCACTTGGGTAAGATTTTATGCTAAGAGGTTTCCTACTTTTTGAAACAGCCTCTGTCTGGTTTGAATCACAGGGGCCTTTTTCTTTCTGTCAATCCATGTTTTTGGGGCCCCTGCTGTCGTTTTCATTCTCAGATGTACTGCAGAAGGGCAGGTTCCAGTATGCTGGTTTTTGTGGAGGGGTTTGTACGGAACAGGTTTTGCAGCAGAGGTGTCACATGAGCTCAGTCCCTGAGAGGTGCTTCTTGCCTGTCCCAGGACTGTGAGCTGGAGCCTCTGCCACCGCCGCTCACACGTCGTGCTGTCCTCTGAGCCATCACACCGGCCTGTGGGGCAGCTTTTAAAGCGTGAGCATTGCGCAAGCTTGGGATGTGACAGACTAACAAAGCTATAATTTTCATATTGTATCTCCTTACCAATTGTAAATCAGTCATTTTAAGGATGCTTTCCATTCTTGCTTCCCTTCAGGCATCTCTTATTTCTCTCTGGAAAAAGAAAAGATGTAGTTTATAGCTAACTGCAGGACTGAAATGACATATATAATAGCAACAGCAGGCAACAAATGTGTCCCTAAAGTGGCAATATGGTGCCTTTTGTTTTGTTTTAAGACTTTGGAGTGATAGGCAATTTGTCTTTTCGAGCTGCTATTTGAATAGTTACAGGAAATTTAGAAGACAATATTATGCATGTTCAGTAATGAGGACTGCATAGTCTGACCTGGACCCTTTGAAAATTGAATGATAGGAAAAGACAATCAGGACAAAATACTGATTATTATGCATAGGGTTATTAGCATCAGAGATTAATGATAGCTTTTTTAAAACTTTTTTGCAGTCTTTTATTTACAGTTTATTTACCCCATTCTGATCACCAGGTATTTTTACACAAACCTGAGCTCTGCCACATTCTGTGGGAAGAAACATAGCCTTTGTGGAATACTTTTGTTATTACAAAGAAATCTTTTATAATGTCTAAACATAATCATTTACATATATGATAAAATCAAACTCCTCCATGTAGCTATTTAAAGAGCAGACATTGCCACTCTATCCACATGAGTAATCCAGCTTGCATCCCTCTGAAGGGATGCAAGGACAGATCACCTCCCAGTGCCCTGATACAGACAAGTACAGCACAACACCTTCGCCACAGGCAGGGCCAACCCCATTCTAGGCACAGGGATGCAGCAAGGCAGGGGGACGTGTCTGGTGCTCCCCAGATCTCTTTTCCTTTCCTTCAGACTGAACTCCGAGAGAACCTCTGAGGAAAAGGAAAGGGACAGGGGCTGTAAGAGCAGCATTCACTGACTTCAGCTGTAGTTGAAGGAGCTCACGTTTCTGAAACCACTGTGCCAGGAAAACCAGTGCCACAGTGCAGATCTTGGTGGTAGCTGTTCTGAAGAAGAGACCTCTGCCTAAATACCTTCTTGCTAAGAATTTAAGGGAGAGGAACACCCGGCACTCGGTGGAGATCCCCTGGCATGGGGATGGGGCAAGAGGTGCTCTAAGCAGCATCAATAGCTGCTCACTGAGACCCAACCATCCACATCTTTGTGGCTTTAGCTCATTACTCACTTGGTGACCCCTCTACTTCTTACTTTGCTTCTCCCAATTGCTTCAATTGCACTTTTCTCTGTCTCACTTGCTTTCTCTCGCTCTTTGTTCCTCTTTGTGGATGTTTTTTTTTAAAAGAAAAACAAACCCAAACTTGTATAATATCTCCTTACACGTCCCTTTGCTAATTGAAAGGAAAACCTGGGATGATCACATTGGTATATTGTTTGATATTTTTAAATATCCACCAAAACTTCAGCAGTGTCATGGGTGATATTTTATCAATATTATTTAGTGAACTGATTTGTTTCTATTTGTAAATGTGTTCTTAAGGGGACAACTCTCATTAACCAAAATGCAAAAATTAAAATTAAAGCAATAAAATAAATATGAAAACCTCATTAAAATTAATCCCTGAATACAATATTTTTCAATATAGGTCCATTTCAACATTTGTCATTATTTCAGGTTCTACATGCTTTCCCAAACTAAATTACACTAAGATGTGGCTGAAGTTAAATCTATCTATCAATATTTTAGACTAAGATGATTTAGGTAGATTAAATGTTATCCTTGTACTGAGTGTCCTAAATGAGAGAAATATAGATGAAGGATTACAACCGACATATTTTAAGGCTGAAAATGCTTGAATAGGGCATTTAAAACAATCTTATTTCTGTTCTTTACTGGCACAAAGCCATTCAGTATCTGCGATCAAAATACTTCTGTATGTGGACTAAATTAGACTAAACTGACTTTTTAAAGCAGATTGCACTCAACTTCTTTATGATTACTATGTCAGTATTAAAAGCTGGGTGTATCTACTGAATTTTCCTATTATCACATGCTAGTGGGAGCAACTGAAAAACCATCACAGACTGGTTTCTCTTTCACCAACCTCAGTTCCTTTAAGCTAGGTGGGGTGGGGGGTCTCAATGTCACAGGGCCTCAGGCAACAAGGCAGCAGGGGACCAAATCTCTCCAGTGGAGGGCAAAGAGGAGGAGCACCTCTCATAGTTGCCATGGCAATCAGGCAGCCAGAGATGTCCCCACACCAGGCTCCCAGTAACAGGCAGCATCTCACCATGATCCCGCACTCATCGCCTTCCACTTGCATGCAGCAATGCACTGCTTGCTAAAGGTGCAACTGCTAACAATTAGTTTCCCCTGCATTTTAAGTTTCTAACTTAATGGCCTCCTGTATTTTCAGTCTTTGTCACATCTAGAACCCCCCACTAAGATCCATGTAGACATGCACCATTACCCAAATTATAGAACCACAGAATCATAGAATGGTTTAAGTTGGAAGTGACCTTATAGACAAGCAAATTCCAATGCCCTGGCCGTGGGCAGGGACACCTCCTACCAGATCAGGTTGCTCAAAGCCGCATCCAGCCTGGCCTTGAACGTTTCCAGGGACGGAGCATCCACGGCTTCTCTGGGCAACCTGTTCCTGTGTCTCACTACCCTCATAGTCACAAATTTCTTACTGAAATTCACATGTTTGTCTCCCGCCCACGTGACTGGTATATACACATCCTATACCACAGCAGAATCCAAAATTTTAATGAGAAAGTTAAAAATACTGGTGGCCTTATGTCTCCGTTCAAACTACACAAGCAATGTACCATAATATGCAATATATTATTTAATTCTGAAATGAGGTTCAAGCATTTCTGCTATCTGCACGCAATACAAATCGTTTAGCCAGTGGTTTTACAAATCTTGACTATGATTTTAAGCAAGCTTTTTCACTACTTCAGCAGATTCCACGACCATCCCTTCTTTTACGGAAGCTTCCTCACAGGGTCAGTGAGATGATAATGCTATTCTGGTGTAAATGTATTGATACTGTACTAATCCTTTCCTGCAATTTCACTCAAGAGTGTAAACTGCTTTTATTGATCTTTGAGAGACAAATAAATGACTGCAAAGAATGGTAGCATTGGAATTTTTTGAATTGTTCTGGTTTCTACATAAATATGCCAGTGGGTCACTTGCTTAGTTTGTATAATATGCACTGCCTTTTGCATAAGAAATCACAGAAATATTAATGTAAAACTACTCCTGTGTCTCAGTGCATTATTATCACATTATGGAGCTTTCAATAGACGATCTTTCTCATGTTCTTAGACAACCTTGACCTTCAGTTTTTAGTGAGGTGAATAATATTACATCATATCTAAAGAGAACAGTGTAATCATCTTTTCTATTTGCAGCACTAAGACAGTCAACAGTATTTGATACAATCAGCATGTGTCTTGATACTGAAGGCACATGGTGACAAGTCTAACTGAATGTAGTTATTTGGCTGTCATGAAATGCACCTTATGGTGATAAACTTCAGCCATAAAATTGGAAGACTATCACATAAACATGTTTCATGAAGAAATACACTAACAGAATTCACTGCTAGTTTACAGTTGGAAAACTGCGTTCTATTTATTATGCTGCAATTTTTACAGTAAGTCAGGTTCCAAAACTCATTACATTTTACAATGAAGTAATTACTGGGTGTTGATTCTTCTTCTTCAACCAACAGGTCTATCTAATTAGTGTACAATAAATTGAAATACCGCGATTAAGGACATGTGAAAGGATAGTAAGACTGGATGCGGCTTCAGTGTGCTTAGAAGCTGGGGGAATTGCACAGTTGGTCCCTCCCGATGTGCCTGGGGTAGGTACCTCACAGTGGGATGCTGATGGGGAAACTTCCTCTGCCTTTGGACCCTCTCGTCTGTAAACCTGTCATAATGCAGACACTACAATAAGCATATCAAGGCAGTTCACATTTGTGTGCAGTAAATCTTAAACTCGATACAATCCCAGCATTTTCTTCTCTTTACATATCAGACTTTTATGCAATCTTAAAGGATATGGTCTTCATAACATTTTCTGAAGGTTAAGCTATAAAACTACCCAAAACAATAGCTTCAATAAACTCAGAGACATTGTCTTATCTTCAGCATAAGTCAGCCTCACTGCAGTGTAATGTTTCTAGCTTGGTGTTTTACTGGTTATGGGAGATGTTCTGAGGCACAAGGTGTAGGAAGGTTTCTCAGTTTTACTGAAAGTCAAAGAGAATTGGAGGCTTACCCTCCATTTGTGCTTTTGAAGATCCCCACTGTGTATTTGACCAGCTGCCTTTGAATGAGACTTTGAAATACAGGGTCATTCTTTTACTGGATTAACCACCCTGCCGTTAGCAGTAGCGGGTTGTGGGTATGACTGTGCTTGTAAAACATTCCTCCAAGGAAATGTCACTTTATCTAAGAGAGGCTGTGTTCATCTGGTGATCTTAGGCTGTCCAGGTAAACAGTGGAGCACAAATGGTTTTCTAGGAATACCCTAAAAGCAAGGAGGTTCTTGGTACATATTTGTCCTGTTCCACTTTGAAATCTGTAAATTGGAAACTGGACAGCAAGCAGAGGAACCCTGTAATGGCAGAAGGAGAAAAAGATTGATGCAAGCTCTGCTTTAACTATTCAAGCAGTAAAGCAGCCCCCTTTGGGCCACTGCAACTCAGCATAAAAGTAAACTAAATAAATCTCAGCTGCAGTTAACATGTCTGCTAGGAGTGGAAATAATTAAATAATCCTGGGATGTTTTTTCAGATCAGAAAGGTTATCCTTCTCTCAAAATCATTTAATCTCTTCAGACTTCTTCCAGACTTGCACAACATTAGACAGTCTTATGATGACCAAGATAATACTAATGCCTCACTTTTATGTAAGATTTATCAGGCCAATATTATTCGTTACTTGGTTAATTAAACAGACAAAGGATCACCAAGACTCAAAGAAACAGGGAATGTTTTTACAGGCCCATTACATCTACACGTTTTCTAACCTTTCTACGGCTACTGAAGCTCAGCAGAGGTGATTAATACAAACAAAATAGGGTTTCTCCAGCCTGAGCTTTGGTATTAGGACCTTATGCTTTGCTAAAAAGATGTGATGTTCTCTTTCTGATTTCAGAGAGGCCAAACAGGGAGTTCTGTGTTCAAGTTAGGAAAAATTGAAACTTCATGTCAGGAATAAATTGGAAAATTTAATGAATTCTGATGAAGAACTGATTTTAAAAAGCTTATTCCAAGATTTATGGGAAGATTACTTTTCTTCAGTCTTTTTCTTTCCTTTATTTTTGATTCATATCCTGATATTAGCATGCCAAGACCTCTTCCCATGTTGTGTGAATAACTACTGGGATAATGCATCCATGCTGAAATGTTGTTTTGCCTTTTGTTTGCCCATATTTGAAAAAATCATACCAGTCTACATTTAAAAAAATAGGAAATCAGATGTGCAGTTCACAAAGTGGGCAAAACCTTCTGTTTCATTTGTGTTCTGTAGTGCACACACACAAAAAAAAATTGTAGTTGATAGAAGTGTGTGAAAAATTACAGTACAAGGCAGTCTAACTATAGATAAGAGTTTTAGAAATATGAGATTGCCCTCATAGAACTGGGCATATTCACATAAAGAAAGTCATTAGAAAATGACAGATAAATATCAGGGCAGAAATCACTGGGGAATTATGATAAATTTCTTGTTCCTCTGATCATTAGTCAAGAGATACAGGTGCTGTTGATCTCCTGAGATAGGGGGATCCTGGGTTGTTACCTTTGCTCCACAAATTATTTATGTGTTCTCATGTTATACTCCTTTCTATTCTACTGTAGATTTGAAACATTCCCTATGGTTAGTTAAAATAAATGAAATGCCAAGAAATTTAAATATCTGCAGATATTAGAACTGTGGCTGGACAGGGCAACGTAAGACCATGCACCTAGTAAGACGATATGTTAAGCATCAGAAAGCATTTTTTGTACAGTCCCTACCTCACCAGTGTGGAAAATCTGACAAGGTACTGACACAGCGGCTTGGCGGTTTTGTTTCTTTCAAGTGGGTTTTACAATTTTAGAAAGATTTTTTAATTTTGGCTTTCAATTAATCCTAGTCTTAGAGGAATTAATTATAAATATGAAATTAATGTACATTTAACAGGTAGGTCAGGACACAGTTTAAACATTTCAAGTAAAAGACTTTCAGATTGCTGCAGTGTAGACCTGATTAAAGATGAAAACCAAGTAAGATTAAATAACCAAATCCCATCATGGTAGTAGATTTACTGCCTCAGGTGTTCCATATGATGTGCCATGATGTTTAATGAGTTCATTAATGGCTTGGAAAGGGGAAGGGATAGCCCAGCAACAAAGTCTGTTGAGGAGACTTAGTTGTGTATGTGTACAAGGACCTGAGGTGACTGTGGAGGACACTAAAGAAACTTAAACAAACTAGGTGAAAAGTCAGCATGATAAGAATGAGATTCAAAATCAGGGTGCAAAGGAAAATAATCTCTTCCACCTGGAAAGCTGTGAGCTGACTATGTCATCTAAAGGAGAGCTGCGACATCACTGTACACAGATCAATGTGCAACTGCAGTCAAGTAAGCAAATCAGCTACAGGACTGCGCAAAGGGTTGAAGCAATCAAAGACACCGACAACAACATAACGGCAGCACAGAGGCAGAGACGCAGCATGTGTCACACTGTCTCTAAACAGGTGCTGAAGGGAAAGAAAAGATTTTTTTTTTGGACATGGCAGAGGTAGCTTACCTTGCAAACATCAATCTGTATAATAATGCATATTCTACAGCAGGCAGAGACTGCACCTTGTGCTTGGCTTTAAAGCAAAAGAGCCACTTAGTGTAACTAAGAAGCAGAAAGTTCAATACTTTTTAAATCCATTTCAGACGTGAAATTCACTGCCATAGGAAATCATTGAGACTAAAGATTGAGTAAGATAAAAAAGGACTGAATAATCATATAAATATCAAGAATATATAGACCTATCATAACTATTGATTTAAAAGACAAATAGCTATTATATAGCACTCACTGGTTGTGGGGGTTTTATAACTTCCTCTGAAACTTAGGGTGTGAGACATTTGCACAACTGAAATGGAAGATAACTTGAATTTCTGAGTTTAATACAAAAAAAATATTTTATTCAAGCTATATCATAGTAATAATAACAGCAAAAATATACGGAGGTAATCTTTAAAATTATCAACCACATAGGCCTGCCTATCTAAACACATACAAATAATCACCTGCAGAACACCACTTCCTCTCAGTAGAAATCCCCCTCAACTGAAAGTTCAGTCAGAAGTCAAGCTATCTCATATATTCTTTTCTGACTTCATAATTTCTAAATTTATTTTTTTGGCCAAGGACAATCCTGTTTCACACATCAATGCCAACATTTGATACAAATACAAACAAAATGCACTTGAATAGAAAAAGAAAAAAATATCTATGCAAACCTGCACTGCTTTGAGTTGATGCTTAAATGACCTCTTTCCAGCCTCATACTCTCTTTCTTATGCACTCAACAATACTTCAAGAACAATTTGTAGAATCATAGAATTGTCTAGGTTGGAAGGGACCTTTAAGATCACTGCATGCAACCATTAACCTAACACTGCCAGAGCCACCACTAAACCATGTCCCTAGATTGTTCCAAAATTATTTTAATTTCCCTACTTGTCTTTCTGCCTGTGAATGAAAACACCTGTGTTGCCTCAGTGAGCCCCCTCACACCTGACATGAGGGCAATAGGGCTGTGGGGCTGATGGTGGCCAGGCTAGAGAGTGGGCTGCCAGTCACCAGGCCTCCTCACACATCTGACAGCTGGGCTGGAGAGAAACACCAACAGAGAAGCTCTTAAGTCATGTAACTCATGACCTGTCCCATAATGGGGTCTGGAGGTTCTCAACATTAACCAAAATATGCTATTACGTCTGTGAAACCAGGGGGGTGTTGGCTTGGGGGAGGCAGAAGAATGGTGGCTCCTGGGAAGAAAGGTACTGGCACGCTGTGTCACCACCTCTGCTCCCAGCCACAACCTGCATTGCCACATTTCTTAATCCAGAAAGAAGTTTTCAGCTACACTCTGCTGAACGTATGTCCCACAGATGCTGAGGTGGGGAGAGCTGGCGGTGTTGCTGGGGAGCAATATTTCCTCAACAGCCCACTTTGTTGGTTTTTTTTGACATGACTACTTCTTGAACTGCTCTGACCTGTCAGAAGAGTGAAAATGTCTTCTGTTTGTGTCTCAGGAAAAGACACATGACTGAATCAAGGAATGGCTGCGTAAGTAATTTTGTTTTTTATGATTTGAGCCCCAAAAGGTCTTAAACTGTCAGATTTATTGTCTATCCAATTTTATGACTTTTAGTTGTATTTATTCTCTGATGTTTACCATCAAATGTGTCTACGTGAGCTCTGGTTTGTAGGATTTCATATTGCTAAATCATTTTTTAAGCTTGAGATGTAGCTTCTGTTCAACATCAATCCCTTGAGACACACCATTATCATGAATCATTTTTGAAAGTATGTCGCGCAATATGAACCTCATGTTGAGTCAATCATTCACTCTGATTGAAAGAAGTGATGACCTTCACAGAAGCAGCGTATCGCAGCTAAATATCCCAGGACCCTCTTCACTACTGTCAGTTGTGGCTGCTTGTGGAGCTCATGCAGACTTAATCACAGCACAAAAATAAGCTGAAGATTATTTTCCTTTATGTGGCTAGGTCAGCGGAGCTTTGAATAAAGGACTGACAACAAATAGAGTCCTTTACCGAGTCACAGAGACCACTTTATTGCTTGAATGTTGTTTCCACAGTGGACTTAAAGAAAAATGTAGGACACACTTTGGTTAGTTTGGTTCGTTTTCCTCAGTGCCTGTCAAGTAAAATATTTTTTAGAAGTACTGGCTCCTCAACATATATGACAGCAACAGAAGTTTTTCAGTCCTCTTAGGAAACAGGCCTGGATTTGCAGAAAAACTGGAGCATCTCCCTCCACAGATTTTGTGAATCCAGACCCGAGGCCCGGATCTCGCAGATCTGAACTTGCAACAAGGGATAAGCAGAACTTGATCAGCTGGTTACTTTGATAAGAGCTTACTTGACGCGCTTTAGCACAACTCCCTTTGTAACTCCCTTTAGAGGATGGAGCTGGGCTCTTCAGCGGTTCCCAGTGACAGGATGAGGGGCAATGGGCACAAACTGGAACACAGGAAGTTCCATTCAAATATGAGAAAAAACTTCTTTACGGTGAGGGTGAAAGAGCCCTGGAACAGACTGCCCAGGGAGGCTGTGGAGTCCCTTTCTGGATGCAGTCCTGAGTGGTGCGCCCTGGGAATCCTGCTTTAGCAGGGAAGTTGGACTGGATGATCTCAAGAGGTTCCTTCCAACTCTGACAATTCTGTGATTCTGTAAGAGTAGATGCTATTTTACATTAGCACCTATTTCTGTACAACTACTGCATAAGTGGATCGGGTAAAACGTTTCTTTATGTTGTTAAAAGCCATATGTTTTATAACCAGTTCTGTTCTAGGTGTCCTTTGGGATCTTGGATTTGTCACTCACCCTTCCAGTATATCAGTTCACTCTCCTGTAAATTAGCCTAATTATATGTTCCTGCTTTATAAAATCAGTGGGAGGCCTGGTTTAGCCTGGTTCAACATGGTTCATTCGTTAGTGATTTAAAGAGCCTGGAGATTACTAGATGTAAAGGGGCATAAAAGAGAAGTTAAATTCAAGAGAGACGGTCTAAAAGCAAAGAAAAAAGAAAATAGAATAGTGTCAGTCCCACACACTTTCACAAAGTTAGTTTTCCCTACTCCTCATGTGCCACATTCCGTAATATAATATATTACAGGTATTTTCTTTTTCTTTTGGCAAATCGCCAGAGTTTGGGGACCTTTTTCTCCATTTGTGAATGTGTAATTTTATTTTGAAGATAACTGGATTTATAAGAGTAATTATCTGCTTCCTAAGCAGTATTTCTGCTGCTGAAATACCATTCCAACAAATATAAATGTTTCAGCAAGACTAAACACAAGGATTGTATTTGTTTAAATTCACATTTGCTCTTAATTTCACCATTCATCACTCACTGGAATAACTTTCTAGATTCTCAACCCTGAATGAAAAATATCAACATTTGCACCCATATATGGGATAATCTCAGCAGAAATAAGACCCTTCAGTTCAGTGTCTTATGGCCAGTATGAAATATCAGCCATGTTGTTTGAAAAAGTTCAGATACAGACACAAAAAACTCTAAAAAGGCAATTAGTGATTACCTTCCCCACACGAAAAGTTTCATCTCAGCTCTTTCTGTTGAATAATCTGACATAAGAGCTTTACAGTTCCAAATTTGAGAAAATTTGTTATTAATGTTACTCTGAATAATCCTATTAGTTACATACTTGGATAAGAAGATAATATTCATGCAAAATCCTTGTGCTGACAATTAGACAAACACTAACATGCTAGAACTGCATTCAGAAGCATATTTTTGTATATTAAGTCTGATGAACTGTAAAAAAAAAAAAAAAGATGGATGATAGGAAAAATCGACATGATTATAATTTTAAGAGTAACAAAATGAGTGTTGTTTCCAGTAAGACACACCAGGCCCAAAAGTAGTGATTTAGAATTCAGAATGTTTCCCTGTTCATTTCTTACTGTGTAGAGTGAGCCAATGTATAGATATGTCCCACTGTCATACATACTGCTTACACCCAAAGCCAATTTGATTTTTTCCCAGTAGATATTGAAATGAAGGAATATTCTTTCTGCATGATCACTTAGGGCTGTGGCATTTAAAGGTCATCATGAAAAGCATCTTCCAGACACCTGCTATCAACACCAACCTCTCAGAGTATTGGCTGATAATGATTATGTATTGTTAAAGGTATTTTCTGTCAAATAGAAATAAATGTTTTTCATATTGTTTCCTGCTTCTCAGATAAATAGAAAAAGGTAAGATTTTCAGTATTTATTCTACTGTCTGCTCATGGATGTGAACAGTCCTTTCAGAGTTTAATCTTTATAGCAATATTTTCTTTATAGATATTACAACCTTGAGTTGAGATTTTAACATCAAATATAGTAAATTTTAGTGTTCAGAACTGACAACAGTGATAAAAATAAAACATCCCTAAGGCTGTGGTGACAAAGAAGAGGTTTTCAAGTAACAAAACATATAACAAATCATCATAGGCAATTGTCTCCAATTTCTTGAGCCTCTATCATGATATTTTCATATTGCCCATTGAAACTAAGAGGAAAGACAGGATAGCTAATTCATAGCAGCTAGTTTTAGGTGAAAATGAGAAACCGAAACATAGTCCACTGTAGGGGGATAGTGATTTACTGTTGTGATGGAGGCTGGCTGGGTCCCAAAGAACATCTTTGATCTTTTGGCCATCACAAACCTTATGGAACCTGTAGGTGTAGTTGCTACTTTCAGGTCAGGTTAAACAGGGAAACAGTCACATTCCTCTTTATTTTGGAACGGTATCAGACTGCATACCAATCACAAACCATCACACAAGGTTGGGATAAGCACTGAGCTATGAGGGTTGAGGGTGTGTTTTGGCGTTGCTTTCTTTGCAGCAGACGAGATCCCTGTTCCCCTTTGCTCCTGTTTGTTCACACTCTTCCCCACGTTTTACCATCTCCAGTTATGCTGTGAGACTGTGCTAAGGCAGAGCCATGAAAGTTGTGGAGCTTGTTATTTTTTAATATTTTTAGTAGTAGTAGTAGTAAAAAGAAAGGCTTTCACTAACAGGAGAAGGAATGATTAGCTTGGAGCACATCAGTGATCAAGGCTATACCATGATCCCACAAACATTTGCACTGGTGCTTCAGAAAGGACTAACTGCAGAGACTAAAGCAGAGGATACAAATAAGTAAAAAGGGGCAGATAGGGGAAGGATCCTTTAAACTGTCTTGACTGTTGAAGAAAATGTCCATGGAACTACATGCTTAATAGTTTTCCCTGGGGCCTGAATAGAAATACAGAGACTGAATGTTATTCTGATGTATTTGTCTATATTTGTGAATCAGATGCCACCATAAAGGCAGCAGGAGAGCCCATGGTATCATGGCTAAGGGACAGTGTTTTGGGGCTAGGTACTGGGTAGAAAAATTTGAATTGTGACTAGTGATTATGAGCAGTCTCCTGTTGACTGATTCCTAATGTGTTCAGGCAAGCTGGAACTGATGCCTATTCTCTGAGGATAAACAGAAGTATGAGGCAAATTTCTAATTATATTTTATTTCTTTTACTGTTGGAAAAAACTCAAAAAACTCAAAGAATTTAATAGCTACTTAGCCTAAAAGATTAGCACAATTACATACAGCAGAACTGACAAAGAAAGCACGACTAGCTCAAGGAAGTAGCTTCATTATTAATTACATTAATTATTTATGATGTTTTTGTTAAAGCAGTGACAGTGCACTTAGGACTGTATACAGCTGAACAAAATGCCCTGAGGACCATATGATGACAAGCAGGTGCTGACCATCTGCATCTCATGTCTTTGGTAGATACTGAAAGTGTTGACAAGGGACTCTAAGCTGAAAAGGAAACTATTCATATACTCATAGAAGAAGTTTAATCTCTTGAAATACGTATATTGTTATAATACCTAATTATTACAAAGTTTCAATGCATTCTGATAATTTATTCTTACAAATAGGAAGCAAAAGAGCGATAGCTGTATTACTAAATGGAACACTGAGATATGATTTATTCAAAGAAATGAGAGACCTATGGTTTAAACCCAGCTCCTCACAGTCATAATAGGTTCATCCCAGTTTCATTTTTTGAGCAGAGATATAGAGATCCTTATTCTCTCCCTAGCACTATAACCTCCCCTCCCAACCCTGCTCCTTTTCCCCAGTCCCCTTCAACGAGCTACCCATCTGTTTGCCCAGGATTGTTGCTGCTGAGCTGTAAATCACCTTTAGCACTGGCATGTAGGGAACTGCTCTTCGTTCATTGGAAACTAGTGGTATATCCAATAAATTTACTGATCTTCTCCTTACCTGGGTACTCCTCATGTACTTAGGGTACACAGATTTTTCTAAACAACATTTCTTATCTTAACGGATTAACATAGGTAAGCTTTTTGGAAGGCTTGATACTGAAGGAGGTATTTGAATGGATCAAGGAAGGAAATTCCACACTTTAATGATCAGCAAGAGAAATAAAGTATGATAATGGTTGCTGGAAAAACAGTGCAAAAGTTGTACTTAGACAGGATACCTGTGAAGAGCAAAGGTAGGAAGACTATATTCATTCTCTACTGACAATGAATGAAGGGCACAGCAGAAAAAATACTATGTTAATATAATAAACAACTTTGTCACAGGCTTGGATGCACAGCTGAATTATCCCAGCTGGTTGAGATATTGTATCTCAGCTGAGCATGGTAACTGACTATCTGCATACTTCTCACTCACGAGAAGCATGAAGTAAAATGTGCTAGCTTAAACCTCTGCTGGATATTTTCAGCAGGCTAAGGAGGTACATATGGTCACATACTCATCAGGTTTTTAAAGTCATTGCAAAGCAGTTGTTTTGCCAGGTCCTAAGATACACAGGTATGGGCACGCCTAATTCTGCTATTTGCTATCTGCAGAATTCTGGGGTTTGCAGATTCACTGTTCTTCTGCATAAATACTTAAAAGGAAATATTTTAAATCAATGATTTATAAGAAAGCCCAACATACTTCAGGCATCCTGAGACAAGTATGCGGAGTGGAAGCAAGTGTAATGAGTACTAAATAGAGACCTCCCTGATGTGTTAGGTCTGTAACTGGCCTGGAGAAGAAAAATACCTCTGAGCTCTTCTGTTCAGTTGTCTGTGACGGTTTCACAACACCAGACTAATCCAGGGAGGAGCAAGCCCCAACATTTTCATTGGCACGAGTACATTACACATGCTTATTTACTCTTATTGTCACAAAATTAAAGATAAATCCAGCATCAATATTGCTTTTTGAAAGACCCACCAGAAAAGATAAATTAAATACAAGCTGCAGCATTCTTTCTGAATTCACATAATGGGGGAATTTCAAAAACTGTAACTCTGCCTCTCTTACTAAGGATTTGTAACCTGTAATTACATTGATGCATGTGCCATGTCAGCAACAGCAGTGAAATTCAGAGTATTTTTTATGTGAAATGTACTGTTTTATTACATTAATTCACATTTAATATGTACACAGTAATAACCATAAAGTATGATAACCAAAGTTATATATTTTCTTCAGAACCTTCATTTAGAGAGCTTTCAAAAGAGTCCAAGGAATTAAAATATCAGTCAGTTTACCTGCAGGATATAGAGCCAAAGCACTATGCACTATAATTTCTCTTACAAGCATCCCCTTCCTCACATAATGTCCTACCTCTGGAAAAATACAATAGTCATAATACTTGTACGTATTGTTAAGACTGCTATGCGCAAAACCAAGAATTTAGAATTAGAGAAGAGTGCATTGCTAGAGAGAAACTGTGTTACCCATAGTGGGCTGAAGAAAGGAGAGCTGAAATGAAGGGATGAAATTCAAGAATTTCTTCTCAATAGCAGCCCTAAAGCAGGGGTGTCACACTCAGTCAGGAATCGACTCATCTTGACAAGGAGCATAAACAAATGAACAGGCACTCAATGGAGCCAAACTCTTGAATTCCCCTCTCTTGAAAAGAGAAACAGCAATGATAGGGAATATGGAAGATTAAAAAGAAGCAATGTGATATTTTAGTCTTTCTTTTGTCTAATTCTGCTACCTGCCAGGACTACATTACACTAGCATTGATCTAAACTGAACATCAAACCATTCTTCACTATAAAAAGGAGGGGGGAAAAAAGATAAATGGGACACAATATAGTCCAAGAAATGTACCCTCATTTCCTGACACTGGAAAAGACTTTTGGTAGAGATAACACAGTAATTAATTCTTCCTTACAGATGTAAAATGAAATATCAGGAACATTTTTATTTGTTAGCTATTTAAATTTAATTGCACATGTAAAAACCAAGCGAGTAGTTGAATAGTTAAGTAATAACTGCACATTAGATTTATACTAGGTGTAAGAGCAGGAAGCAGAGGTACAGAATAGGTATCGCTGGAATCTAAGAGACAAAAACAACCTCTGATAGATTATGATTCATGAATTGGATGGATTCACTTAGAATGACAGAAGCACACAACATTGATGGCAAGAAACAGGCATAATCAGAGCTGGCTTTTATCAGCTTTGGCTTGCCAGAACTTTGCGCCAATAGCTGTCATAGATCAGAAGTAAGAGTTTAGATTTCTCTCTACTGGAACAAAATATTCAGTAAGAAAAGCACCTTCTTGCCTTCCAACTCCTGAACATTTAAGACTGGCATAAAGAGAGAAGCTCAATTGGAACAGAAACGTAAGAGTTGCCCCCTGACAAGACCAATACTGGTACAAAAAGAAGGTTCCACAGAAACCTCTTTTTAGATGTTTAGATATAAGCTAACTAAATATACTTCAGTGTATAAGAAAATAATATTCACATTACACGTGGGACCAAATGACAGAAACTGTCCCAGAATTAAATATGCATTTAATTTGGAGGAAAGTTCCATGATCTCTTACTACCATTCTCACCTTTTGACTCTATAGATTTTCTTTTATTACTATAACCAGTCCCTAAAACTGCTTTACTTTGAAATTTCTCTGATAACTCCATCACGTTGAAAAAATTTTCTGTGCACAAATCCACGGTAGTACTGTGATGACTGGATGGGATTCCTGGTGAAATATGCAGGTAGAGATTCATGTCCACTGGTGCAAAACATCAGGAGAAAGCACTTAGTACAAGACTGCAGGGCAGTGACACAGATAAACTCCTGAGCAAAGCGCTGGTATCTCTCTGGCTTCCAGAGAAGTCTCTTGGTTCTCTTTGGAGTTTGTTAGTCACCCTTGTGTTCAGCTGATTACATTTGTTTGTAGATGTCCTGAAGATTATATTGACAGCTCTTCCTGCTTACATCTTAAGTGGCAAGAAGTTGAAGAGCATGAGTTGACATGATATGACAAATGGAAAAATTAAATGCACCTCTGTGTAGCACTTACCCTCATCTCCTGCTCCCCCCGTGGCATTTCACTGGGTTGAGACCGGAAGCCAAAAGAATGGATGACATTTGGTTTCCCTGAGATAGCTGTGTTATTGGTGATTTATGGCTAAATTTCTTCATAAGTACACAAATTAGCAGGGAAGGTGAAAGTTACCTAGTCGAAAGATTTGTAGAGTTCTTGATTTCTCTGTGGTAATTTCATTGAAAAATAAATCATGTAAGCCATAAATTTATAGCAACTATGAGAAGAAAAGTAGGTGGAATAAAAGACTGCTTGAAAATGACCACATAGTGCATATGTCTGCAAGCCCAACAAAATATAATATCTCGTTTAGGTATATCTGCAGATTTAGGACCTAATTCTGAGTTTACTTCTACTTCAGTATAAATCAGAAAAGCACATCCATAGAACTTATCAAAGCTACACTGGATTAAGAAAAAAATAAAATTTGCAGAGTAAAATCAAGCTTAGAATTTGAATGTTGATACTTACATAGTAGATAGTACAGTAAATGTCATATAAAGTTTTTGTAGTTTTAGGTATAGAGGGTCAAACTCTAAGCAGATGTGCTTTTTTAACTATTTTCTTTTTCTTTTGCAAATGCAAGTAAGAAGATTTTTGAAAATATATTAATATACCTAAAAATATGTTATTTATGGACTCATTCTTTTCTGTGAGAAACTTTTTACTGTTTTCTGGAATAGCTACCCAGGGGACAAATATATACCTATACAACATGCCCTAATAGTGACCACATACATTATCTTTACAGGAAGGGAAAAGGCCTCAAATTTGCAATAACCAAATTTTTAAAAACAGGAACAATAAAAAATTATGAACTAGTGAAAAGACAATTAAGAGGAGCAATCAGTAGGGTAAAATACTTGCAGGGAGACCATTTAGAGAGTTTCTGTATTAGAGATACAGACAAAACATATGTTATCATTAAAAATATAAATTAGGGGGAAAAAACACCTGACCTGTATTGAATAGAGAGAGCTATCAGAAGTGAAGATTGGGAGCTACATACAAACAAACAGAACAGAAAGGAGTATAAATGGTAGCAAGCTAAATGAGGAGATGCCATATGACAGGCCAGAAGGGATTTGAAGGAGTAACGGTAAGGACAGGTAACCTATTAATAAAACTTTTTTTCAAACATACCATTACCAGAAAGCCTGACAGAGAGTCAGATGGGACCAATAGGCAGTCAAGGTATGAAAGGAACATTCAAGGAAGATGAGGCTATTGCAGGGAAGCTAAATTAACTTATTGCATCAGTGTTCATTACAGAAGAGAATGAGGTCCTGGCATCAGTCGTTCCTTATGGGAGATAAGGCTGAGGAACTGGCTCAAATTCAAGTGTCAATAGAAAAGGCTTTAGAGCAAATTGACACACTGAACAGTAAGAAATCTCCAGGAACAGATGGTATTCACTGAAGAGTTATAGCAGAACCCAAATATAAAATTGCTAAACTACTAACAGTGGTGTCTAACCTATTGCCAGAGGAACAGAAGGTGGGAAATGTGACACCAATCTTTATGAAGGACTCCAGAGAGATCTTGGATCTATAGATTGCATGTCTGGTTTCTGTACAGGCAAAATGGTAAAACTGTACTAAAGGATGAGATTTATAGACACCTGGACAAACACAGTATATTGCATAATGCACAGTTTCTACTGAGGGAAGATGTTTTTGCAAATGTATTTGAGTTTTTTACAACTCTTTACAGTGAACTTAATGCTATAACATACTTGGATTTTTAAACAGCTTTTGGCACATTCCCTCATTACAGGCTTCTACAAGATAAATCACCACGGGTTAACAGGAAGTTGTTGCCATGGATTAGTAATGACTTAGAAGCAGGCAACAAAGAATATCTGTAAGTGGTCACCTTTCTCAACCAACAGGTCCCATAAACACCAGAAGCTGGATCTGAACTGCTCATTGTTCTTCTGCACTACCTGGCAGTGGAGCTTCCTGGGATATAAGGCAGCAAGGACTTACAGAGCTCACTGGAAAGGACAGTAGAACAAAATGTTCAGTGAGTACAGGGTAATTCATTTGGAGTAAATCAGTCCCGATTATAAAAAGAATGGACTCTGAATGAACTGTCTCCATCCTGGGCAGAGATTTGAGGGCTGCTGTGGTTCATTCTACAAGATCCTCTGCCAGATGATGCCATCATTGATGGCAACTGGAGTGTTAGGACTTCTTAGGAAAGAAACTGAAAACAAAACAGAAAACATCTTAACAAAACTTGCATGTGTAATAGGTTTAACACTGTATGCAGTTCTGGTGACCCTGTTTCAAAAAACTTCTAGAACTAAACAGAGGCAAAGATAGCAAAAATGCTACCAAGCAGGCCGGATTCAATATGGGACACAGATTTATCAAACAAAAAATTATGTCAAGGCTGTAGGTAGCGAATTGTTAATCGCTGTTTTTCACAACATTAAGAACTAGAGAACATTCAGGTGGCAGCAGTTTTAAAACAAACAAAAGAAAATGCTTTTATAAACCATACAATTGCGGAACTCATTGCTTCAGGGTGGAGACCAAAATTAAAATGAATCAAGAAAAAGATTAGATGAGTCCCTGGAGAGGTTCATTAATGAATTTTAAACACAATTCTACAGATGCTGCCTCTGTTTCAGGAAATCCAAACAACCGACAAAAGCTGGAATAGCATGGAAGAGAAAAAAACGCCTCTGCACATGCTTTGTTCTTTAAGTACCTGTCAGTGCTTTCTGTTGGAAACCTTCATGTCACCTAGAAGGGAAGGTCTTGCATAGTTAAGAATTAATCGGCAGTCATATGCACTGCAAAGCGTTTATGTCCTCTGTCGTTAGTAGGGTGACATTAATAGTGAACTGAGATGTAACTTCAAGTCATGAATTCTTGCTACCTTCTCTTTTGCTTTCCAAATATAAATTTATTATGTTCCTAACTGAAGAAACATGTTAACTTTGTGGTTTTACTTTTACTACTCTGCAAAAGTGTTGAGTGATAAGAACTCTTCCACTCTTAGACTGGGTTTAGTGGATTCAGTCCTTATTTCTATGGGTCATGGAAATGTTTAAAAGAAGTGAAACTGTTGAAAAGCACGTCGTATTTTTAAAAGGTCTCTAAAACAAGTGACAGGGGTAAATACATGGCAGGATCTGGAACAGATGTGTCCATTCACAAACAGAGAGAATGCACAGATGAAACCAGAGATGCCAACACAACACGTAGGTGCCAATGCATTCATTGAAATTCCTCAAGTCTAAAAAAAAATAGGCTAAGAAAATTTATCTTCTACATGTCCTAATAATAAATTCTAATAAGCAAGAAAAAAAGTACCTTTTTTTTTTAATGAGTCATATTTCCAAATTCAGATTTGACAAATGAGAGAAAATGCTTAATTTTCCACTATTTGTCTCAGAGGTATGCAGTTTTCCCCTCAGCCTGAAGTTCCTCTCTTAATTTGGTTGCCAGGAGGCTTTTTCTGCAGCATCTCCTCTGTCGAGAGCTTCTACTTAAGTTCTGCCTCTGTAATAGAATAAAAGATATGCTTCAGTTTTTCCTCTATTCAGGGTGGTGATAAGAGGATAGAAAGAGAATCCTTTAACTTCTGTCAAAAACCTGAGATATTTTGGCATAACACGTAGACAAGCACAGAACTGCAGAGATAGCCAGTTCCTCTAAGTGTATATTGTGGAGGAAAACAATACGTAGGAAGCCTATTCAAGCATCTTCCTCAGAAATCTTCAGGTCTTGTTCATGTAACTCATATGAAGCCTATTTACTCACTCAGGGATCAAGTTCTTAATTTTAGGTGGACACAACAGATAAGATAAAGCAGACTGGTTTCCTGAACTATGTCTGATTTGCACAGTTGGCATAAATTTTGTAATATGCACAGAAAAATGTTGTGCTCTGTAGTTAAAGTTAGTTGTGGCAGGGGACTGATACTAAGGGGCACAGCTGGCTGATCCCATCTCACTTCACACTATAGAAAGTATGTTTCTGCTCTTAGGAAACCTTTTAGGCTGCCTCTAGGGTCTACAGAGAAGGACAGATGTCTCCACAGGGAGGTCCATCCACTTTTCTTAGATACTATTTAGGGTGGGATTAGTTGGACTCTTAATTAATTGGTCTGTTTCTCTTCATTGGGCATTAGGAAGCCCAGCTGAAGGGTTTACATTCAGTATCTCTTACGTGATTAGGTGAGGGGAATCCAACCCACAATTTAAAAAAAGGAGCGTAACCCATGTCATGCAAATTAGTGTGTGAGTGGAATATATACGGATTTTGCCTTTGACTTTCTCAAAAGATCTGAAACGAAGGATAAATAGTGGTGCTTCCTGCATAATACTTGTATCTGTACAGTGTGAATATTAAATATAAACTGTACAGTCTCAATCAAAAAGAGGTGAGGCTGCTATAGCAAGCGGTTCAATTCAGAGAAGAGCCCAAATGTAACAATCACAGAGCACTTCAATTCTTTAGTCCAACTGCTGTGTAACAGCAAGAGTATGGGGTTACCATCAGCATGTAAATGATGCCCTTCTTATCCCTTCCTCCCCAAAACTCCCTGTGACATATGAACTGTGGTATCTGGCTCTGCAGAAGTTGTACAGAAGTATCTGAAATAATATCCAAACCCTCTTAACCTATATTCTGCCTCACAAGAACTTTTCTGAACGCTGAAATGCCTACAACAGATAGGAAATAAACTATGACATAATCTAGGGAATTAGTAGAACTCTAAAAGCTGAGGGAAGTACCAGAGTTGCAGCTTGTTTTAGCTTAAGGGAGAGCAAACCCAATTCCTAATACCACATCTTCAGTAAACTTTAGTTTTCAGTGCAAATAAACTGTGAAAATTAGTGCAATGGAGTCTATTTTAAAAATAAACAGTATGCAAAATATGCATAGTGGTGTACCATAAATATAGTATCTACTATGAGATTTGCACTTCGGAACTGTGCACTTGACAAACGTTTTTCATTCTTGCTTGCAATTGACACCCAAGTGTGTTTTCTGAATGTATTTTGGTCTCACAGAAGCATAGTGCCATGTCCTATTATGTTCCACATGCAAGCAGTTAGAAGATTATATGCCAGCCACCAGCATTGTGCAAGTCAAAAGTGATTTACCATGGATACATGCGCCTCTTGATGAATATTTCTAAGATTATACAGATGTTGTTTATCAAGTATCATTTATAAAGCATTACATGACAGTAAGCTATAAAGAATGCATGTGCAAGCTTGTAAAATGAAACATAATGCTTGGTAATTTAAAAAATATATTCATTGTAGATTTAATTGTTGAATAGTTATGTTGATTTATACCACACAAATGGGGACTTTATGATTCACAATGACTTAGCAGACAGTGAACTTCATTGCATCACTAAAATTGGTTTATGGGATTGAGTTGCAAAAAATGTTGTGTGTTCATAGGGATCAGTCTTGAATTCTCTGCACTGTTGAAACTTCGCGCTACTCTTGATTCTGCTTGTTCAAGCAGGAATGCCACTAGATTCAATACTACCAGCCTGATTGAGTCTAAAAGTCTATGAGAAGACTAGTTACAGACTCAGATTAAATCAGTTATTAACACTAGCTCTATTTCTAATATGCTGGTAATGAGACCTTCTTCAGAAAATTATTTTGTAGTTAAAGGTAAAATGGATGGATAACCAAACTTCCTTCAGAAACTTGCACTTTTAATATTCAAAAAGTTCAACAGTTGGAGAGGATTAATGAAGTAAAGAATTAAAATTGTGATATAGCGATTGTGATATACTTGTGCCTTGTCTTGACTTCCCACTGTGAGCTGGACTCCCCAGAGAACCAGTAACTCCCATAGCTCCCATTCTACATCAAAGCAAGACACTACTAATTTCAAATCTGTGTACCAAGTGAGAAGTAGTCCAGTGAGCTGACAGCTCAGGATTACTCAAGCTTAATGTTCATAAAACCCTTGAGAGAATATGGCAGTATTTCATTTTTTTTTCCCCCCAATTGGAATATTTTTTAAAAATTATTTTTATTTTTAATAAGCTGTCTAAATTTCTGAAGTTCTGGTGAAACTGCACTCCCTGACCATCTCTGATGCCTCTGTGGGCAGTCCTAGCTAAGAAGCCTACAATTATATGGGAATGGAGAATGTCTTTCCTGCCTAATCTGCAGAACAAAAAATATATTATTCAGTACCTTGCCTATTTCAATGCACAGAGAACTTCAGTATCAGAAGTCTGTATTCTTCATAAATGCTAAACTCAGTAAAAAGCAAACGTTGTTTCCTTAAAAATTTAAAGGGTGGATCTGGCAAGTGTAGTGAGCCAAGAATAATCCAATAATGTTGGATCACAGGTGAATGTATAATTGGATGCAGTTCATCACAGTGCCTGTCTACTTTTTTCTCATAAGGAAGCGGTAAAAGAAAACCTGTTAGTTTTCTGAATGAGTGAGCAGTAGCCTTGTAAAATGCGTGTAACTGCTTGCATACACAGAAGAATAAATATACACAGCATTCATGCATATGCTTTTGTCATATGTTTGCACACCTGTGACTGTAGAAAGAAAATAAAGCTGTATTATTCCAGTTTCAAAATTAATGCACAGTGTTTATTTACTGAATACTTATTACACATTCTGCATCTAAAACACCACAGCAAAAAAAGTTAAGTTCTTGCAAAATACTTGGGTAAGATAGATGATTAGATCTTTCCTGCTTTGTCAGTTGGAAACCTATCTGTTTTTCACTGTTTCTTAAATTTATGAGGAATTTTTCATACAGAATTTATGTATATGTAGCATGTAAATTACTTTATTTTGCCTGTTTGATTTGGAAGATCAGATGTGTATTTGTGCTCAGACGTTTCAAAAATGCCAATGCCCTGCATTAACCTACAAACCAAATACCAAATGCAACAGGAATTTCCTACAAATGTGTTAGATGATGAATACTTGGCTCTGATCTCACAGGAACACTTCAAATAGAAAAATCAGAAGTACTAGAATTCAATTATTATGATAGTTCAATTAACCTCTATTGAACAGATGTAGAAATTATACCTAATTGTACATGTAGCTGACTTCAGACATGGACCTCTGCCCACTGAGGACTAATCTAAGATCACCAAATTCATTTCACTTCAGACCTTTGCTCTCAGAAATGAGGACTGCAGTAAGTGATTTCTCCATTAAATATCCCTCTAGCATCATAATCTTTCTAAAAGTCTGTTCAGTGCTCAATTTTATACTAAGAAACCTAATGTCTTGTCCCCAAGTGTCATCACAGAAATTCTAAATGAAAGGTCACCAATAAAGAGGGGGTTTTAACACAAGCTTTGCTGGATATTGCTGTAAGCTTACCTTGCTTTGGTTCCACAGGCATACACCAAAATGCATGATTTTGTACCTCCAACTTTAATACAACCATATGTTGGTGACTAGAAAATGTTTTGAATTTATTTCTCTGCACAAGGCCCAGTGCAAGGCTGAATTCTGAGAACCAAGGTGTTACATATAGTATGAAATGTCCTTCTACAAAATGGTATATTCTATCTAAACATAAAGCATATTTCTGTGTGATCCAGCAAGTTCCCTAACTTATAGCAGACTTTTCTTAACACAGACAAAACAAAGCTTTGTAATCAGTTATGCAGCTATGAACACAAATTCTACACTAATGTATTCTTGGAAAATATTGCCTGCATTGTCTGTGCAAGGTCATTTTTATTGCTCTCATATTAAGACTACAGAATCAAAAATGAGCACAAGGTCTAAAGGCAGTGGCTCTTTCTCCCAAATACGTTTCGGAGCAAATGTCATACATGTATTATTTGTTCACTTACTTTCCTCATGGTAGCACCATTGCATAGGGAGGAAAAGAGTCCTTTCCATTTCTCCATGACATTTGTTTCTGTTTCTATCTGTTGTTGAGACTGACTGCCCTGATCTTCCTGCTCTCTCCTTAGCTATTTTTATGAATACCCTCATTTTCTTACAGCAGCTGTGTTCCAGAGGGAGTCTGTGGGCTGGCATCCAGTGAGAATATCCCTAAATATTCACCACTGTCTTCTGAGGAAGAAAGACACCAACTGCTTTGTTGTAACTTCTTGGATCCCTGTTGGTGGGGAAACTTTCTGTCATACGCCTAGACTCCTTGTTAGGTGCTCCCTCACTCATCTAGCTTTTCCTCCTAACATTCTGGTAAATCAGCAGTATTGGCTGGAGCATAGGCCCACAGAAATTATACTGGAGATGGGAATTCTCCATTTTATCCTGGACCTATGCATCCTGGTTTTCCAGTGGTTGTAACATTCAGTTACTGTTGACCACAGCTTTCCTGCCCTGAAGGTTACTTTCTTCTTTTGGATTCCTTTGGCCAATACGTTACTCAGACAAGCAAACCAACAAGATGGGGGGAAGGACTGGGGAGTCAGATGTGCCTCTGTGACAATACTGTATCTATAGGGCGTCTCACAGGTCTGAATGAAGTGTCTTCCTCCTTAGAGATGCCAGTAAACAGACCCAGTAAAATCAGTTACTTTTTATCAGACAACACTGTTCATCTTGAGCTACTGAAAAGAAAATCTAGGTGAATTGCCTATATTTATGCCATTGGTGTAGAGTTATGGGTAAATTAATATTCTTCAATAGTTAATATAAAAGAGAAATGTTTTGTAGTGTTTTCTGTTGTGTGGTCATCATTTTAATGAGGTAGGGCATTTTCTTTTTTATTTGTGACTACATTGAACACCTCACCCTTGTTTACTACAGGATAATAACCTAGTGGAAAGCCAAGCAATTTCAGTTTTTCAACACTGGGATGTATTTAATGTAATTATAGCTTCTTTTAAAACAACTAACAGCTTGGAAATATGGGAAAACTGCAGAGTGGATAACTACTTGAATACTGCTGCTATGATTGTTTCTCCCATAATGTATCTCTCTTAAATAACGAAACATCGTTATTGGCATGATAATCTAGTAAGACATTAAACTTCAAGCCTGTTAACAGGGAGGATATTGTCTTGTATTATATATAAACTACAGTTTATGCATTACATTTCGTAATTTACAATTATTGTCTTCTATTGTCTACAAGCAATTACATTTACAGTAAGCAGGTTGTAACAACAGTACTAAGGCAGTCTTGCTTCCTATAAACTTGTGTCCTACATCTCCAAAATCATCCCCCTACTAGCTAGGTTTCCTCTTGCAAATCCCTGTGCTGTTGTACCTGTAGCTGCCTTTCCCTGATCTCACTGCTTTCCACCAAAACATCCTCTAATTCTTTACAGATCATTACCTCACCTCCTGCAAAATCTTCCTGATGTATCCACCAGACCACCAGCTCCCTTCTGTGCCCCCTTCTTACACTTTATTTATGCTGCCAGGTGAAGAAAAGTCTGCAAGGACTGGCTGGCAGTGTCTGGAGAGTGGGTTGCTACTACCAAACACCAGATCACAAGTGGGAGGACTTTCCTTCTCTTGGCAGCAGCACCAGCAACGTCTCTGTTTCTACCTAGACTTCTGACAAACTTAATTGAAGATGGTCACTGGATTAAAAAATTAGCATGACTGACAAGAAAGATAGAGCAGCCATATCAGCTTTATATTTGGAGAAAACTGGGCTAAGGGACTTTCACAGTTTTATATTCAGACATGAAACTTGGAAAGGAGGAAAAGTTCTAAAGTTCTTCTTTTCTTTTTTTTTTCTTTTTTTTTTTTTTTTTTTTTTTTTTTAGATGCAATGAAACCTTAAATATCCAGTGTGGTCAAGATCTGTTTCCCAAAAGACTCATGACTGTTATATTGTCTGCCTTCCTGCCTGGAAATTTAGGATATAAACTTCTGAAATCTTATAATTTTTTTTTTCTCAGCGCATTGCCGACAAGAAATTCCAAAGACATTTTCTCTGGAGTAGAATAAATCCAAATGGAGAAGACAATACTGCTAAATGAAAAAGATAGCATTTCTCATTAATTTGTGGATATAAAAATACAAGACTGAAGCTGCCTTGAGCTGTTATATTTCTGAAGTGATTTGGTCAGCTGAGTGTTCAGAGAATTTTGAGGCTGCTTAGACTAAAACACAGTGTGGGAAGGCAGAGAAACTGCTGGTTGCACAGTCCAGAATTTTCAAATACAAAGGGACAAATATTCAAATAACTTGTCCATCCCCATTATTTTGTTTGAATCTCCCTGCAAAAACATACACAGTCTCACACACACAAATATGCTTTATGCAGACATATCAGTTACTGTTGCAGCTGGACTTTTTGAGGACAAATGCATATCATAAAGCCATTTTTATATGTGGCACTTTTACTAGCATATTCTCAGCAGAGACCCAGGATTGAATAAGCGTGAAAACTGAAGTGGCTTCATATTCAAAATGGTGCTCATTCATCCTTGGTCAGAGTTGAATGAAGGCAAATTCAGAGGAGCATGCACTGCTGATAATACTGTAACTGCCCAGAGATAAATACAGGATTTTTGTTTCAGATGTTTGCCACCCAGCAGCGTCCAAACAAAAGGAAAATGTCATCATGATATGCCATTTGTGCTGCCACTGCAAGGCTTCAAAATGTTACACTATTTCTTCCTGCCTTACTGTAACACAACCATTATTCTATGTAATCTATATCATGACAGTTTTGCAGAAGCTGCCGTACTGTAAACCTGATACTCTGAGGGCAACTGAGACATATTTAAGTGGGATAAAAATAATCTTTGCTAAAAGATGAGAGCAATGGAGACTTTCCATGATATATTACACACAAGAATAATAAGTAACAAATTCCCTTAAAATATACTAAGGCCAAAAACCAGTCAGGTCAGGACCCTCCTGTGCCATGGGCTGTAAAAGCACTTAGCAAATGACTGTTCTTTCCCTGAAGACTGAAGTAGATGAACCAGTCAATTGGTGGAAAAGGAGAAGGACATAGTGCAACAGATGGAGGCAGATTAATGGGAGATAGTAACACAACATCCAACATGAACAGTTCTTACTGCCATTATTCTCTATTGCACTTGAAAGCCAAGTGTTACAACTTCATGCTTGTGCTTGGACTTTGTCAAATAAACAAGTTTCAGACTCACTTTGTGAGCATATTAAAATGAAAGAAGTAAATCAATTATTTAATTAAAAAAAAAATAATGCCATGTGTCTAAATAACTCCAAAAAGTATTTTCCATGTCTAGAAAAACTGATGACATTTTAAACCGAACTTCACTCCGATCATAAAGGCCAATGATACTACCCTGTAACTGGCCATAAAGTTGGTCTTATTATGTTGTGCATTCCTAGGGGTTTTTCTGCAGTTTAATTTAGATGCTGCTTTGATGATTGCATTGTTTGCATTCAGCTTATTCTGATTTTTTTTTCTGTAGAAGAGGTATTGATTTTTGTGTTAGTCAATGGAAAGACCAAGCAATGCTACAGCACAAAAGAACAACAGGCAGTAAAAGAAAGAACCCAATGGAATAATGTCCACTTAAAATGGCAATGTGAGTTAAGTTGGACAATGACAAAATCTACCAGGGAACCAGATGTTGGGTTAAAAAGGGAATCCGTCTGGTGATGAAAGCTGGCTGCAACGGAAGAGGGAGCTCTCACCGCACCGGCCCCGCCGGCCGGGAGAGGTGGCTTGTCTCTTCCAGCTGAGGCTGTGGAGGTGGTGGTGCCCATTCCCTCCCCTTTATTTTCCCTCCTGAATACGATTCAATGCAATTTTCATATTGCTCCTTATAGAAAGCTGCAGCAGAACGCTCCACGGCGAATTACAGTCAGACACGGGTAATGGATAGAATTCAGTAAGCTCATTCAGCTTCTGATCCTGGCTGTTAGAGGGATATTTTCCCGAGTTTGGAAGGCACATTTTATCCCCATAGCAATAAGTCTGTTTCTTCCTGTATTTGCACAAACTTCAAACACACTTGGAAAAATACTACAGCATAAATAATAACAAATATCAACTGTGTTTATGACAACCAAAAATGCAGACTGAAGGCTTAATGTAAAACTCACTGAATTTAATTAGAAGACTGTGACCTCATTGGGCTGAATGAAAAGGTGACAGCGTGATTTTGCAAACCTCCTCAAAGTAGCTGTTACCCCTATACATCACCCTTTCCTTTTTTAATCAGCTGTTCCATGTGACTAAGAAAGTAGTCAAAGGTTAACATAGATAAATAGCTACGTTTTGTCCTCCATAGATAAACAATTATGCCTGAGGTCTCAATCACAGACACCCTAGTGGTATTCTTGTTTGTTTGCTTACTTGTTTGCATTGGTTTGGAGATAATTATTTCCAAATAAGCAAAAAAGAATAAAATACTTAAGCTTCAATGTGATCCTCTGAAATGATGCCCAGAAAGCATCTTGATACTTGGTGTAAAATTGACTCCAATTTAGGAACATTAAATCCTTGCCATGATGTAGGTTTTGAGTGCCATTATGAGATGCCCTGGGGAATCTTTCCTCATCACCAGATACCTCCCCAGAAGGAGACTAGAAACCTGTGTTTTAGCCCATGAATCCTGCCTTGTCACTCAGATTCTCTGATGAAACAGTAACTTGTAGCAGCAGTGGATATAAAGTATGTTTGTCAGCCAAGCATCTGCTTAATCTTCTCTTTAACCAGTGCCACCCACTTACAGCTTATCCAAGGACAGACTGGAAGACAAGAGAATATATGTTTGATGACCATTCTTGATTCTCTGCTACCTATTTGTTGGTAACCCATAAGGTCCTAGGGAAGGTAAATGCACTATGCGACCATGCAGCAATCAACTTGTAAAAGATTGTAAAAGGCAACTGTCAAAATAAGTCCTCTAAAAACATCCTTCCCTACTGTACTCCAAACTTACCAAGTTGGGTTATAGGAATGTAATTTCAAAAGTAATTGCAGGACTGAACATCTGCCCTAGAAGCTGAATTCAGGAAGTAAAGCCAGGGAGATGTATGTTGAGACACTGCAAATAAGAACTTCTATGTGTGCTGGTAGGACTTAACTTTCCTCTATTATGTATATGCATATTTAAAAATGACACATTTATTAAGATACATTTATAAAGACCCTATCGCTATGGCTGCTTGCACTGATTATTATGGCTTTTTCACTGTTTAGTTTTACAAGAATTCTAACCAGTGACACAAGTTACCTTAGAAACTCCTAGAAAACAAGAGATCCATCATCTGCAAAGACTTTGAATGCTGTAGTCATTCCCAGGGCTCTGCTTTCAGATGGACTAAAAGTATGGGGGAACAGAGAGGACGTAACTTACGGGCCAAGACCATTAGTTGGGCAAGTACTACACTGAAAACTTCAGATTTTTTTAAGTCCTTGTCTAGATACAGTCTAGTTGCACAGTTGCACCTTTCTGGTTTTATCTTAGATTAACAGATTATTCCCTTCTTTTTTTTCTTTTTCTTTTCTTTTCTTTTTTTTTTTTTTTTCCTCATTATCCCGTGTTTGGCATGCTCACATCTGACTCATCTATTAGTCCATCTTTTGAAATATTGTCCCAAGTCACTTTTGCATTTGGCACCTGTGTAGGTGCAAAGGTCCTTGCCAGTTTTTGATAAACATGGACATTTCTCAGGAAGCATGAATCCAGAAACGATTTTATCAGAACAGTATTGGATTGCTGAGGGCTGAGTGGTGTTACGTAAAAAGATGACACAGGGACCTTTGTAACACAGATTTGTTGTTCTCTGATCAAAAGTTTAAGCATGGATGGCTGGTGTGATTTACACAGTACATCCCTTCCATTACTTGCAAGATAGACACTAGTTCATACTTGTCTGAAGATGTCTAAAGCTTTGACTTATAACAGCCATTCGGATTCCTCTGCCAGAACACACAGCTCGTGGGGCCAAACTGCAACACTATGTTTCATCAGTGTCTGTGCAACTGTCCCCAGCCTTTCATCCCTTAGTGGCTGGGCTACCACATCCATTCGAGAAGCTCACTTTGCTGTTGTGTTCTATCAGCAAAACTTATTTCTACTCATTATTTCTGGAAACACCTTTTTGGTGGTGCTTTATAAAGCAGCAAACAGTGCAATGCAAGTACTTCATGAATTCTGTACCTACTGTGATAAGCCTTAAAGATGTCTGAAAGAATGAAAGTTCCTTGTTGTTTAATTGTTGTTTTATTTGTGACCTCCAAATAACACTGTTCTGTGCTTACTAGATGCATCAGTTCCTCCAAGAGCTAGCAGAAATATTGGATGAATTACATTTTTTTATAAATGTGTGTGATAAAGCCAGACATACAAATGCAGCTTGATTGAGACATCTGTCTTCCATAACCTACATTTTTGTTTTTTCTCCATCCAAATCAGGTCTTTCCTTATCAGCTAAGCCCATAGTACTTTAGCCAGATTTTTTTTTTTGTTTAATTTACCTCCACATTTGTAAGACTTTTTCTGCCCTGTACGATTTTTGCCTGTAATTAGGGTTCCAGTTCATTATCACTTATTATATGCCGAAATATATGCCATTTCTTGCCTATTGACATTGGTTTCTGCAATTTTACATCCTAACTCCTTACAGACCTTTACAACCTTTTTCACTCCCACCAAGTGTTCCTCCCATGTTCTTCATATTGTCTTATCAGTACACTTGCTACCTGATACTCCCTGCCAATCTATCCTGGGGACAACCTTGTGGAGCAGTTTTTCAAACACAATGCACCTAATTATCTCTCCCAATCTTCTCATTATAATTGAAGATAACTCTCAGGTTACAAATGGGTTAGCTCTTCTAATGCCTTCCTCCTTTGTCTCTTATGTATGCCCTTGTTAAATCATTACTGAATTCAGTAGAGGAGTTTTTGCAATATCAATTATACTGGTTGGATTTTTCATTAGCTTTATTTTTTACTTCTTTTATCAAGCATTCAGAAGGCACGGCACCCATGTGTTGCTTAGTTTAATTCCCAAGGAGATAGCAGAAGACCAGCTGATGCATGGAAGCCTAAAGGAGTCCCAGGTGAATATTTGTAGCTCCCATGATCTCAGCTGCCACGATCAGTTATTATTGTGTGATGGTCTCATTGTACCACAGCTTTTTTTCCTCATCTCCAAAGGTAAAATATCATCTTTATTAGCTAGCAAGCATGACAGAGACAAAATTCATGCTCTAAATCCTGTTCACAGACACCAAGTTCCTTCTTGTCAGTTTCTTGTAGTTAAAAAAAAATAAAAATATTGCTGGGGATTGAGCTGTTATTATTAATACCTTGGGATTTATATCATGTCCTTAGGTGAGTGCTGGCTGTTGCAACAAATGTTCATTTAAGCGTGCAGAAATTCCCCTAAGCTCAGTGGGATTCTGGATTTCTGTTGTTTGCTGTCTGATGTTTCAGCTCCTGCAGGATGTTTTTTCTTCCTTTCAGCAATGATGCTTTTAATTAAGGAAAGTAATTTTACCAAGTCTCAAGTATTTTGCAGTTTTATATGAGCTGATGTCTCCAGACCATACAATAGCAGATATCTGGGAGGGTCTTTATGTCAGTTTGTTTTAATAGCTGCTGCTGCTGGTCCTAATAAGGCTTCCTTCTCATAGGCAATTCTTTTTGAGATGGACATCACTGCCTCCATACAGACAACAAATGTTATCATTATCTGGCTTGGGGTCTGCCTGGGATTGGAGTCTCTCACCTCACCTTTTAGGTCTGTGGCAAGTAACTCAGAGCTGAAACTCCTCTAGTTTTTCATTTAGTTAATTTGCAGTCTCTTCAAGTGCGTGTCTGTATGTGAGGCTGGCAATTAACAGCTGCTACTTTTAAGAAGACCCTAATTTCTGCTTTCACATTTGTAAATATACAAGTACATCTGTTGTAGTCCTATCCATCATGTTATTGACCTTCACCAGCAGATCACTAAATTCTCTGTGTCAAGTTGTTCTTCAACTTCCTTTTCATAAAGTGTTTGCTCACTTTTTGTGTAGTTTCCTCTTTACTGCTCAATTCATACATGGTATAGAAGTTGTTAAGGGATCTCCTGAGCAATAAGTAAGGAAACTGATGATAGACTCCTTAATGTACACAAGCACAAAATTCTCCTTTTTGTAGTACAAACTCTACTTCCTACGGCGAGAAAGTATGCAAAAGTTTCAAAGGTGCGTCTGTTCATAGGACTCAGTGTAGCCTTCACTGCTGTCTCAGAAACATTGCTTTGGTCCAGAGCATTTTGAAATGTTTTCATTTGCCTTTTTGTGTGTGTGTGTGTGTGTGTGTGTTCTTTTTTTTTTAATCCCAGGTGACTTTTCTAAAAATAAACCTGCGCTGTATAACTGGAAATTGACTGATCATACAAAAATGATAAATAGAATTTGACCAGAAAATCCACTTTTAACACTTTCCCCTCATTCTATTTTCTTTCTTCTTTACAGTCTAAAGGAAGAGTCTGACTGATCTTTCATGAACTGTAGGGAAAACAGGAGAATCTTGAATAGAATTTATATAAAGTATTCAATCCCCTCCTATGAGGACTTAAGAGGAACAGTCATTTCACTTGAAGATGGGAGACAGGTATGAAAGGATTATCCAAAGTTCTTTCAATGGTTTAAGAAAGTCTGCCCTACTTAACAAGGATAGTTAGCTTTTCTGCTGCTTGAACTGGAGGATATAAAAGAAAAAGTACCCGGTGAGCCTTAGGAAGCCGGGAATTATAGGGAGTTCCAGTGGAGAGCAGCTAAGAAATCAATAAAATGTTCCAGAAGGTCCTCCAAGCTACGAGAGGAAGGAAACTTCTGAGGGGGGAAAAAAAAGGATGTAATGTCATATCTCTGACAGGAGCCCAAATGACAGCAACAGTGACTTCAGGCTCTTCTGATCTCTATACCCAACTTCTTAATGAAAGGGAGAGAGAATTAAAGGAACAGGAAAACCCGGAGTGCTTTCTCTGGGAGCACTAAGGGAAACAGTCACACCTGGAGGTACTGAATTAGGCGTTACTGCCATATGTGCTCAGCTTGTCCCTACCACCATGGTCATTCCACCTCCTATCAGTCCACCGCACAGGAGAGACCCAAGTACCATGCGGTGCAGAATGCCACTCGTGGGTGATGGCGATCAACGCACTGCATTCCTGATACCATCTCACTACAGCTTGGGCTTGCAGGACCTCTGCCTCCAGACTTTGTTCTTCTTAGCTCCAAGTGACCACCAGGAAGAAAGGCCTTCTATGATTCCCCAGGAAGAGTGCACAGGGTCAGCGCTGAAGCCCAAGCTGCTGTGTGATTAATGGAAGGGCCAACCTTCTGACCTTCTGATAGGCATTTAGGAGAGTGGGATCCAAGGAGGAGAAGCCCAGTGGAGGCAATGTAGATGGCCTTTCTTTTTCCAAGGCTCTGCACCCCAGCAGTGAAATAAGCAATGTGGGGAAAAGTGGCTTTAGGCACTCTAAATAAGAAAAGAGAACAGTGCTGGAGCTTTGAAAACTGATTAAGCAAGTAGAATGCAGAGCTGAGTCACTCTGTATTTGTCTCTGTGTGCATGTGTGCATATATAGATACATATTTTTGTAAGTGTGTGCGTGTATTTGAGTGAGGATATGAAGAAAAAAAGGAATCACGCAGTTCCAAAAGCCACTGCAATAACGACTTGAGAGCTGAAGCTGTCACATCATATGAAACAGACCCAGAGAACACGTGAAGATGCAGTCAGAGATATTTTAAAACTTCTCTTCAGTGTTTCATTCACATTTGGTAGCATTTAAATCTGATATACTTTATGGCTTTTTTTTTTTTTTCCTGAAACCACCGTTACCCTTTTGAAGCAATGTTTGATGAGAATGCAAAAATTCTTGGCTAGTGAAAGATTTTATATTTTTATCTCCCAAAGTCATATCATTCAGCTTCATGCAGTGAAAAAAACGCTGATGTTCTTCTGAATAAAAGAAGGATTAGGAAGATTAAAATGCACACCACTGGCCTTGTTGTAAAAATGGCTCAAATATGAGGATCATAGCCGAAACTATTCTTGTCTTTACTTTCGGGTAGTTCAAAGAGATGCCAGGTCCAGATCCCCTCTACTGAGTTTTTCATAAAAGTTGCAGTAACAAGGACATTGCAAATAGAATGCTGCTGAGTGAATGATCAAATTTTATTTTATTTATTTATTTTTGTTATTACAGCCAGATGTTGCCTCAGGAAGTTGAAACAAGGAGTCAGGAACTGACAGCTTAATAATTAAATTGGGAAAGTTGGCAGGCCTCCTGCTACTTCCTCTAGTCCGTAGCATCTATGAATGAAAGTGTGCAGTATCCCAGTGCCTCTCCTTCTGAACTGGCTCATCTATTACTGGGTAATGATTTTCTGTCGAGGCAACAGCAAGGCAAGGGGCCTATTACACCAGCTACACAAAGTTAAAAAGACATTATGAATAAAACGTTTGCCATGGCTTTTACCAACATTTCTACACAAGACTGCCTAATGCTGACATGTGTTTATTACACTTAATAATGTTTATATAATTCTTCCTTGAGCTCATTACAGCTGTCAAAAATCTCAATAGAGTGTATTTTTGCCTATGTTTATCTCTGAAGGATATCGCAGTCCCTAAGCTGAAATGAATGGCTGCAGAGAGGAGGCAGAAAGCCCCACTGGCCACCGAGCTGCCAGGATGGAAAGCTTGCAGCTGACTTTCCATCCTCACCTAAGCATCATCACACCTTTTCTCCCTCTTTTGGCATTTCTTCTCTAATGGGAAATCTTAACATTTTGCACTGGGTGCTTCTGGAGCTGCCAAACACCCATGGAAGGTGTCCGAGTCACCCCAGCCCTGGCACCCAGACAAGAGGAGACCCCAAAGGTGCTCCAAGCTTGGGAGCTTGCAGAGGGAAAAACTTTACGCAGAGGCAGAGCAGTGAAAATAAAAAGAGTGACTGCTACTGTGGTGCTGGTGGCGGCTTCGCTCTGCAGGGTGGCAGCAGGGGGCAAATCCAGTCCGGTGTCCCAGCGCCGGCCTCTGGGCAGGTCGGGGGACAGGGACCACGACTCTTCCGGCCAGATGGGACGGTGACACCCGGCTGTCGGAGGGTGCAGTATGGCACAAGAGACCCCTCTCCCGGCTCCCCTCGACCCC